>BMAW01033842.1:102469-148929 GCA_019974015.1 Nephila pilipes | reverse complement strand
CCATTTTTTAAACAAACTACAAAACGACTTTACTCCAACCTCGATAACTCAGCTGTTTCTGGTCCGATCGACTTAAAATTTTGACACGTTTCAAGCAAAGGTTAGTACTCTAGAAAGACCTGGTTACTGGTTTACTACGAGCGCCATCTCTGGGTTAGTCTCGGGAGTTATTGATTGATGTGTTATATATCACAACCGGTAAACTTTCGATGAGAATTTCTGAGATCTTTCAAAATAAAATAGAGGGAAGGGTCGAAAGTATCAGCAGACATGTTATGATTCAATGCCGGAGACATTACAAAGGGGGAAAGGAAAAAGTAGGATTTTTGTCTGATTCATGATCCGAAATTTCAGAGTCACTATTTGGCGATTTAGAGTTTAAAAGTTGCAATTCATTTAAATTCGACTAAGATTGAAAAAGTCTATTAAGGAGTTCTTCTTTATTACCGTTAATATTCAGACCTAACATATTTAAAATACACATACTAAATCATTTGTAGAAAAAAAAAATCGAATATTAATTTCTTTAGATCTTCAATATTGAAATCTATGAGAAATAAGGAAAAACTTCTCAATTTTTTTTCTTGTATTACAATCAAATGTATCGTTAAATATTATAATGTTTAACAACTTGATTGTTTTAATATTACCTCTTTGATTAAAGTTTGACACAACAGGAATATCATTAAGAGTGATCATCTTTATATAGTTCGAGTAGCACGGTCAGTAAATTAAACTTATTTTCATATATAAATTGAAAAGTAGTGAGAGGAGGAACTTGCCCCTCTTTTCAGCAGTAATATATTTAACATATTTGGGCAGTCACAACAAAAGAAATAGGCGTGTGTTAACCGTCTGTCATTACTCTTTTAGGGTTGATTTCTCACTGATATTGGAACAATCACAACAACAGATATAAATTTTCGCAGCTTGCTAGTATATAAGTACGGTCTACACTTAAAAATATTCACAAGTTCTTGGTTATATGTACCGTCTGTACTTAATGAAGAAAGCGAGGATCCATGTTTTTTTGGCAGCAGCCAGTCCATTAGCCTGTTCGCGTAGTGATTTTAAATTCGCATTTTAAATATTAATTCAACTTTAAATTCTGGTTCGTTTGCCGAGCCCACATTGCAGAGGTTGGTTTCGGTATGTTGTAAGGAACCAAGCTCATTTTAAGAGGAAAAATAGTTTATTCAAAGATGAAAAATTAGAGAAAAAAACACATTTCTGCTTCCTTACACCTTGAGTTCTAAATTTCTAATCTACTTTGATGGATCCACTGCTGAAGCACAGAGGGATAATTCCAATATAATAAATCCCTTGAATGTTTATGAATGTTGCAGTTATTTACAGCTCTTATTTAGTTTCAATTTCATTGCATAATGTTAGCTATATTTGAACTATTATAAATTTTCGCTTCTGAGCTTTCATATTAAATTTTCTAATATGAGTCTTCTTTCCACTTCTATTTTCCTCCTTTGTTCTCTTTCAGTCATTTCTTCAATTATCCTCTCGATGCATCATTTCACGAAATCTTCTGCATAGTTTTCCTCATTAATTATTCTTGATATAATTTTTTCTTGGTGAAAAGTTCAGGTGAGCTTCAGGTGAAAAGTTTATACCGAATTCTTGAGCCAATTCAAAGAGATCCCATTTTAAACCTTTTGAGAAGAATGACATACTTAATGCTATCTTACTACAGTTTGTTATTCAAAACAAATATTTTACGTTACTAATCACTTCCAGTCGCATAAGGAAAGTAAAAATTATTTTCCTTCTTCAGTTTCAATATCCTGGTAGGAACATTATTTTTCTTTCTCAGTTCCGGTAGGTTTTAATGTCCTACAAAATACTTCTTTTTTGCACTGTCCACTGTATAAACCAGGATTGAATTTCTCTAAACACATTTTTTTTTTCGTTTCGTTTACGTACACAGTTCTTTTGGAATCATATCAGGTTGACAGTGGGCTCCAACACTTATCCCACTTGCTTGAATATTATAAATTTTTCATTTTCACTCACATCCCGAGCACACAAAAACTAAACTAACTACTTTAACTTTCACTTAATTTTAAACTTTACTTATGGTTCTCCTTATTTTTCACCTTTTCGCTGAACTATTTTTCTTTTTCAATATACACAATATAACTTCTTATTATTACTTTAGAACTCATAAATCATATCATTTTGTTTCTTCTTTATGGGAGCTTGCTTATCTAAATACTTTCACTTAACTTATAGTAGCTTACTTAACTATTTACTTTCCCTTGAAATTCATATGAGATCAGACACATTTTGTAATAATAATAACAACTTAATTTATTCATTCAACACACAGTTCCTATTGCGTTACTTTGGTGATCAGTACAGTTTACGGTTAGTACTCAATCACCTAGCAATTCACAACTTTCTCGAGTATAAACTCGCTTACGTCCGCTCCGCTCGGAGAATTAGTCTGCTCTGTTCTGAGGGGATCGTATGCAGAGAAGTCTTAAGACTTCTTGAGGCCCTGGGTCCTTATGAAAAAATAGGACCCACCTGCGACTCTTTAATCTAATTTGGTGTATATATGTGGCGGCTGCCTACGTCATCTTTTGACATCATTTTTGACTGCGGAGCTGCAAGCAGACTTGAAGAAAAGGAGGGAGTGATCTTTGCTCGCCACACTTGCTTCGCAGATTCCAGACCTGTGAAGGTCAAGTTGCTATTGTAAAGTCTTAACCTTTAAAGTCATGTTTGTTAAGTTTGAAATAAATTGTTAGTTCTTGTCTCTTAGTCTTTCATTATTATTTATCTAGCCTACACCATCTGATAGGACATTATGGGGAACGGAAGGTTTTAGCAACTCCCCTCCTCCATATATACATGTACAAATCAATAAAAACAATTCTTAGTAAAATGAGTTTTTATGTGATTATTCGTTTTCTACATTTTAAATTTGCAAATTCATTAATTAGTTCTTCAAAATCAATTGTTAATATTTCATTGGCAATACTCATCAAGCTTAAATTATTCAAACGTGATTGAGTCATACGATTTCTAAATTCATTTTTGACCGGTTTGAGTTTTGAAAATGAACGCTCACCACTCGCGTTGGTAATCATCATTGCTAAGAAAATTCCCATTCTTATTTCAGTATTGGGAAGCACTGTGAATAGACTCATTATACTTGTATGTAAAGAGTGTGTTGATCCCAATTCCAGTCCCCTCATCCAACAACTGTTCTTCATCTTCATCTCTATGTTCTTCAATTATATTTTCTTTTTTTCCATTTCTTCTCTTTACTTTTTCTTCGGCTTTTCGTCATCAATGATCATATATGACTTAAAATGTTGACATTCTAAGTTCAGTTCCTCTCCATTAATGTCTTTATCATAAAGTTTTGATATTTTCTCGCGCAAGCTATTTTAATTTCTGTCTCATCCAAATCAGAACTATTTTCAAAAAAATCCAAACATTTCAAAAAGCTCCTCATATTTTTTACTAAGCATTTGTATATTGTAAATTAGAGAGTCGATTATTGATAAAATGGTTTCTATTTTAAATTTCTGGCTGTGGCTGTGTTCAAACATTGTGTCGGTGTCTCTCTTTCCTTCAAGGAAAGTTACCCTAACATTGTTGTCCTACACTCTTGTGAACACTTTGATACTCCTTTATAAAGGACACTTCCTTGGCTTTTGACTCATAATAGTAAAAAGAATCTCTTTTGGTTTTTATAAATATTATTAACGATTTTAATAATTTTACATTTTTCGACCAATCCATATTTTTACTCTGGAAAAATAGATTTACTTTGTCAATACGTGTCAAAATGTCATTCCAAAAGATAGTTATAAGAAACTAGCTTCTAATTCATTCATCTTAATTTTTAATTTTTTAGCAAAAAGTCGAGTAGCCGCTGCCAGTAATTTCTCATTAATTAAGCAATCCATACTCATGAAAATATTTTAAAATACTTGCAAAAAGTTTTAAAAAAATCAAAAACCAGCGAAACATTTTGCTTCGCTCATTCGAATGCATTTTATTCTATGAAATTAAAAGCAAAACCCTAGATGTAAATTGAAAAGTACGAAACTCCATAGGATTAATATTACGCTCGCGATTTCTTGGTGGCGTGTCTACGGGAACCTTAAAGATTTTATATCAATACTAAATGGAATACCCATTTTCCGCATGAGTGAAGTCTTAAAATAAAATGCACAGTTATTAAAAATAAATAACCAGTAAAATTTAAAATAAATGACCAGTTATTGCTTAGAATCCACTTTTGAACCGGTACAAGATGATATACAGAAAAATTGTGAATAATTTAGTAAATCATGGCTCCCCTTTTATTAATATCTTAAAAATATTTTAGAGATTTTTTTTAAATAGCACGTTTTGGGAACGAGTTATTCGAAAAGGAATTGTTATTTTGCTATTAAAAATAAATAAATAAATAAACTGTTCTAAAAATCACTCTATACCATATTTTACGTAATATACACATAAGTATGTGTAGCATTTCGCTTTTTTTTTTTTTTTTTTTTTTGTTTAAGGGGGGAAAAAAAGGAAGAAACTCGCTCACTAGTTTGTAAATAAAAAAAAGTGTATAAAATTAAAGTATATGTAATAAATTTCAATTTTCTGCAGGAAAATCTGATTAAACACACACACGCAAATAGAAAATTTTTAGTGATGAGTCTTAACATTAAAAATATCTCTTTTACTTTGTACTGTGTTCGACGAGAATTTCTCTATTTTTGATGTTTATCCTTAAAACAATAAATTATTGTACAAGCATTTATTTATCTAATTATCAAATCGTATTCTAGGATTCCTGTTATATGATAGTTTCTTTACATTTATATTACATTACTACAATCTGTAGCAATAGAATATATTCGTTTTATAAATGTTCTTTTTTATTTGGTTTTCAATAATAATAAAAAGGATAGTCATTTAAATTTTTAAACGAGTAAAATAACACTTTCCATAAAAGAAGCAAATAAAAATATTTCTCTGAATTACAATAGACATCGAAAATTCTTTTGGAAGATCATAGTGCATTCAAAATGAAAGAAACGCACACCTATGCATATTAATCAACATAAAAATATTTTAAAGAGTCCATTGAAATAGTTATATATAATTTTATAAATAGTTAAGAGATTATTTCCTGTTGTTCAGAGAGAGAGCGAAAATTTACAAAAATTGAGCAGAATTTTTTAAAACTGGTTATTATTTTTAAAAATCTCTCTATAAAAAAAGCAAATACAATTACATATTATTTTAACTTTTTTAATGCGATATAAATATTTTTATGTTATCTTAAATCTCAAAGAAGTACAATTCAAAAATAAAAACATAATTACCTTCTGCTATTTCATAAAAATTAAATTTAAAGGAAGAAATTGCCGATTTAGAACTGTAGCCCCACTCGTTTCTTCGAAAAAGGGCGATTTCCTTCAGGGTCATTTCAATCCTCCTTTTTTATTATTATTCCTGATGCCTGTCATAAAATAGGGAATTTGTTTATGTCACTTCTGTTGGGGGCTTAAGAGTATCTCTTGTCCATTCATGAGCGATCCTAAACTCATGTGTGCAAATAAATAAAAGGTCGCTGGAAGGAGGGTCTGTGACAGTCCTTCCCATAGCAGCATTTTTATCTATTGATTGAACATTATCTTGCTTTAGAAATAAAACTAATATTTTCCCTGATTCTCAGTAAACATTGTAAATAGAAATATTTAATATAGAAGTAACTGTCCTCAACCGGTCATGTCCGGGAATAGCATTTGACGATTGGAATTATTCTGATCATGATCTTATTGAGGCCAAGTAGAGAACGAGATGAGGCCCCCTCAAAAGCTAGGCCCTGGGCCCGGGACCAGTTGACCCATGCCTTAAGACGTCCTTGATCGTATGACATCTCATACTCTCCTCTTTAGAAAAAAATCCCTGTACAGGCGGGCTTTAAGCACGGGAAACAACAGAACAAAGTGCCTTTTTTCGATTTATTCAATCAAATATTTGTTTGCGACAATATGTGAAATAATTTCGTTGAAATAAATTTAGCATATTTATTTTCCTTTCCTTTAATGTGATTATTGTTTTTTTTTTTTTTTTTTTTTTTTTTTTGTTTTTTAGTTTTTTGTGTCCTATAAATTGTTCTGATTCATGTTAAATCTGGCCAAGGATCTAAGTTCTCCCATTGTTGTGGTGTGGAAGTATGGAGAGGGAGATGCTGGCTCAGGTAACGTCCTTCTTACTTGACCGAGGTTCAAAACTACGAGGTCTATCATCAGTAGCCCTCGTGTTGCTCCTAAGTGCGACGTTAATAAAAAAAATTGTTCATTTTTTCATATACCTTTTCCTAGTTTCTGTATGTCGTCATGCTTTCTGAAATCCAAGGTAGAAATGACGATGTGTTAGAAAACTCACGCTTTATGCTTTCCATTACGTTTAGGGAGCCATCTAATGTTTCACCACTTGCTCCCCGCCTATGCATTGTATAGTGAAAATTACTTGTTTAGATGCTTTCTATCACCCCTTAAATGTTTGTCCAAGAGTTTTGAAACACCATGTATACTAGTTTTTACAAGATACTTGAAAAAATATAATTTGGAGGACATATATGATATTTTTCAAAAATGAATTATGATATTTTTTTTTTTTTTTTTTTTTTTTTTGTAAATTGTAATTAACATTTAAAAAGATGAACATTAGTTAAGAATTTTAAACTAGCATAATGATTTTTTACAATTCCGCGATTTCCGGTTACAAGTTTGATGCTGAATACTTTCTGAAATTTCGATGTTAGGATTTTTATTGCATGAGAAATCTAAAAATCTAATAATTATGGTAAGTTGTTGCTCTAATTTTTCGTTTCTGATTTTAGTAATTCTTGTTTATGAAATTTTATAATTTTATAAATATTATTTTGATTTTTATAATATGTTTCTAAATGGGAATATTTTATACATCGCTTGGTGTAAAAAGACACGAAAAACTTCGTGAATAAATTTTTCTTATTGACCTCTTGAAAGGTTTTTGCTCAAAAAAGTTTATACAGAATCTCAGGAAATTTTGTTGTTTTGGCTATCTAGTACATGATAAATAAGACACGGAAAAAATTCGGTTACATGTTAAGAGTAATTTTTAAGAAGTTAACTAAGTTATTTAATAAGTCTGATACTAATTTTGTCCATCAGCGATGAAAGTTGAGAAAGTGATTAAGAACGGCCATTTTTGATTATTAGTCTACAATCAAAATATTTGCCATGTTGTTATATTAAAGGCTTCTTTCTATCAATTTTTGTACGACCCAATACTTCAAAGCCATAGCCAATACGCTTCGTAATTTTGAAATGCAATCAGGTGACATATTCTTCCCCCTGACTCCACACAATGTGGTTGTTTCCGCTGCGCTTATCTAGAACTTTACCTTCGAAGGTAATCTTGACCCTTTCGACCGGCAGAGTTCGATGGCAGCCGGCCCGTCCAATTTACACGTGTTGTGAGCCAACAGCAATCTATTCCCATCGACTCTCATAAGGACTTTTTCATGCAAATTTTTTCTTGCATCTTCTTGTGACTTTCCGTGGTTTAACATCCAATGAATATTTAGACTGTTTTTTTATCTTGAACTTTCATATGCTAACCACCATTGGTGGGTAAGCTTGCTAATGGGCATTAAGCGCCTTTGAACATTGTGCGTTCTTAGGCCTATTTTTTAACTCATAAAAATTCGCTATAACAATTCGCTTCGATCCATTCTTGTGGATTACCATGCTAAGCTTCCTGGAACTCAAATCGAGTGTTGCTGGACCGCTGAAACCAGAGGAAAAAAATTGCTATTTTCGGTGACTCGATAATTACTCCTGAAGCCTGTAATGATTTTTTTCTCTAATCACAATTTAGGCTTTCTTCATCAAATTCTCCCCTTTTTAAAAAAATTTATTGATTCTGTTGAAAATGGTTCATGTTTGGATGCCCAGCCAATGTTTTCGAAACTCTTAAAATACTAGCAAACGAAATAGAAAACACAACCCAAGATGATGTTATCAATCATCTTAAAAATAAAAATCAAATTCTAAATATTGCTGTCTCCATCCTAGAACTCAAAATAAAACAGATGGAAAAACCGCAACAGGAAGCTAACGAAAAATTTGAAATTCTACTTAAAAACCTAGCTTCTGAAACTGCTTCAAAATGCGCTGAAAAATTAAAATCAACTCTTACCATCATTACTGTAAATAAAGATAATGAATTTCACTAAGTAAAAAGCAAAAAAAAAAAAAAAAATTAAATTCTCCCAAAAGAATTATTGATACGACCTCAAAATTTTTTAAAAAAAACCAGGTAATTAACCTTCCATTAAATAACAAATATTCAGAGCTCTCTGATGAAGATTCAAACATCGAGAGCAATGATGATTTCGTCTCTGATACGGAAGCTATCAATTCTTAAGCAGTAAGTAGTGACAAAACTAAAAATAAAAATAATTAATAATAATGATGAATACCACTTAGAATTCCCCGATGTATTGAAAGAGGAAGCTAAAAAAAACCCTCCCCCAATCATCTTAGCTAATATTGAAGATCCAAGAGCAACTCTTGAAAATATGATGAAATTGACAAAATGCGAGCTCAAAGGCTACTGTAAAAGAAATAGTTTAACCCCCCCCCCAACAGTTGAAGCATTCAGAACAATCAAAAATCATGTTCAAGAGAGAAATTTAGAAGCTCACACATTTGAATTACCTTGTAAGAGAATCCTTAAATGTATAGTTAAAGGCCTACCAATTAATTATTCCCACTCTGAAATAATTCAGGAATTAGCTGAAATAATCTGATTGTCAATAAATGCAATAACTTAAAATCAAAAAAAAAAAAAAAAAAACCACCAACCCTCCCACTATTTTTGGTTATACTTCCAAAAACAGAAAACAACAACAAAAATTTCGAAATCAATAATATTGGATAACTTTCAGTTAAAATTGAACCTCTCGCTTAAAAGAAAAACATCCAATCAATACTATTGCTGTCAAAGTTATTTTCACCACTCTAGATTCTGCACTAGAGAATTTAAATATGTGAAATGGGGGGGAGGAATAATCATCCAACTCATAGCTGCATCAAAACTTTTGAAAGCCTCCCCCCCCACTAAATGCTGTCACTACGGTGGAGATCATGCAGCAAATTACTCTTATTGCCTCAAAATTCCTATGAATTTCAAACTTTCTCCCCCACCAACCACAAACTACTGGGGAGAACGACGTAAAACTGCCAAAAATAACAATAGCCAAAGCGACCAAAACACCACACCCACTAAAGATAGCCAATCTTCAAGTATTCCCTTCGTTAATGAAATTAAAAAAAATTTCAAAAAATTGAAGTTTAATAAAATAATGGAAACTTACCAACAATTTAAATTAATAGGACAAATATTCGCTGATAATAAACTTGATTTATGTTCAAAAATTGAAAAATCATTCCTAGTCATTTGCAATATGATGTCCATCTGGTTCTAAAATTTAATATGCTAAATAAACTAACCCATCCCTCTGGATTGCAAACTGGAATGCAAATGGCATTAAATCGAAAATAGAAGAACACCAAAATTTCATAGATGATTACAACCCAGACATCCTAGAAGTCCAGGAAATTCACTTCAAACCCTCTGAAAAATTTAAAATTCCAAATTATAATATATATCGTTCTGACAGATGAACCCATCGGGGCGGAGGCACTGCAAACTTAATTAAAAGTAGAATTCATCATCATATGGTTATCAAAAATATCTCCCCCTCTGAAAATACCACCATCCATATCAATACCAAAGACAACCAATACTTCACAACCTCTACTATTTACCTATTTACCATCCCCCCCCCGTAATCTCATCAACCATAATGAATTAATCAATATCCTCTCAGACAATCCCACCGGAATTTTAATAGGTGACTTTAATGCAAAACATCCGACCTGGAACAGAGGCAGGGCAAACAGATCAGGTAAAATTATTCATGCTATGTGCAACACTAATAACCCTCAAATAGCTGCACCAGACTCACCCACTTACTTTCCTTACAGTGAGAAATACTTACTCTATAATAGATTTTGCTATCCTCAAAAACATAAAATTCTACAATATCGAAAGTGTTAATGAACTACCTAGCGACCATAACCCTACATGGTCGCTAGGTAGATTGATGCTTTGATTACTACTAATATCAAAAATGCAATTAACCATGCGAGTAATACCAGATCCTTCCCAAAACCCCATCTTAGACTCCCCCTCATATCAGAAACCTAATTAAAGAGAAAAATAGGTACAAAAAATAATGGCAAAACATCAGATACTCTCCTTTGAAATCCATAATTAATAAGCTCAAAAGTAAATTGAAAATGAAATCAATACCTTTAAAAACAAAAAAAATGGGAAAACCTACTTCGACAGCTTAATACCGA
Organism: Nephila pilipes; assembly: GCA_019974015.1. Lineage (NCBI taxonomy): Eukaryota > Metazoa > Arthropoda > Arachnida > Araneae > Nephilidae > Nephila > Nephila pilipes. The sequence continues at coordinate 138,472 of BMAW01033842.1, read as the reverse complement.
AGATAACTCCATTTTTAATATGAACAAAAAACTTTCTAATAAATACTACAATATCCCCTCACTAATAATGGTCTAGTATTCTCTGATAAAGAAAAAGCTGATCAGCTTGGCCATAATCTTAAATCCTCGTTCCAGGAAAATCCAACTCCATGTGATAATGATCATATTGAAAAAACAGAATCAATAGTTCAAAATTATCTTGAAGCCCATACCAATTTCAATTTCTCCTCCCTCCTCACCTCTCCCTCTGAAATAGCTACCATAATTAAAAAATTAATCAAAACGAAAGCCTCGGAGAGGATGGCATTTCCAAACAAGCCTTTAAATTCTTCCCCCCTCCCAACGCACTTACTCATCTCACAAAATTTCTTAACAAATGCCTCATGTATGAGCATTTTCCCCAAAAATGGAAACATGCAACTATTATTCTCTTCCCCAAACTCGGCCAAAATTATTCTATTCCATTCAACTATCGACCTATCAGTCTACTAAATTCTATTTCAAAAATCTTTGATGACTGACTCATGTTTTCACTAATAATATTCTTCCAGATTCACAATTCGGCTTCCAAACTAATCACAGCACTGTCCACCAACTTCTAAGGGTTGTGAATGCCATTACTGAAGTATTTAATTCCAAACAATCCCTGGGAGTATCTTCCTCGACATACAAAAAGCTTTCGACCGCCTCTGGCACGATGAATTGATCTTCAAACTAATAGTTATAGTTAACTAGTAGTTATCTTAAATAACAACCTTAAAGATAGAACATTCCAAGTTAAGCTTAATAATACTCTCTCTTCAATATGCTATATAAAAGCCGGTCAACCTCAAGGGTCTGTAATTTCTCCAATTTGTTACAATTTGTTTATATATGACTTCTCTTATAGTCCTTATAATAGCCTCTGTTTATTCACTGCTGATGCAGCAATCCTCACCCGAGGAAATAGTCCAATTAACGTAATTGTTAAATTACAAAATCATCTAAAATAAAGAGAGGATTGGATTACACTCTGAGGATTGCTGTAAACACTAATAAAACTAAAGCTCTCCTTTTTAGAAAAGGTCACTCCCCCCTTCCTAATAAAAAACTCAAATTTTTTAATGATCAAATCTCTTGGGACTTTGAGGTCAAATACTTAGGAGTTATCCTGGAATCCAAACTCACCTTCAAACTTCATATCCAATCAATAACTGACAAATGCTGGGCCAAAATCTATAACTGTATACCTTTAATGAGCAGAAATTCAGTACTAACTCTTGCTAACAAAGTTCTTCTCTATAAACAAGTAATCCACCCTATCCTACTTTATGCTTCCCCTGCTTGGGATTATGCCGCATAAATCCTCCGCATACTCTTCGAAATAAAATCCTCCGCATGATTACTCAAGGATCTCAATATCCTTCCTATTATTAATCATATCAACTATCTCTCTATAAGATTCTATAATAGACTAACATATCATAGTAACCCTCTAATAAGGGCCCAACTAATTTTTGTTCACAATAATGGAACCCATGCCCGTCCCTACCAATTTTGCAATAATTATTTCCATCTATTTCCTCCTTTAATACTTTGCATTCAAACTCAGACCCTTTTAATTAATTCCTTTATCACTCCTTCAATAGCCTCTTTCTAAGTCAACCATCTCACTCCAAGACCTACATCATCATCTATTCGGTTTTTCATCTGCTGTTTAATTTCATTTGTCGCCATCCCTACCTCTCCTCTCTTGAACTAGTTTGCTGTCCACCACTGTGCACCCGGTCAAACAAGAACCATTTTTACTTTTCCCTTCCTTCTTCAGCTCTCACATCATTAAAAAGAAGTTTAAATAATATTTTATTTATTACTATTTTAATTATTGTAATTTTACAATAAGAATAATAAAAAAAATTTAAAAAATAATCATGTAAAATAATACTCTCCTCTTGCTAAGGATTAGACATAGTCTATCGAAGACACTGAGGGGCTACAAAAAATGATATAAATACCTTTTATAATCTTATCTTATGATAAGATTTGTAAATTTTTTTTTTAAATCTATTAAATATTACATCCCCATTGTGAATAATTCATTCCCTTTCCTATCCTCTTTCCTCTCCCTTTACTTTCATGGGTTTTTTTTTTTTTAAATTCATTTGTGCATTAAGCCCATTTTAATATGCTTGTTATAATTTTTTTAAAAAAAATCAAGGCTTCAATATGACACTGAGTAAAGAGTCCAACGGACTGGCACTCGTCTCTATCTGATTGGTTTGACAATCAGGTGATGTGGTCAATACTTTTCTGAAACTTCACACTCCACATTCTCTTTCATCTCCTTTCAAATTGAACGATTATCAACTCCGCTACAAGACATATTTTTAGCAATATTATCACTCGAACATATGGCTTAACATAAGCATAAACATCTCTGATCACGTTTGCTGAGTCGATGATAAATCATTTTCCTAATTTCAAGAAATTGGTATAGAGTTCTAAAAGTCCTGGAGATAAAAAAAATGATTTTGAGTGCTTTATTTTATTATTAAATATGGTTTCGTTATTCGACAATATAAGCTATTGTTTTTATTACTGAATAATATAATCTCAAATCTTCTCTAAAACAGAACAAAAAACAGCTTTTAAAAAAGAGTTCACTAAGCGTTTATGAAACAAAGACTTTTCTAAGCTATTGATTCTATCGAGCTTTATTTCAAAGATATATTTAGTTAAATCTCTATTTAAAATTACTGAACCGATTTGTATGAACAAAAATAGATTGTGTTGCTCTTTCTCCATTTTGAGACACGAGTAGAAAAAAAAAAAAGTAATACACTTATCACGTGCTTTCTGTAAATTCTAGCTGGCAAATACTATTCAATAAAATCCCTATTTTATATCCATTTCTCCCTAATGCTAGGGAAATTAATTCTGTCTAAGCATGCGCAGATTTCCAAAATCCCATTCAAAGCTTTTGTCCTAGTTTGAAACTCAGGCGGGCTCGACGTAGCGTGGTAGTGATATTTGCCTCCGAATTTATTTTTTAAAATTATATTTTAATTTTTTTTGTAATTTGCTTATTTTGAATTTCGAAACATGGGAGACTTGTGTGACGTAAAGAATAAGGAAAATGGAACTAGTTCCTATCGTATTGGTAAGATATTAAATCACGTTTATCCAACTCTGCACAAAGGGGACAAAGTGATATGCCCGGAAATGTGCTTTTTCTGTTTTGATGTGCTTGGTTCACATTTGAACAAAAGCGATCCACCTAAAACTCCGTCCTTTTCAAACGATAGCTAGTAAGTAGATTTATTAATATTTTTTTGGAAAAAAAAACATTTAAAATTGTTATAATATAATTTAAAATTTAAGTAAAGTAATTGTGGCAGCAAATTCAACAAATATTTTTGTTTGCTCAAAAGTTAATTTTCTAAAAAAAATTGAAAGGAAAAAGTATTAAGTTTATATGATTTTTTTTTCTTTTGAATTTTAACTCTCTGTTAATATGAGCGTTTAGATAGTGTCTTATTCATCAAACATTTGGCGCAGCATAAGATGGTTTGAACTTTTCCCTAGTGCCGTGTCACAGTATGAAGTAGTTTGATAAAAGACCTTTTAATTTATTGTTTCAGGGAAAAAAGGTTTAAATCATCTTCCACATGAGCATGCGCGTCAGCTGTTTTGCCATCTTGCAGCAGGGTTTGGTTTAGTGTCTTATGATCTTTGTTTTGAGGATATCTGTTCATGTGTATTGTTTCGAATCGTGATTTTTCTGAGTGACCAGCGATTCACAATCGAGCTTTTTTATTCTTGTTTCAATATGGCTGCTGGTTGTTGTGGTGCTAAAAAGCAAAAATTGAATAATCATTCTAGTACTTGCTGTAATGGTAATGGAAGTTTAATTCAGCACCACAGCTATCAACCAAATATTTATAAGAATGGAGTGGTTGTATGCGTGGAAATGTGTTTCTTCTGCTTTGACGTCCTATATTGTCATTTAAATCAGTATGATCCTCCGAAATCGCCGAGTTTTCCTAACGATAGTTAGTGAGTACCATTTAAATTATTTGATCATTTTATTTATCAACTTTTTTTTTTCCTTAAGCTAATGTAAATCGACTAAATGCTTTTAAAACGATGAGAAAGCAAATTATATAATATAATTGTCATTGTGTGCCGTGTATAAACTCCATTGTACTTCGCTGTAAATTTTCTTATTTTACGTTAGTATAGATATTTTTTCCGATTTATCTTACTTTACATAATAAGTTAAAGAAGTGGTAGAGCTACATGAAGCTTATGTCCTTTTGTTTTATTTTGTTAAGAAAGCAGTGATCCTATTATCACATAAAGATATGCAAAACGATCATGTAATTTTTTAAATTCTATCTAGCTATTGTTGTACTTAAAGAAGTGCACCTATTCTCATGAAAAGATTTGTGAAACTATAGTATGTAATTTGTTAATGTGACACTATCTAATTACTGTCATACTTGATTCCTTAGTATTTCATTTATTTATGTCTTTTTAGAAATTTTTTTATCTGTGTGATTTAGTTGTAAATATCGTAACAGCTTATGAACACAATTTTAATTTCTCTAATCTTGTTCTGTACTTATATTCTTCCTGCAATAAATACTAAAATATTAGATAAATCTAACTGTTTTGTCATGGTATAATTATTCAGAACATTTTTAGTAATAGAATTTTGGATCAAACTGTATTGTGTTTGCTTTAAAATAGTATATGTATACACTTTTATGAAATTTTAAAATTATTCTCTGACATATTCAGCTATAGTAATTAAAAAAAAATCTTTAATATTAATTAATTCTTATTAAACTTATTATATTATAATATATTTTATTATAAATTATTTTATATTAAAATCTTGGTAATTCTATGAATTACTAAAATCATAAAATTCTTTTTTTTTTATATCATAAAATATATTATACTTTGGCGATCTGTTTTAAAAGTCACAAATTTATAGTCTTGATCACAAACTGGTATCTGATACTTCCCTATAACAATTTTTTTATCTTATAATTTGCTGCCAGATTTTTACTTAAAATTACATGAAAAAAGCCTCATCATACTGATCCTTGATCTCAATCATAATCCAATGCTCCATCATTTCTGCTATATATGATTAAAATATGAATCTTGAAAAGTTTAACTAATTTTTCTATGCCAGGAAATAATAATCTAGAATCTTAACTTTTTTTAAATATAATTAATTTGTAACAATAACAAATAAAAGATTGTCATCGTAAATTAACTCGTCAAATTTAAATAAATATCTGATATCAATGTGGTATACATTTTTATGGAATATAAGAGTTCAGACATTTTAAAATATATTGGTACCTTAGTTGGCAACAAGTTGTTGGAAAATAGAAAATATCTTGGGTAATAAATCAGGCTTTTGTTTACAATGTCTATTTGATTCAGTGCTTATCTTTTGTTTCAGTGCCATCTAGCAGATGTCAAGTGATTTAAATGATCCTTATGTCACTAGGCTGATCAATGTGGAGCTATTTTGCAAGACAGGGGCCAGAAAAAATTAATTACCATTATTATACTTCTAACGATATTGTGCCATGGATAACAATAGTTTTGGTTAATCTGGACTGAATTACAGTCTTTAACTAAGGAACCACTAAATTTCCTTTTACTTTTTGTTTAAATAGACAGCTTTTGTGTACTTTCTGCATTTGAGGCACATATATTTCTTTTTGTATCAATATTTTTCAAAATTATGGTTAACTTTATTATCCTAGTTGTATTTCTGTACCAAGTGCCACTTAGATTAATCCCTTGATTATAACAGATAACTTTAAAAGGCTTCTCATGGGATTGCCTAAACTTTCTACATTTTTTATAATTTGATCACCAGAAAAAAAAAACATTACAATCCAGTTTGAATTTTTTTTTGCAAAATGAAGGGTTTTGAACTATTCAATTTTCTTTAAATAATTAAACTATAAATTTCATCAGTAATTAGAGAAAGACTACTGTAAATTAGATAAATTTATCCTATAGATAACAGTGTATGATAAATAAAAGGTTTAAAGTCATTCATTCATATGTAATGTTTTTTCATAACTATAAAACATGGATTAGAAATAATACTATCAAAGAATAGTACAATTTAAAGATAGAGCTTGCATCATCTATACTTTGATATAGAATCAATATAACTGCCTGAATTAACAAATGCTAATTGCTATGTGTCAAAATCTAAGTGGCTAAGATAATGAAATGATCAGTATAGATAAATGTTAATAGATTGAATTTAGTATATCAATTTGTCGAAGTTGAGAGACTGCAGAATTTATTGTAGGTTTGGAGAAATGGGAAAATGTAAAAATTATTCTAAAGGAATTTTGTTTTGTAAGAAGGCCCTTTTTTTAAAAAAATTTGGTATGAAACTTGGGAGTGATAATACTTAGATAAACATTTACGTATACATTAATTTTTTTTTAAAAAAAACCCGTTCTATATTAATTAATTGTCTATGAAATAAATATAAAAAGTGTGTAGGATATTAGTTTCTGATTAAAAAATAGGCAGAAATAGTTGCCTTACAAAAAATTTTGGAATTTTAATTCCTAAATTCAAGCTAACTTTATTTAATAGTAAAAGGAAAATTTTCAATCAATATCAAAGAATATGGTGTGTAATATATAGCTGAAATTCATATTTTAAATGACATATAGTAAAATGTTTGGTTCAAATCAGGAATAGGGTGTCCCCTAGGAGATTGGCAACGAAACTTGGCGATTTCCTAGATAGGTTGCCAAACTTGCCTGACCTAAGCGTTGAGTATGCTTAGGGTTACCATCACCTAAATCGTCAATTATCGCTCCCAAAAGTCACCAATCATCTAGGGGACATCCTATTCCCGATTTGAACCAATTGTTTAATTTAAAAACAAACAACCAAGACAAAAGAATTCTCACTTGGTGTTTTTTAACATTTTATAATTCAACATATTTTTACAGCATACAAAATATCTTATCTACTGGCAATAAAAATTAGCATCCAATGAATGTACAATAAGTGTACTTTTGCATAGCTTCATTTTCTTCAATACATTTCTCTTTAACTTTTAAATTGATTTTAATTCCAATTTAATACTTAAGCCTATAGTACTTGCCAAATCGTTAAATATGTCTATTAGTTTTTGTAAGTTTCTTGATACTACAATATTCAGTTGCCAATAGTTTCAAAGTGAACATCTAGTAGAACTTTACTACAAGTCCTAGTTCAGTTATATCAAGTTTACCTCTAATTTAAGTCTCAGCATTTCATGATGCTTCAGAGTTCTTACTAAATATTACAATGTTATCAACATAAATGTTTAAAATAACGTTATTATTTATCATATCTAGGTAATTACAACGTCTAAATTGATAATAACAGATAAGTGACAGGATAATGTTGTTAACTTCATATTTCTATTTTTGCTTCTACTTTTATAAAGACCTTAAAAGACAAACATATTTTCAACACCTTTTACTGAAAGACCATAAAGTTGCTGCATATGTCCCAGTTTCTATAATCATACAAATATGCTGCTTTTAACATCTACTTGTGCCTGTTTCCACTTTAATACAACTTTCATACATCATTCTAACAGAATGAAAAATAATTTTACTACTGAAAAATTAATATTTTTGGTGGTTATATTCCCACTCCAATTACATCAATCTAATTATCATGTACCAAAAAAATAATTTGGATTTTTATCCAAATCTGTCTGTTTTACTTGGAAGCACAATTTCCATTTTAAACAAAAATTTAGAGGATTCAAATTTCAACTTATTTTTATTGCGAAATGTATCCACATAATTCACAGATTAGTTTGTCTTCACTGGATGGGGAATAATAATGTTTATCAATTTGGTAAACTCCTATTTCTTGGAACTTACATTCTAGACCATTTTGATTTGTCAGTTGATTCATGTTTTATGGTATCAGTATTTATTTCATCAGTAAATTTGAATTTAAGTTTATGGGAAGGATATTCTTTAAATTTATAGTTAACATATTCAGAGCTTCTTCTTTTTTTTTAACTATATATTATCTCTATCCACTTATTTTCATCAAATCTACTATATGACTCTCTATAACTTTATGCTCATTGGGAAATGAAACATGGTAAACCTTTTTTTTAATATCATAGCTCACCTCAGTCCCTTATTTGTTCCTAAGTAGATTTTGATTAGATTTCGAGACGTAAATATGCTAACAATCTAAAAAACCTTGAAATGTTGAACTGATAGCTTATTGCCTGACCAAACTTCTGCTGAAGTCTAACTTTATTAGCATCTTATTTTTAACATGTTCAAAAATCTAGAGAATGCCAACCCAAAATATAGGCTTTAATGCACTCTCATGTAGGACGACTCAAAATCCAATCATTATAGAGTATTAAATGATGTAAGATCAATTTTCATGCACATCTCTGTTAAGAAGTTTAGAATTCTCTGTTACAAATTTTTAGACCATTAATGATCCTTACTTTCTTAAATTTCATATTTAATTCCTTTTCTGATTAAATTAAGATACATTGTAATTACTTGAAAACTTCTTAAAAAATTTACGATCACAGATGGTTTACCTTGTGTGAAAATGAGTTTTAGATAAGAAGTATTTATTTCTTCCAACTGGCCTAACAGAGAGGGCTCAGAGACTCCATATATCCATATGTACTCTTTAAAGAGTTTTTTTGGTACTCCTGCTTATATATATATTCTCTCTTGTGAAAAATATTTTTTTTAAATTTGCTTATGTTATATGCTAAGTCTTTTTGTTTACCCCTCATTTTTACAATTTCCTTGAAAATACTCATTTTTTTGCTTAAATTTACATTCATACTATTATTTAAATTGTATTAATATGAGAAAATTAGGGAATTCTGTTTATATATTACTGGGATACAATGTAACTTAAATATTATTTATTTACTCTTTGTGCATCCAAATGATAAGCTTTTATTTTGTTCTAACATTTTATTCCCCCCATGTCGCAATATGCAGTCATGTATGTCATTTCTACTTCTTCGATTGCATCTCAACGTAAGAAGTTTTCTTACCCCGTGAAGGGCAAGAGTGTTGATGTGCCAGCGGCGTTTTGAACCCTGGACCAGTGGGTCCAAAGAAAAATTGACCAGTCTCTTTTTGCTGTGCACCAACATCTGTCATCTTTTGCTGTGCATCTTTTTTGCACCAACCTGGCTGAAAAAGACATCTCATTCATGCTAGTTAATAAGGTGTTTAAACTTCTGGCATTGTTGTTGGAGAGAGTCACTGTACATACTCCTTCCCACTCCAGTATCATGATGATGATACAAAGAGAAACATTGGTATTTCTGGAGAAGGTTGCTTTTTTTTTTCAACCATTACTGTGATTGATATACATCCCCTCCCTGTTGAATTGAGTTTTGCTTGGAACAGTTTTCCAGTTGAGTGGCAGGCCAGAGCCGGAATATCACTAGTTGGAATTTTACTTATCGGAATTTCTTCTAAAGATTTGCAGTATTTCTGACAGTCTTGTTTTTTTTAAAACGTTTTTCTGAATTTCACTTGGTGTGTGTGTGTGTGTGTGTGTGTCATCAAATTTTCGATCGTTAATTTAACCAACTTCCCATCAAGCTAGAAATCTGAAACCTTGGGAATCGTTCTCACTAGCCTAACAATACGATATTTGGACATTTGCGACAAGTTTTAGCTAGTATTTTCTTCAATAATGCAGTTTATCCCAACCACTTGGCGCGATTTCAAAAATTGGCATCAAACTTGGCGATTTTTTTGTTTGGCTGAACGTTAAGTCCGTAAAACGGACCAGGGTAGCCACATTTGGCAAAATACTGCCAAATAATTCTTGTCGCCAAGAGTGATTGGGTTAAACTGCATTCCAACCATTTAATTTACAGAATTAATTAATTAATTTTAGTTACTTTTAACGTTTTTATGTATTTCACTTGGTTCGTGTTTCTGTGTGTGTGTGTGTCATCAAATTTTCTATCGTTAAATTAACCAACTTCCCATCAAGCTAGAGTTCTGAAATTTCGGGAACTGTTCTTACTTGCCTAACAATGCAATATTTAGATATTTGCGACCAGTTTTAACTAATATTTCAATAATCTTTCTTAATAAATTTTGCCACTATATAAAAACGTTGTTTTTAAAAACGTTGGTTTTTATCTCGAATTATGAAACAATTCATTTATTGCTGTCCTTGGTTTTTGCAGTTGTTGTAAAACAGGACCCATTGGCTTATTCATTTCTTGAATAAGCTGCTTTTTCCCTGTTTTTGCACAATTAATTTTCTTGGTGCCCATAGTGCTTCCACTGCAAACAGGATTATCGAGATTCATCTTGCATGCTGTATTTTCTGGTAATGTAAGCACACAGGAGTTGTGGTCTATTTGTTTTTGGAAAATTCTTCCTACTTCTCTTGCAAAGTCGATTGCTTCATTAGTTTTAGTAAAGTGTATCTTCATATCTAATAGAACTTGCACCACTCTATCAGATTCTTCTAGTAGTCTGCATATCAACTGTAAACATACTAATATGTCTGTTATCTCAAAATCTTCATCCACTATTTGGTTCTTTCCCTGTTCAACTCTTTAACAAAATATGCCATTAATTTCTTTTACGAGAAATCTATATAAATATATCATGAATCAAGAATTCATCATTAAATCCTGCCAATCCTTCTTCAAATTGTAAGTTCAGTGTACGACTTTCAAAACTTCCAAGCTACTGCACCAACATCTGTTTGCAATATTGAAGGATAATATTTTCCATCAATGACTTCATATATCATCATGTACACTCTACTTTTTTTAAAAAATTCAAACCTGAAATTAATGTCTATGTTCACCTTGCTGCATAAAAATAATTTTTAAAGTCTTTATTACACACTTTTTTTTTTATCATTCAGGCCTATAATGTATTGGAATTTTGAATCTCAATTAAAGTTGACTTTAATTGAAGGAAAAGAAAAACTTTCACTCATTTAAAGAGCATATAGTGCTCTTTTAAGCTTAACAACTAATTTTTCAGACAAGAGACACATCAAACTGACCACAAATAACAATCAAAATTAAAAAAAACTCATTTTGAGCATATGAACCATGTAGTAAAACATGACAACATTTATTTACAGTACTAAGAACTGATCTCCTGCTAATGCTTCATCAGTTGTCCATTGCGACTGAAAGAAAAACAAAAACTCTAATCCAACAAGCAACCTAGAATGAATACTAAATGATTAGTTTGATTACAGAATTTTCTCTCTATTGTAATGAGTTTTCATTATAATAGAAAGCGTTATTATAGATTTAAAAAACTATATTACTTTTAAAATTTCTATTTGTCATTTTAAGATTTTCACCTCCATTGCAGTCCCTTATTTGTGACATGGAAGATAGGCAAAGACCGACGGTTACGAGGCTGTATAGGAACTTTTAATTCCATGAATTTGCATTCAGGACTTAGAGAGTATGCAGTAACTAGGTAAGTATCTTTTAGAAATGCTATTTGTATGTCATTGTGGAAGAAATTTTACATTTAATTTGAAATATTCTCAAACTCAGTTATGATTTTAGAACTTATCTTATTTTTGTGTAAATTGTTATATCAGAGTGTGGAATGATTATAAAATATAATTTTAAACAAAAGTTCCACATTTTATATCATTTTTGGGGTAATAAGTGAATAAACTGTATTTCTGAGATAAGTATAAAATTTTGTTGTTACTTTGAAATTTTCATATTTCTATTTTTCTTGGTAACTCATTGATATCAAATTATTTTTCAAAGAATAATTTATTATTAGATGTAATTGAAAAATACTTCAAAAAGGAAGCAGATAGTTTTAGTTTAACGTCGCACTAGAAGTTACACAAGGGCTATTGGCAACGGACCTCGTAATTTTGAACTACGGTCAAGTGACGAGGATGATACCTGAACCGGCACCCCCCCCCCTCTCCTAACATCCACACCAACGGGAGAACTTTGGGCCCCGATAGATTTAACGTACATCAGCCCTGACTACAGGGCGAGTCTTTAGCGGCCAAGGCTTGGAACGAAAACTGCCGGCCGTGAATCTGAAACCATGACCACTGCAGCCTCTATCAAAGAGGAAATTAATTTGATTGATTAATTTTGATGTAAATATTTATGTTGATTAATGATATGTATAAAAAGGAATTAAATTGCTGTCTAAACTTGATGCCATATTATAGCATCCTTTCTGGGTGAAAAAAAATGATTCTGATAAATTAACACATCAATCAATAACTCCCGAGACTAACCCAGATGGCGCTCAGAGGTAAACCAGTAATCAGGTCTTCTACTAACCTTGTTGAAACGTCAAATTTTAAGCTCATCGACCAGAAACAGCTGAGTTATCGAAGTTGGAGTAAGTCAAGTTTGTAGTTTGTTTAAAATGGAAAACCGAATTGTTCTGATAAAACATTTTAGCTGGTAAAACACTGCAAAAGAAACACGGATTGAAAATGTTACCTCGGACTCTTGTCCATCGAAACCATTTGTCGGTGCATTAAACGCGGTCGCATCGACAAATGACGCTGAACGCCGGTAGACTGTAGTCATACACCGAAAATGTGAGTATGACAAAATTATAGTGAAAGATCGAAAAGGAAGTTCGGTGAGATTGCTGAGATGACACAGATATTTGGTGGAAGTATTTACCGAAAGGTTTTTGAAGTGAAAAGGTTTTTCCTAAGTGCGCGTATGCTGACAGAAAGCTGATGGAACAAAACAGCAACGAGTCGAGATTCAGAAAGTTGTTTATCGCTATTTACCGCGAACAAAAGATTTCATGCAAAAGAAAAATTGGGGGATTTGGAGCGCGAACGACAGGTCACCCTCTAAAAGGTGATTAACAAAGGTTATGTTGATGAATAAAAAAAAATTTAGCAAAAATGTTGTTTTCAATGTTAGTCTCGGGAGTTATTGATTGAGGTGTTACTTACTAAGTCTTAAAACCCTTTACTATTGATATTATATTTTGTATGTTACTGAGATGTAATAGACTCGATACATCTCGTTTGATAAATGCGATGTGTTTCCAGCCATCAGTGAATGCATCTCACTGTTAAAAGCTTTAACTGTTATTGAAATTTCCTTTTGAAAATACCTTTAGATATTAGAAATAGTATACATTATACTGTAAATATTCATTTTACTTGGATGTATATATATATTGAGGGTGAATTGTAAGGATAGCCTACCATTACCTAATTATCAAATTTGAAATTGTATATCAAATTTACAAGTATAGAACTAGTGTGAAGTTTAGTAAAAAATATATGTTTCCATATGTCATGATTGTCACGAAATGAACTTATTATATGCTGCATTTAATTGAATATTATATTTGAATGGAATATGTGTTTCACATAGATTAATTTGTGTAGAATCTGTTCCTTGTGATATAATTATAAACTTCTGTAGTTGTAGTTGTATAAACATGATTGACAAGTTTGGTGCAAGAATGGGACAAGTCCAAATTTTAAAAAAAAACCTCCCCCCCCATTTGAAACATATAGCTGTTGTGATTGATGCAAGAGGCAAATATGAATGTAATATAGCTTTTGTGTAAAAAATAATCAGAAAAGAGACTTTGGCCATTAAAAATTCTCTAGTCCATTGGTTTTGGAAACTAGGAATATCCAGACTTACTGCATATTTTGGCATATAACGGGCACCTATTATTTCAAACTGTATTTTTTGATTTTGGTGTATATTTGCCATATAGTGTACACCCTTTTCTTTATAAAGAAGCCTAAAATGTTCATGTGATGCTCTTTTCTTATGAAGTCATTCATTCAAAGGATTTTCCCAGGCTTTCAAAAAGTAGTGTACTGAATCGACAAGTGATAAGGAGAGCAAAATGTGTATGGGGAATATGCTTGAGGGAGCAAATAATACTGAAAATTCAGGGTGGATTGTATTTCATGCAGATGTGAACAAGATGGTTAGACTTTTGAGAAAAAAAAAGATGACACAATTTTGGGTAAGAACATGCTTTCTAATCTTAATGTGTTTGCAGAATTACGAGTCAGATGGTTTTCAATTCTCAAGATTTGAAGCTATGATTTTGAAGTGAACATCAAAGACTTTAGTAAAACACATTTACTTTAGTTGAAATACAGTTGATCTAGTGTTCCTTTTAGTTGTAAATATGTTCCTTTTAATAGTTCAGTCCTACTAAACGAAATAAATTCAGTGCTGGTTTCCAATGCAAAATCATTCAATTTGCAAATAAAATATGGGAATTGTGTGGCATTTAGGATGTGCCTAAAGATATAAAGAAAGACGAATATGCTGAACTTTTCATGTTATCCGATAATAACAATTTTTTAAGTTCATAGGTATGTCATTTCTTTTTAAATCAGTAGGTACATATGAAAATCTGATTTTTTAATGCTAATCTTTTCCTTATTCTTAAATCCAGCATATAACGCACACCTGCATGTTTCGACCATATTTTATGTATTAAAAATGCATTGTATGCCAAAATATACAGTATCTTGATTTTGGCACCAATGTTGTATAGATGTATATAACCTTTGGGGGGAAAAAGAAGGCAAACTTCTTGTCTCTAAGTGCCAAAATACAATGAGTTCTTGGATTGATGTTTCACTCATCAAAAGAATGGATTTTGTGGATTTTTTTAAGCTTAATTTTTATTACTACTATTCAAAAAATCCTTTTGCTCCAGTTCGGAAGAGCAGTAAGAAGTTCATGATCAGAAAGTACTAGATTTTATTGTGGAAAAGATAAATTATAAGAGAGTAACAGTAGCCATAATTGCTTCAGTTTTGTTAAATTTAATTCAAAGAGGGATTCCAGTACTATTTAGTCCCTTTTTAAGTTCAAAGAGGCCAAATTGAAAGACATTTTAAAAATAACTGAAAAATATTTGTATTAGTTTTCCGTAAAGAATAACTCATCCACAGGAAAAAAAGAAATGCAAACTTCTTTAGGGATGATGAAGCATAATTTGAGTTTGAAATATCTGGTTTATGTTTAGGTTACATAAATGTTTTTGTCATATTCATTAGGCATCTGTATTAATTTCCATTATGAAAATCTTTGTCTACATTTTAATTTATTGTATGTTAAATCATTGTTCAATAATTGATTTGTGCATTTACTTTTTTAAAGATATAATTCAAAATGTTTTATAAAAATGGTTAATTTTCATTATGACTATTAGTGGATGCGGATAACCATTATTTTGACTAATGCTAAGTGAAATGCACTACAATTATTTTGTTTATCTTTTATTAATAATCTTAAAATGGTGACATTAAAAAGTGCAATTCAGTTAATTTGTTGGAGTGCATTTTTAGAATTAATCATCACCAGAATTATATTGGCAGAAGTGGTCCAAGTAACATTTACTCTGAACTTTTCCTTTTGCAGTGCTTTTAAAGATAGCAGATTTAGTCCAATTACCAGAGATGAATTTGGAAAGTTGCATGTGTCTGTGTCTATATTGAGGCATTTTGAGGATGGAGAAGATTACATGGATTGGGAAGTATGATAAATTTTTTAATATCTGGAGGTTTGTGGTGTGTTTTTCTTTTACTTAATTAAATTTTTAGCTACATTTCTTGTTTATGTTTTATTTTGCAGTAAAGCCTTTAAGGCAAGTTTCAATTTTTCATTTTGAAAGAAGGTTCTTATTCTTATACACTTCTCATTGAATTTTTTATTAGTTAAACTCTGCATTTAAAAAAAAAAGCAAATATTAATTTGTAGAATTAAAACATAAAGTCAGCAAAAGTTGGAGACTTTACAGTTACTTGTTGCAGACAATTTTTAGTGCACAATATTCTACTGCTATATTTGGATTTACAATGATTTTCTTAAAAAATAATATAGTTCTGAAGATAAATATGAAGTTTTGTTATGGCTTTTAAAAATAGATACGTAATTATGGCTTCATAATTCTAATTAGGTAAGATGAAAAACATGTTTAGCTTTATTTAATTAAATATAGTTAATATATATTTAATAAATCATTGTGTGGATAAATAAGAAATTTATGCTTATAAATCATATGAAAATTAACATTTTTAGTTGATTATAAAATTGTAATGCATCAGAATTCCTTTGCATATTATTCTACTTATGTATTAAAAAGCATTTCTTTTGAGAATTATTTGTTTCAAAAGAATGAATCAGATACTTCTATTTTGAAATGGATTGTACATTATTTTTAAAAAGTTTCATTTGTTAGCGTTTTGGTTAAAAAATATTCCTTCTTTAGCTAAATTGTGCTTGCTTCTTAGTTAATGTTTGGTTTCCTTAACATGTTTTTCTTTTAGCATCAAAATTTTAATTCCATTTAATATCCAGACTTTCAAACAAGAATTCTTTTAAAATAATTTGAATTTAATTTTTCTATTTTTGTTTCCAATTTCTTCATGTTTTTAATTTAAATGTGTTCTGGTTTATGTTTCTCTCTCTTCTCCCCTCCTTTACAAAAAGAAAACTGAACAAGATCTTAGGACCATCCCATGTTTTTGTTGCTAGTAGCTTCAAGAAATGTAATGGAATTTCTTTTTATGGTATAATCAATAATATCATAAAGGGAAAAAAGAACTTCATAAATGATTCAGGACTAAACCTACTCTTCTTGTTTTGCTGCTTTTCTTTTATATATATAGGCATTTCTACACTAGTTGATAAATATTCCTGATGGCTGAGATCATGATGATCCATGCATACATACATGGATAGATTATCCATGGTTCAAAGAAGTTATGAAGTCTTCCTCTGCGGTTTAGTGTGAGAATGCTTAAATGAACATATTATTCTTTAGACAATATTTTTCAGCAGAATGAAATTCCTGTGCTTTGTAAACTTATTTATTAAAATTAGAAAAAATAATTTTGGAAAAGTTATTTGTAACCATAATATAAGAAAAATACTCTCAGGAAAAAATCAAATTAAATTATAGATTTAGTAATCTGAGTCAAAAATTTAAAAAAAAAAAACAGAAGAAAGTTTTGGAAATTTTTTGAAATTGTTGTTAATATAGATTGAATTTTTTTATTTAAAGAGTTGATAAAGAAATACATAAATATTTTAACAGAGATTTGTAATTTTAATATTTTATAATTGAAAAATGATTTTTTTTGTTGTTGTTTACATGAGAGAAATTTTATTGATAGATTGGAATCCATGGCATAAGAATTGAATACACGACAGAAAAAGGTTCAAAACGGACAGCAACATATCTTCCAGAAGTGGCACCTGAACAAGGTATGAATAAATTAAGTGCATTTGTTCTTATAGTTTAAAAATTTGGTTATTTATTATCGAATATATCATTATTTTTCTATAATTTTGAATAAAATGGAGACAAATTGCTGAAGAGATTTATTAAAATTACAATTTTTTTAAAAAGTTTAAATATATATATATATATATATTAATTTTCATTTTTCAAAACCAGTAATGAAGTATTTTTAATTGTTTATCTTTATCATTGTACATTAATTACAGATATTAATAACTCATTTAATAAAAAAAAAATATGGCTTTAGATGTAAAATGAAGTATTATATTATAAATTTTTTTAAAAAAAACTTATTAATCCATAGGTTACGTTTGAAGTTCATGTTAAGTTTGCATCATGAATTCTTAATGTAGATTGGAGTTTTTAAGAGCAGGAATATTCAAGTGTTAAATTTAAACTTTATAAGGAATATAAAGACTTATAAATATTATGAGGTATAATATTTCTGCCCAGAAATTTATCTTTTTTCTTACCCTGCTTAGTAAAATTTGAAACAGTTTAAAGAACTATTGTAATAAAATACTGGCACTGCATCAGAAAATAAGAAAGCATCATCTGAAGTTTAGCTTAAATTATATGCCATATTTTTTAATAACTTATACTGTTTATCAGTGCAGCAGACCTTATTGATGTTTCATTAATTTAAATTTATTTTTTAATTTGTTATAATTCTAAGCAGCAGTCCTTCCTTTTACCAACATATTGATATAACATTACTCTTATTTGTGTACAGCTGAAAGGTATAGCACTATTTTTATTTTGAGATTTTCTTCTATGATTTCACTGGTATTCTATGAATTCTACTTAGTAAATTATCTATATGCCCATAAATCTCATTACAATAGATATACTCTTAAACTCATTTCATTTTTTTTTTTTTTAAAAAAATGAGTATTTGTTCCTAACATAAAACAAAATTTAAAAAAATTTCTATCTAATAAAACAGTTTTCCTTTTTCTTATTATTGGCAACATGTGAAAGCTAGTTTAAAATCTTTTGTAAAGTAATAGAAATTATATTTACTGAAAAAGAAATTGTAATAATATGTTGTCAACTCAAATACCAAGTTCAGACTTTTTTTTTTATGTGCAGTAAGTTATTTATTAGAATAGCCCAGTTCCCAAGAAAGGAAGTTCAAGTTTATTCGAGTAATGAAATTTCAATGATTGCCTTTTTGTTTATGTTTAATTAATTATATGACTCAGGAAATTTTCATAGTTGAGTTTGACAACAATAACTTTTCAAAATTCTTATAAACAATTCCATAATTATTTATTTTTTCGTCTTTGACTTATAACTAGTTTTGTAAAAGTTGAATAAAAATAATTTTGTGTATTAATATATGGTATTATTCTCTTGCATTCCTTTTTTTTTTAACAGAAGGGTATAATTCATTGAGTATGAATTATATCTTTAAATATTTTCATATTACAGTTGTCTTCTGTTGTTATTGCAGCAAAAAAAAAAACTTGAATTTAGCAAAAAATCTCTCCAACAATATAAAAAAAATTGATGGTAAATCTCTTTCAGGTTGGGATCGTGTTCAAACTATTGATTCCCTTCTTCGAAAGGGTGGCTACAAAGGAACTATCAGCAATGAAGTTCGTAAATCCATCCGTCTCACTCGCTACCAAAGTGAGAAGCTCACTGTGAGTTACCCAGAGTACAAGGAATATTGGAGAAGTCGGAATTGCTAACACTACGCTCACGCTGATTGGACTCAATTGGCGTGGAACCATATACCTCTTTAAATGAACAGCATTTGCTTTCCTTGTTGTGAGGAATCTTCACATTTGGTCTTCAGGAAGAAATTAAAAAAAAAAAAAAAAAAAACTTATTGCCTCTTTCGAAAAAGGAATTTGAAAATATTTCTAATATTTTTCCTTTTGTTTTTATTATGAAGTCGTAACTTGAAAGTATATACAGTCAACAACTTAACTGCCATCTTTAATTGTAAAGACTGATTTAATTTTGCTATGTTAATGCTCAATATTCAGATTTTAAAATATCATACACTGTGCTTCCTTGATTTTTTTTTTTTTTTTTTTTTTATAAAATATAAATATTTAATAAATTTTTTTTAAAAAAAAAAAAAAAATGAGAAAACTAATTTGAATTATTAAAAAATGTTAAATTTTTTTAAAAAATTCTATAATTGTTTTAAATGCAATACATTCAATCTTTGTTAGTACTTAATTATATATATATATTGTACTGTATTTATATCTCTTGTGTATTCATTTCCTTATTTGTATATTATGAATTTTGTTAATGGAATTCTGTCTTGTAACAGTTCACTCATTAGTATAAAATTACAAAACTATTAGTTACATCAACCATTATAATCATTAGATCTTCCAATTTCTCAATAATTAGAACTAAGCTGTTAGTTTGTTAAAAAAAAAAAAGCATTTTAATTTGTTATCACCAAGTTTTATACTTGTTGAATCTTTGATGTATTTCTTATATTGTCTTTTGTGGAACCTCATGTAAAAATAAACTGATGAAGAATTTTACTTATAATTAAAATGAATGTAAAGGAAATTCCAAAATGGATATTTTTGTGCAAGATTTTTTTTTATTTATTCTGTAGAGAATAAAATACAAAATTTCCTGATCAGAGGTGGCTAACTTTTTAACAAAATGAACTACTTGGGCATTTCTTGTTCATGCTTGCTTGAATATCCAAAAGCTGCGTGGCGTGGAAGTTAGGAGATGGGGTGCCAGCTCAGGTGTCCTCCTCGTTACTTGACCAAGGCTCAAAAGTATGAGGTCCGCCATCAATAGTCCTCCTGTTGCTTCTAGTACAATGTTAATAACTAAACTATTCAAGAGCCACAAAAATAACCCTATTAAATGAGAATGTCAAATATTGACCAATAGGAAAAGCGCACTCTTCGATAGCCATCATAATTGGGTTAGGGAAATTTCTGGAAATTCAGTAATGCTATGAAACCAGATTTCAAAGTTCTCTTTTTCCTATATAACATGAGATAGGAAGGAAAAGTAGTCTCCTTAATCTAGTGAAAACCTATGTTTATAGGTTTAATAATAGAAATATAATTAAAGATGAGGATATAAGGGACTATTGTCCCAGAAGCTTCATATCATTGTCTTCATCTGGGAAGTCACTTCATCTCAAAAGTAAAAATTTATCCACCTCTGATCTAGATTAATAATTTCAGGTACTTACACCATTCTAGTTGCCTCGGCAAAATGCAAAGAATTAAATGTGCATGCTCTAAATATATTATTTACTCGTTTGCAATTTATAAGAAAAGTCTTCCTTTACAATGGAATATATTTATTCGTTTCTGAATAAATTTGAAATTGAAGTTCGACACAAATTTGTTTTGTAATATCAAATAAATAATTTTGAACAATGAAAAAAAATTTTGATTTATAGATTATATTTTAATAAAAGTAACAATTTCAAGAAAAAAAATTGCTTACGTTTTAAAATGAGTTACATTTTAATTTATAAAATGAATATGAAATACAAAGTAATTTTCATCTACCAATTGTATGCATTTTTAATAGATTCCAATGATTCATGACAACTTACCAGAATTATGTTTGCAAAACCAAATTACTAGATTGACTTCAGCTTGCAACATTTTGCCAAGGCTACTTCAGTGTATAAGTATGCAATTTCAAGTCATCCACTGATATTATTTGGATTTTGGTAATTAAATATATATCCCCCCTTCCCTTTAATGTTTTTTCTACACAATTCTATTTCAACACAGTAAGTTCTGAAGATTAAAATAGCTTTATCTAAAATACTCAAGAATATCTTTAAAAAATAGAACTGTGCTATTAAAGTATAAATAATGACAGAATTTTCAAATATCTTCAATGAAATTTTTCTTCCATTTTCTAAATTTTTTTAATGTACTTTATTTTAATAGCTTAGTTATTTCCACTAACCAAGGTGCTTGTAATTCAATTATTTATGTTGAGTTTTGTAAGAAACAAACTAAATTTTTGTTTTGCTACTGGAAATCGATTTGTAGAATTAGACTTAACAAATTTATTCTAAAAAACTATAGCAGTCATTAATTGATTTATGGCACATTCCTTAGAAATCAAAAGATAAGTTAACAAGACCTTGCCATTGTCTTGTAATCATTAGATTTCACAAGTGTTTTTAAAATAAATACAAGTTTTTATAAATACTTCTATTTTTTTGTCATTGTAGAAATGTTTTCTATGTGGTGAATTACCATTATAAAATTGTTTTCATTCATCATTGAAAAATCAATACATATATGTATTTCAAAATAAAGAAGTATATACTTAATATTGAACTTTTTTATTTATTCAATTTTTACATATAAAATCATCTTCAATTTAATCGATGTGTTTACAGTGTTTTTTAAGTCATATATTCTTTGTTTTTCCACATCCATTTTTTAGATTTTAAAATCTTGATGAATACAGTATTAATCTGTAGAATATATGATTTTGAAATTATTTGGATTCCAAATTATATCTTGTATAATGTTTGGAATATATAAACATTTTCAAATGCATTGATTTAGTAAAAATGTAGCTCAAAGTAAGTTATTTTAATACAAATAAAAGTTTTATTTATTCATTTTTAAACAGACTTAATCTTTTGTTATCCAACATTCCTTTTGTAACAATGGTTCTTTAACCATATCTTGTGACCCCACTCCCTACTCTTATAAATTTCAAATGATCTCTCTAAAGTTTAATTTCGAAGTTAATTAAGAATGTAAAAAAGAAATACTCATTTTTTTTTATATTCAAAACAGATTTACTTTTGAGTCAAATTTACATTTTCAAATAACCAATCTTTGAATAAGATGTATAATTGAAATATAATACATAAAAAATGAAAATTTGTATTTTTAGAATTTGTTTCAAGCGTACAAAAATTACAGTAAGAAAATTATGTTTAATAGAATGGGTATGCTTTTTTTGCATAAAAAATAAAACCTCAGAGAATATTTGACGCTGATGTTAAGCATCTTCAGTTTTTTTAGAGCTGCATGTTATTATTTAATAAGTGTAAAAGCGGGAAAAGTCACATCATTTATGTATGTAATGCTGAATTGCAGAAGGTTGTTTGCCATTTCAGAAATTGTGGGAAATTCGGCTCAACTCCTATCCTGAATTCAGTGGAAGACTTTTTAAAAATTTGAGAGTTTTAAATTGAATAGCTTTTCTAATTTTTTGAGCATAAAATAAAATGTAACTATTGTATGGCTCTTTAATATACATAAAAATCGAAATGTGACTGTACTTGACCTCGTGCATACTCAATCTTGTACTATACTATAAAATGCCACTAATATTTGTTTGATAACCAATGATAGTGTTGTATAAAAGAAAATCAATGACCTTAAAATAATGCAATATTATAAAATACTTTATTCAGTTTAGTTGCAACATATGATTCTTTTCAGGAAATCTTTAAAGAAAAAGGTAACCCTAAGAGTTCACAGTTTTTTTTTGTAATGAAATGATTTTTTTCCCTGCAAGGAAGCAAAGTCAAGTGTTATCTTGGTCAAATTACATTTAAAAATGCAAAATATTTTTTGTAATTTTCTAGGACTTAAAATTGTCTTAACTGTTAAAAAATTGGTGGAAAAGCTTATTTAAAATTTTTGGTGGTATATAAGATAATATTAAAAAAAAAAAGCACCAGAAACTACTTTAAGTATTTAATTTATCAACAAATCTAAGTTACATAAAATATATTCTCCAGTCATTTTGAACGTTTACCTTGTAGAAAATTCCAGAAAAAGTTTTGTTTTTCAACTGTCACATACGATGCTGCCACCACTTGAAGAATAGCAGAATTAATAATATATCTTGGACTTTTTGTGATTATTTTCACCCACAACTTAAATACTTCTTTTGGAGCACGATGTATAGATGGTACAGGATAGGTGTACAGCCTGTCTGCCATTTGGAAACCTATCAATGGAGCCAAAACCAGAGGATAAGCCACACCAAAAGATGCTTGAAAAAGGCCTGCATTCGTTATCGTACAGAGGGAACAACTTTCTTTCTCCAATATTTGTTGGGTGATAAATGAAGAATGAAATAAATCAGTTATAACATACCCTATGCCTACTACAGGCAAGTAGCAAGTGAGAGGCGCATATTGCCTGAGCTTCAGTTCTTTACGTACAGTATGCATGAAGAAAGAACCATTTGCAGCACTTAAAATTCCAAGGAAGTCGTTTCCATACAAGAAGGGCCATCTGGAACATTTTAAAATGTTTATAAAACTGAAAGAACTTTCTTACAAAATGCATTGACATTATGGAAATTAAGATAAATGTGATTATTATGAGTGCAAGAGCAACATTTCCATCAATTAAAATTCAAAAGTTTGTGCAAAATTTAACCAAAGATGAAATGAGGATTGGAACTAATATAACAAAAAAAAAAACCCAACTGCAAGAATCATTTCTAAATTAAGATCACTTTATATTTCCAGAAAATTAACAGAAGATTTTTATGATCTCATATTAATGATCTACCTATTCATGTTTCATAATCACAGAAGGCCCATGTAAGGCTGCTTGTTTAGATGTATGTGCCTACTAGATTTTTTTTCCTTTTGTTAAAAATTTAATTTTTACATAGTTATCTTCATATTGTGCAGATATTTTCCAATCATATTTCTACTTGGTTACTATATCTGTGAACAAAGAAAACTTAGTGGCTAAAATAAGTGATAAATAAGAATACAATAATAGTAATTCTAGAGCGATTATTACAAACTAGATTAATTTGATAAGGTAAAGCTAATAGTGATAAGTTTTATATACAAGTTAAATGAGAAAATACATAATTTTCTTCAAATATATTTTTATTTTTCAAATATATCCTAGTTTTTAGCATTTGTTATAATTCAGTAAAACAGGACAATTTATTTGGCCAAATATCTGGTCTTATAATGGACAATACACAAAATGCCTACTACACACCCTTCTCCAATTTGCTATACAATAGGATACAGGCAACAAACATTATACTCAAGAGGCTTTTGCTTGCCAACTAGGGTTTAGAGTGCTCTTTTAAAGTTTGTCATTTTGAACATTATCAAATGAAGTAGATGTCATATGAGCTATTATTTTATAAGCTTAACTTCCATGTCATAAAATATTTTTGAGACTCAACTGTAGTTAACATGCAGTAGTTATATCACTTACATAAGATGCTCTTTGACAGAAATGAGAAACAAAAACAATGAAATGCAGTTATTGTTTTTATAAAACCAAGAACAACGGCTGCCAATAGTTATTGAATGTATGAAATTATTTTTCATTAGCAATACACACATTTCTTAATAAATTAAAATTGATTAATTGTTAATAAAATCAATTGTCCTGAATAGAAGGAATTATATTTCAGCTGTAAGAATACATCCCATTTTTAACAGTAAGATTTTAGCTAACTAATTTTTAATTCAGTAAAGTTTGGATCAGATGTGTCAAACAAATGATATGAAATTGCAGAACAAAATCGTCATCACATCACAAATCAGTTTTTTATAAACATTTTAGAGCTGAAATAAATTTGTAGATCTTGCAAGAAATGTATAAAAATTTATTTGAGGGTACTTTTTATAGAATTTGGTAAAAGAATCAAAGGAAGAGTATATTTAAAATATAGAAAAGTTCATTATTGTAATCTAATAAAGGGATTGAAATTATTTATTTATATGAATAAATATGCTAATTTTATTTACATATTATAATTGTGAATAATCCTGACACTATTTATTAAAAATAAAGATATTTCAGCAATTTTACTATGCTGCTTAGTAATTCATTCATCACGAGTGTAGTTAATGATTAAAACTTTGGCATAAAACTATGAAAAGTATCAACATATTACAGAACAAGCCTACAAAGGTTGGAATGCAGTTTAGCCCAGCCAACTTAGAAGAACAATAATTCTTTGGAGACATTTCGCCAAATGTGGCTACCCTGGTTTCTCTTCACCGTGGTGGCTTTAGGCGTAATAACTCTTGATTTTTCAATTTCAGTTAGGATTCCAGTTCACCAGCCATTTTTTTTTTTTTTTTACCTCTTCCTTCAGACAGATGGCACGCTAAGCATTTATGATGCAATTTTTGTAGCCAATCATAGTAAGTAGATTTTTGCATCTTCGTTTCGAAAACCGAAACTTTCACTTTTTTTTAGAAATTTTTTGTTTTTTAGGAGTTTGTAGATTATATTACGAGTTTCTAGCCAATTAGATATTCCGATTTTTTGCGCGGCCGTTTCTAAACTTAAACTTTTGTAAATTTCTAGAACATTCAGAATCGACTGTTTTGAATAAAGAGATCCTCTGTGGATTTTTTATTTCATTTTGGAGTATTTCGCTTCTTGCGGATTTCTCTTATTGTATCATTTCTTGGATTGATTTGTATTTCTCCTTGTCATTATTCTGTGTATTTTCTCCCAATTCCAAGTACTTACAATGGTTGCAAGTATAAGTTTGAAAAAGATGAGTGAATGTACATTAATATTTTATCAAATATGAGAAAGGAAGGAGAGCATTTTGTTCATGATTAAGTTGCAAGAAATATGGAGAAAATCCTCATTATGTTTCTAGAGGTTCTATATTTTTCCTTAATTATATTAGAAGTTTGATTTTGTTCTGAGTAACGAGATGTGTTTTGTATAGTTTGTTAAGAATAAAATGAAAAATCAGTTGTATATCGTTATTCTCAAAAAACAAATATCTATTTCGTCAAATCATAACTTTTTGATGCTCTTTGAGTAACTAAATTTTGTTTGAATGAGTTTGATCGAAATATTCTCTCGAAAGAGAGATATGTTTTAATGATAATGTGAAACCACAGGATTAAATAATGTTGTTGTAGAATGAAAGGAGGGCATTTTGTTATTTGTTTTGTCAACAGAAATCGAGATTTGTTTTTATGTGTTTTGGAAGGTGCTTGTGAACGAGTTTTAGTTAAATGAAAATCCAGTTGTGATTGAAAGGCATCCGAAAGAGGAATAGTTATTTGATATTGCAAGCATTAATGCTTTCAAACAGTTAAAAATTCATTAGATATTAGTGCAATTTTTCTTAGAATCCACATGAAAAATAGGTGAGGAAAAAAAATTTCCTTATTTTTCCCTTTATTTCCTGAATAATAAATATCATTCCAACTTTGCTGTCTTAAAAAGAGCATTGAACACCCATTATACATTTTATTAAAAAATTTTAAAATTCTATTTGTATAGATTGATCTCTTAAATAACATATTCTCCTAATTGAAAAATTATTACTTAATTATGAAACTTACCTTTAAATTACAGAAACACTTGTAAAATTTTATTTTAATTATATGTATATACACATACATATGTATACACACACTTTTGATATTCAAAATAAAAAAAGCCATACTACTAGTTAAATGTTTTATCTGGTTGCTAAAAAACAGGTAGACAAAATAAACAAAGGTCAAAAAATCAATATTTACAATTGTGGTTTCCAAGATCTGGAACTTGGTGTACATATTCAGTAAGCAGTTAACTTAACAAAACTTTGCCAACTTAAACAAAAGTGAAAAATAACCAAAATCGAAATTGGACTTGAGGTTTAACAGTGTGTTATGATATTAACATTAAAAATGTAAATGAAATGCAAGTGATAATTATATTAAATTTCCTTTTACCTTTGGTTTACATTATAAACATGTTAATATTCTTTTCAAATCCCTAATTAATTTTTTCAAAAACTATTTTCTGCACTTGTGAATAAAGAGGCAAGCATGAACCAATATAGTCAGAAAAGAAATTTTAAAGATCTTGTAAATTTTTCAAGTATATATATATATATATATATATATATGCATTAAACCTTTAAACAAAACAGAGAATATTTTTCTTTTTGAAGTTAAAAAAAAAAAAGAAATACTAAACAAATCAAAACTATTTTTAAGTGTTTATTAAAATATACTTACACTTCATAGTGAGGCTTCCATGATTTTAAACAATTACTAAATTGCTCAGCCTTTGTAATGAAGATCTTTTCTTTTGAGCCAATGGTATTATTCATATTCAGTTATCTTTTTGTTTGCTGCAAAAATATTTTATACATAATATTTATTTAAATTTTTTAAAAAACATAATAAGAATTATGAATGGCAATCATGATGCAATTTCTTGAAGCTTGCACCATAATTATACCATCAGTGTTTATTTAAAAAGAGTTTTGTTAGGAAATAAACCATTCTTATTTAATGAATCTAAACTAGCATCTTGTGTGATGATTTAATGGGTAACTGCATCCTGCAAATTTTGGCTAGAGGTTTAACTTCAGCAGTAATTTGAGATTATGAATATTCTTACAGTAAATTTAAGTCATTTATTTTGTGTGGTAGATAAATATTTAAAATATATATAATCTATTTTTATTTGACTTATTTAAAAAAATACTCGCATAGAATTATTTTAATATGTACAAAGGAAGCATAATTCACAATAAGTAAATACATATAGGTTTTCAAATTATTGATGTAATTAAAATAATACGAAGACGGTTATACTTTCTATGAGAGTTTTCAAACCCCACAATATTGATTGTTCATTAATATTGCACAAAGAATGATACAATGTTAACTGGAGATAGACCTCATAATTTTGAACCTCAGTCAAGTGATGAAGACAAAAACTGTATTTGCTTTGCACTCCTTAAATTTACAGTCCATCCCAACATGAGGAAATTGAACCTCGATAGATTGCATTGGACACACTGCATGACAGGTCTTTAGTGGCATTTGGGCTCAAATCTTGCAAGATATTATAAATTTTTAAAAAGATTTTATAAATAAAATATACAAACAGCATAATTTATATAATAGGAATTAGTCAAAGCAAGTATACATTTGTTTTGCATATAAAATTTAAATTATTTATACAGATATATTTAATGTTTAAATTTTACTCATTCTAAGTTAATTGTTTACATTTGAAGCTATAGAAAATATTTTTTAAATAAGTATTCAATTACATATTTAAGTACTGATATATATATATGCAAAATACAATAAAAATACATCCATTCTATACAATTACATCTGTGAAACCCCATTTTTTATGAATTCCCAGACTCTGATTGAATTTTGCTTCAAAATACTACATATATTGTCATCTTTCCAAAATAAATAACAGGAATCTTAAAAAAAAAACAGTATAGGTTACTTTCTTATATGTAAACTTATTGCTGACTAATTTTTTTCAGGACCAGCATGTGCTTTCAGCTTTACAAGAAGTTAACTGAAAATTGGATTCAAATTGTTTACATTTTTAGCAGCTTATTTTCTTTTTTACTATGTAGGTTGTTTGAAAGGAATATAGTCAAAAAAATGGGTACCCTTCATAACTTTTGCAATTTTCATCCTACCTTAACCAATTGGAATTATTCTTAATAGCTAGAAAGGAAATAAATTACAATGTTAATGGATTAACTTATGAACAGTTACCAGATTTCTTTGAAAAAAAAATTCCATTATGGTACCTAATTTTTTGCAGAATTCAGTAGAAAATGATTTACATTGTCCATAATCAAAATTTCATTTTCATTTAATCGTTGGTTCAAGAGATAATCTATGCTAGATTTTTTCAGCACAAATGATTCATAACATTTTCCATGTTTTTAACTATGGATGATAAATATATCGATAATTCAACTTTTGTAAATTATTAGATGTACCCTTGAGACTCTTATATTAGAGATTTCAAATGCGATTTTCAACTACTGGAAGAAGCAGTACAAAATTTTCAATTTAAGAGTTTCATGACATGATAAATTCGAATACATATAAATTTTTGTATGTTATAATTCACTTTGTTTTCAAACTGTATTTAATAATTCATAGTTTTCCCTATGATTTTTCAAAAATTATATATAAATTTTTGTTTGATATAATTCACTTTGTTTTCAAACTGTATTTAATAACAGTTTTTCCAATTATTTCTCAAAAAAATTATCCATCGTTTAGTGTTAATAGCTTAGAAAAGTATGATAATTATTTTTTTTTATTCTTACATGTTTGAGACACTTCGTTAACATTATATAAGCATCCATATTTTAAACCCCAATTACTCAAAAAAATTTCAACAATACTAAAAAATCTGGATTATTTTAGGATGAGAAATCATATCTAAAAAAAAGTCAGATAACAATAACATTCTTCTTTTAGGAGTTAATTCATCCATGTAAACTATGACCTAGTTCCCTTTGAACCAGTATTATTGGCACAAATTTTGTCTAACTGCCAAATACGATCATCAAAAAGGGTAAAACATAGCAGTTGGGAGAGTACATATAATAATAATAGCAGTGCAAAATATTTTTTTTTCCAAAATAAAGCATTTCAGCAATGAAATTAACATAATACTTTCTAGATTATTTTTCGTTGGCATTATCTGATGACTATTTCATTCATTATCTGAATTATGAAATTATGAGTGGTTATATAGAAATGCAAAATAAGTCGAAGAAGAGTAACAACAAAGATTTTAATCAAATGAGAAAATTTTTTGAAATACTTGATCTTACTTTCGATTTTGTATCTTCAATTGTTCTTCTCTTAAAAGTTTCACAACTTCAGGTGAATGGAGAAGGGCAGCTTTCTTTTTATTCAAAACTTCTTCTAAAATGGAATTCTTCATGTAATCTGAACCTATATCGGATGAAATATCCCACCCGAAAGAAAAGGCGGCTGAACTATGTGAACTATCATTACTGGTACCTTCTGATTTTATGCAAACTTTAGCCACACAGGCCTTTCCCGCAGTGGAAGGTAGTGATTTGTCGGAAGCAATCAAATTTTGTGTGGTAATTTCAGTCTTTATTTCGGAATTAGGATCAAGTAAAGGAGTAACACATTTCTTTTTAGAGGTTTTTGATTTTGACATATCAGTAGCAATATGATTATAAATGGAAGAGAATAATATGTATTTACCTAGGCAGATTTTTAATTCAGCTATGAGACGAGAAAAGTTTGTTTACCAAAAACATTAAAGACAAGAAAAAGGTAAATAAACTGTCTCCCGAAAACTTTACACCAATGTAAAATTACTCTACGGTTAAGTAGGAAGTTAATTTTTCCGTCATAAGCTGGAATTCTTTTTTTTTTTTAACAAAGTACGGAATAATGAAGTACATTTTTATTTTTAAAAAAACAAAACAAGAATTTAAATAATATTATTGGTAAAACAAAAATACCCAATTTTTATTAAATTTTAAATGTTTAGTGTGATACGAAATTTAAAAAAAAAAAAAAAAAAAAAAAAAAACCTCCGAATACACGAAAAGTTAAAATGAATTTTTATTGGCAATGAATGTCATGTCCATTTGGCTATTTATAATTAGCTTCTCTTTTTAGGGATAATAGCCTTTCTTGCTCTACCTCCAACAAAAACCAATCAATCAACCTACAAAGATTTCAATTTGTTTAATCTAGCAATTATACATAAAAAATATTGTTCTTTCAATGTGTTATAATCTGATTACTTAGCATTTTCAGCAGTCAATTAAAAATTGACTCGAATTTGAATAATAAAATTATAAGAGCATCAAGCTAATATTTTAATGAGAAGCCCTTACTTTACGGGGTTGAAGATTTTCCGCCGCCAAATCCTAATTTCTAGTTAAAGGTTGATCGCTAAGACGTTGTCCTTCGGAGGAACCAGTTTGTAGTAATCTTGAGCAAGAAGATCTGCTTCGAGTAATAGTTAGACTGCTTTTCTTGACATTTACCATTTTTCAAACGATATTGATTTCTGAAAAGTGTTGTCGGTTAAACTGCGCTCCAGCTGTCTTCTTATTGTTTATATCAAAGTTTCCTTTGATATTTTAAATGAGATTCTATTAAAATGAACCGTTTAAAAAGGTATTCTTAAAGAAATGCTTACCAACTTAAATTGAAGTTATATAGAAAAAGGAAATTTGCTCTAGTAATTGAAATTGAATAAAAACAGATTAAAATTTAAGGTATGTGCCTACTCCAAAATCACTTTTTTTTCGAAAGTTTCTTGATTCCTTTTTACTAAAGCATACATATTTAAAATTTAAAAATTTTATTCGATTTTAATCTGTTTTCATTTGTTTCTAGCGCAGTTAGTTAATGCATTAATGTAAGTATATAATTTTTTAAGAAAAGTTAAAATTTTTAAACTGATTTTCTGGCAAACGGCGATTTTATTTTATTTTTCATTACAAAAAATTTCATTTCTTAAGAAGTACTTCATATATTCATATCAAATTTTATCACAATATTCTCAAGGTATGTTTTGAACCTCATACACAGCTTTTAAGTATATAACTATTTATATTGGAATTATTTTCATTTATTTATTTATTTTAGTAAAATCATATGTTTATAAGTTTTCGTGTAACTCATTAAGCAATATCTTTTTTCTGCTTCAAAATATAGATATATGTATATTAAATATATTGTTGAAACAAAAAGTGAAATCTATTAATTAGAATTTGTTTTAGGAAATTTAGCGTACATGTTAATTCTTACTAAATTTTAAGCAAGTATGGCCAAAATTTGAGGGGAAAAAAAGTTCATTAAAATGACTTTTGAACTTACAATTTTTTAGATTATTGAAACTAAAAACATGTGTTGTACAAAAATTTCTTTTTTAAAAAAAATGCTCCAAAGGTAAGTAGGCATACATCTTACAAAAATTGTGTGATTTTTATCACCGTAAGTACTAGAATATAGTGTTTTCCCTCTTAACAACAAAATTGAGTTTATTTCTTCATTATTATTGAATTGC
Organism: Nephila pilipes; assembly: GCA_019974015.1. Taxonomy (NCBI): domain Eukaryota; kingdom Metazoa; phylum Arthropoda; class Arachnida; order Araneae; family Nephilidae; genus Nephila; species Nephila pilipes. Next base: position 106,326 of record BMAW01033842.1, on the reverse strand, counting down.
AGAAGATTATTCTTGTATTCTTTGGAATTATCAAATTCTTTACTGAATTTTGTTTAATTATACTGAATTTATTCGAGACTAATTTAGAGTATAACATCGAATCATTCAAACAATTTCTTAAAAAAAATATTAAAATTAATAGCTAAAGATATAATTTTGAAATAATTATAACTCTATGGTACAGTGTCTAAGCATACTACAATTTTCCATTCTTTATTGCTGTTTATAGCTTTTGAAAAATTTTTACTTAAAACAAGGGGGAAAATGTTTGCCAAAAGAATCATAAGTAAACAGCATTGGAAATTAGATTATGGTTCTAAATAATGAAATCCTTCAAGCGAAGATGTTGAAAATAACTATCCAGAAATTAACGATCGGAAAAGAGAGGATTTTCGAAAGGGGAATCTTTAGTTTACGGGGATGAAGATTTTCCCCCGCCATATCCTAATTTCTAGTTAAAGGCTGATCGCCAAGGCGTTGTCCTTGGAAGAAACCAGTTTGTAGCAACCTTGCGCAAGACGATCCACGGGGAAAACTCTCAGCGTAGTAATACACTGTTTTTTCTGGCCGTTTACCATTTTTCAAACGGTCTTGTTTTCTGAAAAGCGTTGTCGTCTAAACTGCGCTCCGGCCATCTTCTTTTTATTAAAATGAATCATTGAAAAACATTTGTAAGAAAATGCTTACCTATTTGAAGTAAATTAATTATGTAATAAAAGTAAATAAAAATTAGGTTAAAGTAATTTGATTCGAATAGAAAAAAAAAATTGAAGTTCGTAAGAACTTGCGTGTTTCTGTGACCTTGTTTTTAGAAAAGTGTTTTCGGCTTAATCGTGCTCCAGCTATCTTCTTGCTGTTTACCTGAAAGTATTTTTTTTTTTTTTTTTTTATTTTTTAAATTAACCGAATTTTTTTTTTTTTTTTAAGAAATACTTACCAATTCGAAGAAGTCCATTGAAGTTGTGTTGTAAATAGCGAATCGAAATTAAAGTAATTAAAAATGTTAAAAAAAATTGTGTGATTTTCAATACCGTAAGTAGTAGAATAAATAATTTTTATCCCTTAACATTGAAATTGAGTTTTTTTTCCTTCTTTATTATTAGATTACTGAAGATTATTCTCGTATTCTTCGGAATGATCAAATTCTATATTGAAATTTGCCTTAATTGTTTGTACTGAACTTATTCATAACTGATGGAATCTTTCATATAATTTTTTTCAAAAAATATTAAAATTAATAATTAAAGATGTAGTTTGGGAGTAAATATAACTCTACGGTACAGTGCTTTAACGCAGTATTATTTTCAATTTTTTTTTCGGTTAAAAAAAGGAACTTAAAATAAGATTAAATAGGTTTACCAAAATAATCTCATTAGTAAACAGCTTTGGAAAATTAGTCTGTTGTTCCAGATAATGAAATCCTTCAGGTGAAGATGTTGAAAATAAATATCGCTTATAATAAATGCAGAAATTCTTAATGATCAAATAAGAATTCGACCTCTGGCAGATAGGATTTTCAAAAGAGTTTTCTATGAAGCGTTTTTTCTGATGGAAATATGATCAAGCAATATTTTATTACGCAGAGAATAATTTATCATATGAATGAATAAAATGTTAGTGGATTCTAAATTTATCTCATGTTAACGTATCAAAATTTTAAAATTCTTTTCTTAACAAATTAAGTACATTTAATTTTTTTCCTCCAAATGTTAAGATTTATCATTTCGATAAAATAATATTTCTAGAAACTACCTCAATGTTGAAAGGTTTTTATGCTGTTTATTTCTTTTTTATTCCATCGTATTAAAAATTATTAGAAAACTACTTATTTCACTTATACATCTCTATAGAATAAACTACATGAACATTTTTTTTTCTTCCAAAAGTAAAACAAAGCAAACATTTGAAAGCTATATGATATCAGAATTATTTTCAATAAAAAAGAATATATCTTTCCTTTCAGCGCAATTTATATTTCAATGAATAAAACTAACTAAATTTAAAAGCTAAATAGTTTAATTTACGGTGCATATTTCTCTTAAAAGGAAGGAATGTCCTTAATATTATATTAAAGTAACTGGAAGTTCCATAATTAAGTTGAAACAGTAATAAATAATACAAATCAAATTCACATCCTCCAAATATTTTTGCAAATATTAAAACAAGAGATCCATTCAAACAGTGGACAGATCATATTCATGTATTCTTAATCTGTAGAATCTTTTACAAAAAGTTAAATATTAATTATTTTTATTTAAAGTTTAAAAAATTCAATATTGCTTTAAAAAATATTGTATTGGCATTAAAGATGAAATGTTATATGAACAGGTTAATCGTACATCTCGGAATCTTAAATTACTGAAAAAAAAATTTTTTTTTTAAGAAATTACTTTTTTCTTATCAATTAATATTCTTATCAATTAATATTATTTAGTTAGAATTAATATTCTTATCAACATAGGAATTAGGTTCGTTAGATCACAAGCAATAAAAAAAATTAAATAAATTTGGTTAATTTTAAAATTTAAAACAAGAAGAAATACCAAATGAAATTCTTTTCTTAGAAATGCATATTAATTACAATTTATTGCAGTAATATCAAATGTCATATCACACAGTCAATTATTTCAAATGAAATATCAAAGAATTTAAGTATCCTTGAATTTTGTGGACAGCTTAGCTGAATTTTGTGCACAAATAAAATAGAAAAAAAGGTTAAGATTCTTAAATCTGGAAAAAAAAATTGCATATTTCGATAAGTTTATAATGAGCAATATTTAATAAAAAATTTCTTCATCAAATGAAAAATTATATATATCTACATATTTTACAATAAAAAAGGCAATGTTTACCCCATCTGTAAGTTTACTAAACTTAGTTTCTGTTTTGATAGATTGTTATTCTTGACGTAGAATAGCTACAACACTTTCAATTTTATTACCAAAGAAAATGCAAATACGTGCACCCATTTAGTTCATTAATATTCCTATCCTCATACATTCCTATTAAAAAAATTAATTTTAAGGGTTTGAAGGTAATCCAGTCATACAAATGCTGATCTCAGATAAAATACAAGAAAAGAACAATTCATTTAATTTGGTATTTTACAAGTAGAATTTGGCAAATTAATTAATAAACATATAAAAAAACTGATCTGATTTCTAAGACATTCTTGTTTGATATAAATCAGTTCTTTAATAAAATCAGTTAAATATTTCAAAATTAAATGTTTGTAATGACTAATTTTTAAATAGTAAATGAGAAGCACTTGTTTTGAAATAAATACTGAAAATATTTTAATTCTGATTGTTCAAATGAAATGAAGCAACTGTAATAATTGAATGTTTACTTCCTGAGCTGTTAAATGAATAACGTTAATTTTCGACACATTATGAAATTTCAGGAGACATTTCTTAAGCTAAATGATAAAATGCAACTAACAGAAGTGAAGAATATTTATTCAATTACAAATTAATTAATGGAAAAAGAAAAAAAATATTTAGAAATTTATTTCGTTTTGGAGTTCCATTGCAAAAAACTTTCGACAGCGGACTTGATAAATCGGAGCAACGGTTAGATGAAGACTCGAATCCTAACTGGAATTCACCTGGCTTCTGTACAACACCACTTAAGGACTTTGAGATTCATTTCATTTAACGTACAGTAATCATCAGAATACGCACCTACGACTCAACTTCAAGGTCGCGATCCTTGAAAGAGATAAAGGCCAGAAAAGAAATTAACATGACGAAACCTAAATGTAAAAATCAAGTAAATATAATATTGTTCCTGTAAAATGCAAATTTTTATACTCAAGATTTTATATTATACAAACCTATTATTAAATTAAATCAATA
>BMAW01033842.1:68981-102369 GCA_019974015.1 Nephila pilipes | reverse complement strand
TTTACCTTTAGTGTTCCTTTTTTTTCGGAAGGGGGGGGGATTTTTTTAAAATCTTCTCAATTTGGATCTCCATCAACGTCGTCTACAAAAGGAACATTGTCGTCATCACTTAATGCTAAAATAAATAAATAATACATTTGTTTAAAAAAAAAAAAAAAGAGTAGTTATCTCGAATGATATCAAAAATTTAAAAAAATTATGAAATAAAATACCTTCTAGTAATTTTTTATTTGAAGTCTTTGTAGATAATTGTTGAAATGCTTTCGGACTCTACCGTTGGAATTCCAATTTTTTTTAACTTGATGCCTTTTTTTCCATATCCTGAAAAAACCCGAGAGATGTCTTCCAAAAATATTTGCACTTTCGCATCTAGAGACTTCATCGTACTAAGTCTCGTTCTTCTGTACAAATGCAATGCCATGTATTGTTTTAAGTATTTTTCAGATTGTCTGCTTACTATTGCTTTTTTGAAGTGTTTGTTCTTGTTTTCTAAAGGATTAATCGTATTAAGTTTATCTATTTTACTAACAAATTCTCCTTTTTTATGATTTGTGGTTTTATGCACAGCGGCATTAAACAATTTATTGACGCTGTGATACTGGGGTGCGCTATCCGTACATATAATCGAAATCTCTGGATGGCAATGCCTGGCAATAAGAAGCCAAAGATCTCTCTTTTTTTTTCCATCTGCAAGAAAAAAAAAACCCTTCTTTGTCCTCACTGTAAAATAAAAAAAATTACAATTGTAAAAATATTTGTTTAGGTCTAAAAATAAATAGTTATCTAATCGTTACATACCGACAATATATTCCAAGTACAACTTGGGTCATGGTTTGCGTTTTTCTGCATCTATTATATTTTCTTTTCGTTAGGAAAGTTTCGTCCAAAAGGATTGTCTTATCTACAACAATTTATATTAATTAAACAAAATACATTCTCATATTCAATGCATGTATAGGGCTCGTTTTAAAGATAATTGCTGGTCCTCCTAGAAGTTTGTCGTGATGAGATGCTACTATTTCTGTCACTTCTCTCATACGAGAATAAAAATCGACAATAATAGCCCAACTCATTTGTGGTTGTCCTCTTCTATTACGGAATAGATTCAAGTGTTCTAGAACTAAACTCACTTGCATTTTGGTGACGAAACAAATTATCAGTAAGAAAACATCAAGAAGGCGAATTTTGATGTTTTCAAAAAAAGGTATTTGATAATGGGTTAATCTGGAAAAAATAAATATCTATAAGATAAAACGATTGACAATATCCTTTAATATTAACTGATTTACTTTCATGCGTTATTATATGCTAGAATATGCAGTATAAACGTTGCAATAAAAGTCGTTTCGTATTTTAAAAGCCAATAAGGAAAGAACAATATTTTTCTTAAAAAAATTTATTTTAATTGATAGTAAAAAACATTCTTGCTTATGAAATTCTATGTGAATTAACTAATATATACGTTTATATCATAGGAAATTTTTTAATAAGGTATACTTAGTTTTGAGATATTGCAAATTTTCACCATTTTTTTCATTCATACTTACATTGGTGCTTGTGAATTAAAATTTGAAATCATACTTTTATATAAAATTTACGTTCGTACTTAAACATAAATAAAAAACTCTAATACATGTAGTTTCGAATTGAAGCCCAAGTACAGTAGAATAAGTCTCTTTTAAATTTCTTCTTTCAGTATTATATGAGGATTTCAAAATGCTATAAAAAGGCATAGCTCCGAAATAACAATGCCCCATACATTTAACGGTGCACCTTATAAATTTTCATACTCATAATTTAAAAGTTTTAATAATGTGAACAATATACTTTTCAAGCACGCACACACACACACACACACACACAATAATACGTCATTATTATATATATATATATATATATATATATATATATATATATATATATAGAGAAATTTCTTTCACATTTGCAGTATATTTCTTTAAGAAAACATTTAAAAAATAACACTACATATAAAAACTTTTACTCGTCTTTACATGAATTAAATTAATTTACCTTTCCTGAGCATCCGAATCGATATTTATTCTTATAAATCCATACCCAACCTAATTTTCGACTGGAATTTTTATTTGCCGAAGTCTCATGTCCACAAATGGGACATATGGGGGTCGAAATTCTATCCGGCAATACTCTTGCTTCCGTTAAAATATCTTCCTCCTTCAAATATCTTCCTATCTTCTTCCTCCTTCCTTATATAAACAGTTTCCTCCTTCAAAGAGCCAATATCAAATAAGTTTATATTTTCTAGTGAAGGATGCATCTGAAACAATAAGAAAATTACTCTAAATTAAGTAACATTAGTTTTATAGAGAATAACAAATTAAAAAAGAAAGGCGCTTTTATCAAAATTTACATCATATATATTATTTCTGGTTATATCAGTTCAATTAGCTCTATAAAAATGAAAGTAATGTTTACGCTAATTTAAAACTCAATATAAAAATTTCGTAGCTTTTGCAATGAAAATTTATAACTTGAATATCATGAATTGCTATCGTATGGATATTATTCACTATTTTTCGGAAAGAAAAAGCTAAAATTCCCTGCAAATTTCATACTTAACTCTTGAAAATGTTGGCAGAGAAGGGCTTAAATGCATGCTGAAAAAATATAAAAATGTGTACAAAATACTCAAGATTAGTAAAATGTATGCATTATAGCATATTAATTGTCAAAATAACACTGAAATATTTTATGAATGAAATGTTAAATAAACGTACCGTAGAAGAATAAACAGCAAAACTTTAACTGGATTCTGATTTGACAATGCTCTGAAAGATGAAATATTGTATAAATACGTAACTTATACAACAATTACTAAACAAGTCAAACAAATAACGATTGTATCAGATTGGATGAAATACACTTTCTTCTGTAAATTGGAACAGTAAAAATATTAAGAATTTTGATGCATAAGAAAGTGGGGAAAAAAATCATAAATAATAAGCAATTCCAAAACAATATTAAGTTGCATATCAATTTTATCAATAATTTTAAAAAATACATCCAAAGTCCTTCTGTTCAAAATAATGACTCTTATATTCTTATAACAAACAATAAATTCAACTTTCATTAATTTACACACACACACACATATATATACACTCAAACTTTTGAAAAAATTTTAACTGCCATAAAAATAATGATCAAAATTTCTATGCAATTTTTTATAACCCTCATTACAAATCAATCTTTAATAAATATTAATTTATGAAATTGTATTAACAATGATATATTTTTTTTTACTAAATCCATCTGAAAAGCAAAATATTCTCAATAAGTTTACCATAAGAATAAAGAATTTATTATTTATGGTTTGTATTCTATGAAAAATATCTTCAGTTTTATTTCTAGGTGCAATGTTAATAAAACAAATTAACCAAGTGTATAAAAAGGAGAAGATTTTCGGTTGAAATTGCTATTAACTTATCGCTAAGAGATTTGAAAATTTTTTAAAATTAATGGATAATTTCTACTAAAATAAAGGATTAAATTTATTCTTCTTGAAGATCACAAAAATTATTTCGCATGGAAGTTGACAATTTGTAAAAAAAAAAAAAATACCACTCTCTTTCTCTCTCTTAACTTCACACACACATTTATGGAAAAAATTTGTCTACATACTTACATTATTTATTATTAAGTTATCATAAAATTAGATTAAATCAGAATATCTCATTCACTTACTCTTAATTAACTATAGAATGTCAGTACAGTCTAAATATCAATTAGCTAATACGTAAAGATGCATTTTATTAAGAATATACATTGAATATTTTCAAGATATTTACCTAATGATTCAAAAATAGGCTCAACAACTTGAAATTCTCTTCTTTTTTTTTTCAATTTGAATTCCCTATTAAGGTGGGAAACAAAGAAATTTTAATGTTGCTTGAAATTTTTGAGAATCTGTAAGAAAGAGAACAAGTTCTGGTTTCCAAAAAGCTATATTTTAATTTTTTAAAAGTTATCAATCAATTATCATTCCTCTTGGGAATTATCATCCATTAGGGTTTCGACATTTTGTAAATAATCTTAAATGAAAGAAACTTTTCCAATGGAGATGTGAACAATTATTTTACTAGTCTGGCAATAACTCCCCCTCTCTCCTAACATCTTGCATTTCAAATGATACTTCCGTACCATATCCAATCCACCCCTTTTAATGGAATCTTTAAATAGAGGCCTTTCTAGAGGAACAGACCCCATTATTAGCATACGAGAGGAGAAGCCTGTTACTACCCTACCTCCAATACTACCATAATTCAAATTGACAATGACAAGTCAGAATCGGTGACAAGTAGTCCCTTTGACAAGAAGAAGAAAAAGATTCCCCCGTTTGTGGTTGACTGGTACATTAAAAACATCATAAAGATCTTTCCTTATCAGTTCTGTGAAAATTATAGCATTGAATCCCACCCTTACCAAGAGTATTCTAACTACAAATGCCCAACAAAAAAGAACAGTTGAAGTTGAACATAGAGCAGTTGAAGCATCCTCTTTCACCTCCTCCCCACCGCCTTTACACTTCAAAATAATTTTCCCTCCTCTTTTCCAGCCCTCTTTGAAATCCAAAGATAAAATCAGTGTCCTGCATAGTCTGCGAGTAAAGCTAATATATGATCTAAAAAGGGCCGAAGCAGACGGACCACATACTTTGGGGGAAATCTGTCAGTTTACTTCCATTTGACATTTATTGGAGTCATCTAGAAACAGTGCAGCGGAAGTTTACAGACGTCCTTGAAACCTTTTAGAATAGGCACTTTTGTTTCTTGGTAGCCAAGCTGCTATAGAGAACATATGCCTTCCGCAAAAGGAACGGAGCTCATTAATGTCAAGCACTTTACTGCACCTTTTTATTCAGAGTAGGGAGATAAGACAACCATTATACACCGCTTAAGGAATAAGCCCTTTCCCCCCCATTTTTGTTCCAGTCTACATCAAAAAAACAATTCTCGTATTGCTTTAGTGCATTTAAAATGTCTTTAAGGCTTTTTAAAATATATTTGTAAATATTCTATCTTTCCTTCTTCGTTTATTACATCGGAAAATAATTAAAATTTTAAATCGAGAATTTCTACTCTTACTTGAAGTATTTTGTAATAAAAATCAATTCGGATATTGCTTTTAATATGTCCTAAATTACTAACTTTACTTTACTTGCACTAAAAAAATTTATTTTGCTCAATTTGATAATTCCTTATTATTTTGAGTAATTTACTTTAATTAGTATAACAAATTTGGCATAATCTATGAAAATGTTATTATTAGTACAAAATGTATGAACTGATATATAACATTAAATTAATTTTTTTAATAATTTTAATTTAACTATGTTTCGTATAAAATTTAATTAATTTTAATTTTTAAGCAAACAATTTGTCTTTTTTCTGTTATTATTGTGTAAAATAGCTCTCTAAAATATGATTTTTTACGATAAGAATAATTAATTAATTGATTATTTTACATCGTACATACTTCGTTATTTGGAAATAAATTTTTAACTTCTGATTTATGTTTAATCTTTTTGTTAATGGTTTTAGAAGAAACGCATGTTGTATAAAAATGTTATCGAGGAAAGTTTTATAAATTTAACCGGTAGTTTTTAACATAAAGCTTTCAAAATTTTCTTTAACTTAGATTGTATAAAATAGGATAATTTCACATTTTCACGACGCAAAAGAAAACAAGTATTACTAATACAGATAAAACCATACTTAAAAATAGTTCAGTTTAATATTTCTTATATCCATTTAAACTATGAAACTACTTTAAAATTTATTTGTGAGTTATAATGCAATTTGCGAATAATTTACACACAAGTAAGCATCCGTAATTTGTTTGAACAGTACAAAAATGTATTAAAATTATTTATTAATATTAAGATTACTGAAGGACAATTTTTGTGATTTTATATAAACACAATACGTTCAATTTATGTTCCAGTGCATTATCTAAATTTAGGAAGAATGTGTGCTTTAATTATTACACTGACAAATGGTGTCTTTTAACGAAATTGAACTGAGCTATTTTGTAAAATTATAAGTTCACCGTAATTAAATTAAAATAATTATGTTCACCGTAGACACACATAAAATATGAAGATTTTAAAAAAGCCTTGGAATTGTAAATGCGTGACATTTAGAAAAATTAATAACAAAGAAAAAGAATCTAAAAATTTTTAAAGGTGAATGAAATAATATGGCGCACTCTGTGAGAGAAAGTTAAAATAATGCACTAAATAATACAGCTGGAACTATGAAAGATTTGTAATACATTTTTAAAAGTGCTAAAATTAAAATAAGGTGATATAATTTTTTTTTTTTTTTTAAATATTATGTCTTTTTTAGGGTAACGTTTCCTCATTACTTTGCATGAATAAGTAATTCAAAAATGGAAGGAATATATTTTGAAACAACATTCAGTTCATCCTCGTTTGATAATTCCTTTACATAATAGCGGTGAAAAAAAAAAATCTTTATTGAAAGTTTTAATAACTTCGCAAAATACTATATCCGCAAGAAAAAAAGATTATTTTTTTAGTTATACTCTAATAACAGTACTCGAAAAAGGGGGGGGGGGGGTAAAACAATTTTTAAACATATACTGAATGAAGTAAGTATTAGAAAATATTATATACTGTACTCAGTAGTATGAATGTTGAATTTATTCGAACTGATCAAAATTAATTAAAAAAAAAAAAAAAAATTTAGAAAACAGGAGCTGTTATGCAGTAGCTTATTTGTATGTTAACAACAGTTTATTTATTACCATGTATTTCCTTTGCTTGTATTCATTTATAAAATGCTTGAAAATATTTGAAGACTTTTTTTTAATTGCTATTCAACTTATTGATATGCAAATTTTTAAAAATTCGAGAGAAATTGAAAAATTAAAACAGAAACTATCTAACACACATAAAACATGCTATTGTTATTGAAATTATATATGAAAAACAAAAGATTCAACCCATCACGAATAACTTTTTTTGTAGAAAAGATATATTTATCAATTATTTTACTTATTTTGGGGTAGAAAACGAAAGAATTTTCTTAAGAATAATATACATCTTTTTTAATTACTATTTGATAAGAAGCCCTTACTAATGGATTAGTAATATAAATATCAAAAAGCACAGCTGATTTTTTTTAAAAAAAATATCATATTTATTGACTTTTAGACAATCGATGCTTGTAAAGAATTTTTAAACAAACATATATTTACTGTACTTTTTCTCTTTATTAGCGTATAATGAGTGTGTCACTTCACATATATTTATTTTGAGTTTCAGAGAATTCAACAATATTAAAACAGTTCATCATCGAGTTGATGTCATTGAAGACCCACCGTGTGGTCGAGAATGATGCACGTTAAATCTGTCGAGGCTCAAAGTCCTTCCGTGGCGTGGTGTAGAAGTTAGAAGAGGTAGTACCAGCTCAGGTGTCATCCTCGTCACATGACAGAGGTTCCAAATTACGAGGCCTGTCCCCAATGGTCCTTGTATTGCTTTCAGTGCGACGTTAATAAAACTTTTTAATCAATCACCGTTAATTTGAGAAAATCGGAATTTAATTGAAATTGTATAACATTCATAAAGACTCAATATTTTTCTTTTCTTTTCAATTAAACTTCTTGATTATAAAGACTAATATTTATCTAAATTTTCGAAAGGTTATAATATTATACATTTCTTGAAGAACTTCAGCCTTAATTCAAAATACAAATTTCAACATTTAAGTATATGATTGCATAAATTATTTAGATACATACAAAATAATTTTATAACGCTTACAAATTTTTAATGTGTTTACTAAAGATAGAGAAATTGAAATATGTGATCATGCTACATACATTTAAACATGTTTTTGAATATTTAATCTTTGACTAAAGGGAAATAAACATTCATTTGGCAAATGCAATGTTAAAAGTTTAAAGTAACGCCTTCAAATATTTCAAAAGATATATTGCTGTGTGGAATAGTTAAAGTTATCCTTCATAATTACACTAATGAATATTCATACAATATCCGTATTTCATTGCATGTCATAGTTTATCCCAGTTTTCATATACAGAAATTATTAAACTCAATGAAAATTAAAAACACTACAAGACTTATTAATTTAATATGCATTATAATAATATATATATAAATAACAATATATGTCATATATATATATATATATATATATATATATATATATATATATATATATATATATATATACCTATATATATATATATATAGGTATATATGTAGGAATTTCCATCTGAAATTCCTAACACTTTTATTTTTTCAATCTACTGTAAACCAGTTCCTCCTGATACTCAATAGATGTCGCCACGAATCAGAGTCATGTGATAAGCTCATGCAGCGCCACTCATCCCAGAACAAAACTAAGTGACGCTCGTTTTCGCCTCTTTTTTTTTGCCGCCACTTTTTCCGCTTTCTTCTCCTTTCGCTACCTGAAGTAAACTTCAACGCTCGAGCGCGTTCCAACGTCCATCGATAATATGGGTTAAAATGAGGCAGCCATCTATCTTTATCTGACGAACTGAATAACTTACTTTATATTATAGTGTAAATACTTTTCATCTTTCATCATCTCCTAATAAACAAATAAAGCTACTGCAAGCTTCATCCTTAAATATCATCAACAACATTCCATGGTATCTCGAAACTACCCCTCAGACAACCAGCCCTTTGCGTAAGAGCAAACCATCGTGGTAGATCTGGATGAACAATCTCCATCACCCCCAATATCTACAAAATTTATGGCGGCTCGGCTGATTCCTTCAAAATGTATGAATGATCGAATCAAATTAATGGAGAGAATTACATGAAAAGAAAATTAGATGCTCGCCCTGAGATCAACGTGAAATTTCCCAGATGCTAATGCCGACGTATGCCTTTACAGCAAGAATAGCCAGCGTCCAGTGACAACGTATGCCTCTACAACAAGAATAGCCAGCGACAACGTATGCCCTACAGCAAAAATAGCCAGTGTACAGCGAGATAACGGATATACTGCCATAAAGAAAATGTGTGCTCCCCATCCATTTCCATGATTAGTTTTCTACGACGACGAGTGTGTCCCGCCTACAAGTAGAACCTCAGTTTTTCTATCATCAAATGCTTCTTCTTCGCATCAAGTTATTTATTTGTGCTTGTGATAATCTAAATGTAAAGTTTAACTTTAAGCTCTTTTTACTGCCTTGAAAGAGCGTTGTTTAAAAAAAAAATCAAGCGTATATTAATGTGCAAGTTTTACCGCAAGATTCCAGGTACTGTAAAACATTTATTTTTCGGACGATCGTTTAATTCCAATGAAGTGCCATCATGTAATGTTATTTTTTTTTTAATTATGAAAAGAACATCTGAAGAAAAAGTAAGTTAAACGGTATTATTTTCTGCATTTATATATATAAGAGAAAGAGCATATATATATATATATATATATATATATATATATATATATATATATATATATATATATATATATATATATTCAAATTGTCATCAAGTTCAAAATCTAGGAAAGTGTTTTTTTTTTATTATTGTGCGTGGGAATTGATATGCCATGATATCAAATCAGTCAAGCACGGCAGAAACGAATAAATGCATAAGTAATAGACTTCCTCTTCAAAAAATCGTAAACATTTCAACATTTCTCCCCTTCCCATGAGATAATTTCAACGTAGCCGAAATGATGTCTGCTGTTTCATTTCACTCTCAATGAATGATAACTTATAACTTTTAAAAAAAATAGGTTTTGGCAGATTCTTGAATTCTAAATTAAGCGAATTGAAAGTGTATTCTCAAACAGATGATTTTGTTTTTTTTTTATTCTATGATTATTTCACTGTATGTCTGAATATTCTTTGGTTCTACTGACCATTTATATTCTTTCAAATGTTTAGTTATAGTTCTGTGGAAAATTTTAACTAAGAGATTTCAGATTGATATGATAAATACCTTTTTTAAAAAAAGGTGTACTTTAACAAATTATATTGCAATATTATTTATATTATTTTCACAATTTATTTCAAATATCCTTGCATTAATTATTGTTCGATATATATATTTTATTACACGTAAAATATTTATTAAGCGAATTAATTAAGCGATATTCTCCAAAATATGTTTATTTTTAAAAAATCTCTTTGTTGTTATTACGTAAAAAAACGATTAGAGTATAAATTTTCAAATTGATTGACTTCTACTTCAACTATTCTCATATTAATTTTAAACATGTCGCAACTTCACTAAAGGACGTCGGGAAGATATATTTATCCTAAGGAAGAATTCAGATCAAAGCTCGATTCTTCAATGACTGTTAAGAAATTAAGGACTTCAATCATCAAAGATACCGAATATGATAATCTACAAAAAAAATTTGTTTTACAAGTATAATAGAACAGCGAAAAACGAAAAGAAGAAATTGAAGAAAAGTATCTTGAAAACACTTGCCGAAGCACAACGAAAAACAAGAATTTGAAGAAAAGTTAGTGTCTAGAAATCCTTGCTATAGAAGAGAAACGACGACAAGATCAACATGAAATTGAGTTAGAGCAGATTAAAATTAGAAATTCAACTCAGATTATACGCAACGGGGTTGACGAAACCGACAATTGAAATTATCAGGCAAGGAAATATCCAAATTCTCCATAAATATGAAGTTAAAGAAGATATTGTTTAGTCTTATTCGAACGTCAAGTGCAACGATTAACAATTTCAAAAGAACATTGGGTTTCATATCTTTAGACTCTTACTGTCCGGAAATTTCACATAATTCGTATCGAATCAGAGGAGATAGCAAAACAACTACGACCAGAAAAAGAACTTGCTTAAGATTTAAATTAACGCCAGACAGTTTTCAAGCAGTTATTTTACAACGCATCAAAAAGTTTACAGCCACACTTGGACCGACATTTTTATCAATAGTCCAGCAACATATTTTGATGATGGACATCAGGTTAAAAATCGAATTGGAAGAATTAAGCGAAACTGACCATCTCGAACAAATAAAACGTAGAGTTCTACCGACTTTAAGCAACATTTCTAAATGAATGGACAACGATAATCACAGCCGAATAGCAGAAAAAAATTGAAGAGTAAGGAAATATCGTCAGGAGAACATTAAACCAAAAGCCAGTTATCATGCAGAATTTTAGGGGAAAACAAGATTTCAGAGCTTCCGTACCTGTCAGTTTGAATCGCCACGAAAAGTTCGAGCAGGATAGATCAAGTAGGAAAGTTGCAGCAAACTACTCAGTTACAATCGACATCACGATGTTCACCTGCCACGGAAGCTGCGAAGGAAATCACGTAAACTTAAATCGATTTGATCAGAAAATCGAATTCACGGGAGAAAGGTATTCACCCAAATGTTTCAATCACGCTCAAACGAATTATCTATAGTTTAGAAGATTCAACGATTCAGCGAAAGAGCTAAATACAAGCTGTGGAAGAGAACTACGAATTTCAATGAGAGAAACAAGCAACCTACGGGCAACATGTGCCAATGACAGTCAAGAAAGTCTACGCACCAAAGAAATAATGTTTCTTGGAAACAAGAAAAATTACTGCGCTTATCGACACTGGAAGTACTGTCACTACGAGAAAAATACCAGCAGAAGAATCATCGATCCAGCGAAACTAACGAAGATCAAAATTGTCTTAACAGGCATAGGTGATGTCAAGTCACGATAGATCTTTCGAACAAGAATTTCAGATGGGTGAAGAAAACTATTCACTAACTTTGGCACGTTGTAACCTACAACAAAAACTAAAGTACGAAGCAGTCATAGGTTTAGATATTTTAGTGAACGTACATCAGTCAACTTCACGAAGAATGTAGAATCTTGATAAATATGAAAAGCAAGACTCTCAATGCAGATACAGGCGGAAAAATGTCGAAAAAGTAGAACTGAATCAATATTAGATCCTGAGATCAAAAAAAGAATTTACTGAAAATGATAGAAAGCTACAAGCCTGAAAAGAAGGCAAGCACCGATGTTAATGAGAATTATTTTAAAGAAGGATGAACCAGTTTATCAATCGCCACGCCGATTAGCATTTACGAAAAGAGAAAAAGAAAAATAAACAGATAGAAGAATGGCTCAACGAAGGCATCATATGTCCAAGTTTCATCAGAATACGCCATTCTGGGCTTACATATTTACAAATATAGAAGAAAACAGAGTTACAAAGCAAAAGATGCTACAAAGAATACGGAAGACACAATCCTAGAATTGAAGATTTACAAGAAGAAGAAGAAGAAGAAGAAAAAAATCTGCAATCTGCGGAGGTGATATAGTTCACAATACGAAAACAGATATAAAAATTTTTTCATCAACACTTTCATTTGAATATCAAACATAGTTATTATTTCCAGAATTTTACTCTTGATTTAATTTCATACTATATTATTTTCCCTTTCATGTATTAGATATTGTCTTGTGTTATTTACATTTTTTTATACATGCTTTTTTTACATTTTATGCTGCTTTTATATCAGAATTTTATCATTCCTATATTGTGAAGTGAGAAAATTGATTATTTTGCCCATGTAGAATATTGATAGGGTTTTGAAATTCATTTTCACTTTCTTTATTGTGTTATTAATTTTGGTGTTAGTAGTTATTTTGAAAGTATAAAGTAAAAATTAGTGAAGTTTTGGAAATTCCAGTATAGCCAGAGGCCAGCTCTATTTGAGGGTCGACTCTGTAGGAATTCCATCTGAAATTCTAAGCAATTAATTTTATTTTTCAATCTACTGTAAAACCAGTCTCTCCGACACTACAGATGTCGTCACCTAGAATCAGAGCCATGTGATAAACTCATGCAGCGCCACCCACCTAAGTAGAACAAAACTAAGTGACGCTCGTTTTCACGCTCTTTGCCGCCACTTTTTCCGCTTCTTCTTCTTCCTGCTACCCGCGTCGGAAGTAACCAACGCTCGAGCGCAACCCAACGTGTCCATCGATAATATGGGTCGAGGCAGCCATCTATCTACTGACGAACTGGTCAACTTACTTTTTTATATCATAGTGTAAATACTTTTCATTCTCATCATCTCTCCTAATAAACAAATAAGCTACGTAAGCTTCATCCTTGAATCATCAACATTGCATGGAATCCGAAATCACCTCCCTAGACAACCAGCCCTTTGGGTAAAAGCAAAACCATCATCGTAGATTCGATGAACAATCTCCATCAATCAATACTTAATATATCATATAGCAAATATATATATATATATAATATATATATATATATATATATATATATATATGAGCATATATATATATATATATATATATATATATATATATATATATATATATATATATATAGTAGCAAATTTTAAATAATAGAACTTTTAATGAATTGAACATTTTCTTTCTTTGTTCAAAAATATTACTAATTTATTCAGACTTGACTTTTAGGTGCTAAAAATAATTTACACATCAAAAATAATGAGTGAAGAATTTTTGTGCTAATAAATAGATAATTCAGAATGTCTATGTATAAAATTATGAAATGGTATATAATATAATTTGATAATTATATCATGTAACGGTGCTGTAGCCACTACCTACTATAAATTGCAAAGTGAAATAATTATAATAGTTTTTCCCGATTATTGCATATGAATAGAATAATTTACTGCACGAAAATTCTAATTATAGTACTGAGAATGATACAAGGAAATTGCAGGAAAGAACACGTCTTCTATTTTCAGAGAATATATTTCGGAAAGTTTCTAGAATTGAAAACGGACTTAAATTGCAAAGTGGCTTTCAGAAAGAACTTTCCCAGAAAAAGGGAGAATCATGGTTTGCAGGAGGCTACCGCGCAAACCTTCCCGTTGCCCAGCAGGGGACCAACATTCATCTGGTCCTTTTGTCAAACAACACTGCCGATCAAAACGGCTTAGAAATCTTAGCTCCTCCCACACCAACACCCTACGGCTATAACTCCGCCTCCATCATAGACATCGCAATAACGAAGAGCTTTGATTGGCCCGCTCAAATCCATTCGCTACCGGAGTTAAGTAGCGATCACAACCCTGTTCTTATCCACTTTGATACTCAGAACAAGTACGAACTGCCGCAACCTGAAGTTCGTATAAACTGGGAACTATTTAAAAGCACTCTACTTGCAAACACAATACAAACATTCACACTACCCAAAGCACAAAGAGGCGAGGATATTGAAAATCAGGTCGTAGAACTCACACAAAACATTTTAAGTGTACATAAAATTGCCTCAAAACCCATAAAACACAACAAACAAACTTTTATCGGACAGGAATTACGGGATTTATTCAGAAAAAGAAATAAAGCCAGAAAAACCTGGCAATTTACCCATTTTCCCGCCGATAAAGAAATTCTAAACAGACTTCAAAACGAAATTAGGCGAAAAGTGCACTTACATAAAAACAAGGATTGGGAGGAAACACTTGAAAACCTGAATGCGGAAACCGGTACCCTTTGGGGTATGGCGAAAGTATTCAGGAGAAAACGAACTCCCATTTCAGCTCTTAAAGGCCCAGCTAATATCGCACTTAGTAACACTGAAAAATCTGAAATTTTGGCAGATTCACTACAAGAGCAATTTAAATTAAATGACATAAGCACACCCACTCACGACGACAATGTAAAGGATGTCGTTCATAGTTACCGACAAAACGAAGAAAACTTCCAAGGCTAAGATTACTCTCCACCACTAGCATCTGAAATTTCAGATTACATCAAGAAAATAAAAATTAACAAAGCACCCGGAAAAGAAGGAATAACCAATAAAATGATTAAAAACCTTCCTCATCTATGCATATTCCAACTCCGAAATATTATTAATAACATGCTAGACCTCGGTTACTTCCCAGATTCCTGGAAAACCGCCGTAGTCATCCCGATACTGAAGCCGGGAAAAGATCCCACCCTACCCAGCAATTACAGACCATTTCATTAAGGAAATATAATGAGCAAAACGGGTAAAAAACTTTTAAGAATACCTGTGTAATATGCTAAAAATCCGATTTAGCAAAAACCGTTCCATAACAACATCAAACTTTGATATCATTTAATATAAAACAATGAAAAAATAAGAAAAAGGGAAATAAAAAAATTTAAATATTTTGTTGCAATTATTCTTAAATAAGTTTATAACTGTTTAACTGTAAGAAACTTTTGATAACGAGATTAGATATAATTTAAAAGCGTTTGAACTTTTTTGTCACAAATCATGTTACAATACTCGTTTTTTGTTCAATCAGTAACAAATCAAACACTTTGAAATGTACTGCTGAATTTTAACAGATATGTTATGAATTCCAAAAAAAGTTGATAATTCATTCCTGCATTACATATCATTCATCTAGATTCAACTTCTATAAAATTTTTAATCAAATATTTTGTATTTGAAGAGAACAATAACATTCTTCTCTACAGATATTATCAATCAACTTTTTATAACTTTTATAGTGACGAGAATGTGTTAATAATCTTCCATAAATTTTTGAAAAGTCATTTCTCGTGCTGCTTATGAAATACTCAGAAAAACATTGATAAACATTGAGAAATTTTTTAAAAATTAAAAGGCGAAAAAAATGAATTACTTGAAGGAAGAAGAGGGAAAAAAAATGTTAACACATAAAATTCGTTATTATAATTTGAACAATGAAATACTTGATGTCATAAAGAATCTAACTTATTTACAAGACACTATTAGACGTGAACATATTTCTTTACAATTTTTTTTTAAATTGAAATACAATTATCAGTACAACTTAAATATATGTTTGAAAATGCTTTTGTATTACAGGAATATTTGATTCAATAGATTTTGATGATGTTTCTACAATAACTATCTTTTCCAGTTTCTCAAAAGAACAGAAAATATTGAGCTCCATTTTACTCTAGAATTATTATACTTTTTCTGAAATGTCTGAAATAACCTTATTAGAAACACGACAAACATTAAAATAAGTTAAAGTTTTTATGTTCGTTATATAGCATCCAAATATACCCGGGAAGATATTAAAAAAAAATTCACATATTTCCCTTAAATGAAATTCACATTAAATTAATAAATTTTAAAAGCTTACTGTCGAGATTTTTAATGTCTATGGAGAATACGGATAACAAAAGTTTTGGACACATAAAAATTTGCTGTATTGATATAATAAATCTATTTTCCAAAAAAAAAAAAATAAATAAATAACATTGGGATTTATGCTTGATCAGTATCAAAAACAAACTATTGATTGGAGTTTTATAAATTTTATTGAAATATTGTTCAGCATCTGGATTTTAACATAAATTATACTTGAAATTATGAAGTCAAATGCTAGTTCATTGTAATTTTAAATGAAATATTTTATTTTATCTGTATTAGAATGGAATTAAACAACTGAATCCTATAAATTTATTTTTACTTTTCTTGTGATTAATTCAAAGTTTCAAAGCAAGACGCAAGAGAGGTTTTCCAGTTTTGATCTGAAAGTTGTAATGACTCAAGGGCGAAAATATTTGTAGGTAGGTGTGTTAAGTCGAAATAATTTTGATTCGAAATTTTTGCGCTTTCACATGGAATATATATTTTCCATTTTTTAAGAAAATTATTTGTAAATAATCAATTATATACTTTACGAAAGGTGTAATTTAATGTCTTGAAGTTTTATTACCAAATTGATTTTTAATCAGCTTTTACAACAAAGGTAAATGTTTATTTCTAGTTAAATTATCAATAATATATTAATTAAAAAGCTAAAAGTAGAAATTCTAAATATGTTTACATAATTATAAAATGGTTAAAAATGTCCATGATTACAACAATAAAAATTGAGAAAGTGTAAATGCGAATCTGAATTGCTTATGTTATTTTAAAGTAAGTAAAGTATTTATGTTAAAAGTTTTACATCATCTTATGAAGGAATGCCGATGAGAAATACAAAACTATTTATATAAATTTACAATACATGTATAATTCTATTCAAAGGAATTAAATGGAGTATTGAAAGAGAAGAACGAAATGAAATGTAGTATTATTTCATCTAAAATTCCCCAAAATTAAATGAAGTTTATTGAATCTCTTTTTCCTTGGAATCAGAAATAATTTTTTCTATTATAATTTCATATTTGAACAGTTATGAAATAAATGTAATAATTACTTTAGAATTAAAAAACAAAGGAGAAGAGAGAAAAATAAAATCTCACTTGTAGAAATTCAGTCTATATGTTTGTTGCTATTTTCATAAATTGATAAGTGAAAGTCGGTGAAGTTATATAACGCGAGAGCCAAATACAGTCATGATGTGCAAAAAAAAAGTGTAACTATAATTTAAATGTTTGAAAAATGGAAAAAAAAGTAAAATTGGTTGACAAGAAGGAGAGTCGAAACATCGCTATCGTATCCCGGATGTGCGTCACCCATGTTTACCACAGACAGTAAACTCCATGGGAGAGAAAAAGATCACTACGGTATCTCAATTGTTGTGAACATAAATTGATTAGCTCAATGGCTTTCCATTTTGATTAAATAATATGTTTTCATGATTTTAATAATTATAAACTACTTCTATTAATAAAATATTAATTTCTATATATAATGGAATGCAGTAAATATATCCTTTTCTGCGTGCATGACATACCTCTCTAAAGCATACAATCTCTTTAAATTTTTAATTTCCTTAACAGCTTTTAAAATATTCACCAAGAGTGTTGTAAAAATTTTTAAAAAGAAAAACGAGCTTAAAAATGGCTTAAAGAACGTATTTTTTTAAGAAATATAATAAATATAAAAGATATAATCGTATTTGAAACCTTTTTATGTGTAGCAGAATTCGAAACTGATGAAAAGAATTAATTTTTCAAAATGCAATTAATACAAAAATATAATTGCATTTAGAATATATACTATATATATATATATATATATATATATTAAAATACTATGAATGATAAACATACAATTAATTACATTTGGAACTTTTTTTTGCAAGAGAATTTAATTTTTTTAAAATTCTGTCAATTTTAAAATATAACATATTTTGAATTTGGAACTTTTATGTATATGAGAGAATGTTTTTTTTTTGTTAATACGATCAATTACAAAATATATAATTGTATTTCGAAAATGTATTTGGAACTTTTTTTATTAGATAATGTATTTTTTCTAAGTACCGACAATTATAAAACATATAATTATATTAAGAACCTTTTTTTTACGAGAGAATGTATTTTTTAAATACGATCAGTTATAAAATATATACTTGTATTTGGAGCTTTTTTTATATGAGAGAATGTATTTTTTTGTAGATACGATGAATTACAAAATATATAACTTTATTTGAAGCTTTTTTTTATTAGTAAGTGAATTTTTTTTAAATTCTATCAATATTTAAATACTATCAATATAAAAAATATATTATAATTTTTTTTATGTAGCAGGTTTCAAAACTGATACAAGGAATTTATTTTTTAAAATACAGTTATTATAAAAGGTATAATTGTATAGAACTTTTTTATGTAGCGGAGGAAAACCTTATTACTCAGTTTTTCTGAATATCTTTCCTACGTCATCGTGTGTGACGTAAGCACAATTGGTCGACTACCACATTAGAATGCTAATTGCTCTGTTTAGCGATCTTGGCACGTTTCGAAAAAAACCTTCAAGCCCTCTAAGTAAAGATTCCCCAAGTCGAACTTGTCCTCCACTTTGTTCGACTCCAAGAAAACGTAATGGAGATATCGCTATAACCGGAAAAAGAGAATGTTTGAAAATATACCAGCGCCCCCATAGTAAGCTTTACGTTTGAACCTGTCCATATGATTTTAGAATATTTTACTGTTAAATTTTTAAACTTAAATTTTTATTATTAATTTTTTTATAATACGATCAATTACAAAATATATAATTGTATTTGAAATTTTTTTTTATGAGAGAATGCAATTTTTTAATACTATCAATATAAAATATACATTAAAATTTCTTTCATGTAGCGGAGCTCGAAACTAATTTGAAGCATTCATTTTCTTAGTAGAGTCTTTATAAAAGGTACTATCATATTTGGAACTTTTTTTTATGAAGCGTAGGAATAAGCCTTATTACAGTTGTTTCAAGGCTGAACGGCCTCGTGTGTGACGTAGTCGCAATTGGACGACTACCACCTACGTACGTTCATTGCTTAATTTAGCAATCTTGGCACGTTTTGAAAATAAACCCTTCAACCTCCGTTAAGACTCCCCTTGATAATAATTATAATAATTTTGAGAAGATTACTTTTCATCGCAACACCTTTTCTTCATCTGAGGACCTGTTTGTTTGTTTGGAGTCATTATTTAAAATTTATACATGTATTCAAGAATTTCAGAAAGGGAAAAAGAAGCTAATGATTTTAAATAACTTATATAATGTAAAGCTGTACTTGAAAAAAAAATAACAAAATCCGAACAATATATAAATGAATTTTTCAAGTATTTCAATAATATATTATAAACCAACAAATCTAAAATAGGGAATTAAACACTTTCTAAATAAAGCATAAAAATAGATATGAAAAATACTTTGTAAAAGAATCAAACAATATAATATGAAATTTTAAATTAAAACAAAGAAACCATCCGAAGCACTCATTGCATTCCACTTAAAATACATTGATCATCACATCTTAAGCTCCATAATCAAGAATTGGTCTAATTTTACTTTATAAAATAACAAATGATGAATTTGGCGAGCTGGAAAAGAAACTTAAATTATTTCCAGCAACCTT
Organism: Nephila pilipes; assembly: GCA_019974015.1. NCBI lineage: Eukaryota > Metazoa > Arthropoda > Arachnida > Araneae > Nephilidae > Nephila > Nephila pilipes. Next base: position 82,555 of record BMAW01033842.1, on the reverse strand, counting down.
TTGATCATTGCCATCTAAATTATAACATTACATTTCCACTTTTTGGAGTCTTCTCTTTCTGTTAAGAAAATCGCAATTGTTGATTTTTAATGTTGAAAGTTGTATCTATGAGTGCCTCCTGTCATATGATTAGATGAGAAGATTGTAAAATTTATTACATTTCCTTCCGTTTATTTAAGATTCCTTGTGATACATATTAAATTAATAAGTAATTTTATTATTTCAATTTTTGTTTTTCAAAATTCGAAAGAATTTTGAGCGTTTAAATTGGAAGTAAGAAAATTAGATTTTTTTTTAATTTTTATTTTTGAAGACAATGTAATGATTGTTGGATAACTTTATCATTTGACACTTCTATTTTATCCAGAATGTCTACTTTTTCGGCTGAAAAAATCAATCATCAAGTTGGGTTTATGGTTATTCACGAAAAAGGAGGTTTAATTTCGGTAAGTTATAATTTTTGCAATACTGATCAATTCTCTAATTTTTATATAATTTGTGTTATAAGGTGAGATTTAGTAAAATACGGTACGGATTTATCGAAACTTGGTGAATTTCATTTGTCGCTTTCTTGGATAGGAATCCATCACGATTTTAATTATTATTAAACTGAACATGAGATTGCAAAGTGATATATGATCAATTCTCGCTATTTGACATCCATGTCTTGTTCTCGAGTTTAGACTTATTAGCCTAGTATCAGCTAGTTAAAGTTTGCATCGATTTTATCTATTATCATAAGTTTGTAAAATCTTGTTCCGTTTCTTAAGAATTTGTGACCTGGAAACTGTACCTTTTAAAAATTAATAAAACCTCATTTGAATTATTGACCATAACTTCCAATTTAATCTGTTTACGATGGAAACTTTTACCTATTTAATCTGTTTAGGAAGGAAACTTTTTTTTTTTATCAACATTATCGTTCTTTGTGTGTGTTGAATCTCAAGATTAGTTTTAGTAGTTCTCAGATTTTACTGGCATTCTTTTAAATAACCATAAGAATTTCTTCAAAGTCATACATCATAAGACCTTTATTTAATTATAACTGAAAGCCAATGATAATATGATTTCTCTAATAAGTTTTTACTCTCATGAAAGAGAATTAATGTTATATGTTTTAACTATAATCTGCATTCTATACTCTCAGTAATAGTCAGATTTCATTGTAAATATGCTTTCTAATAATAAATATCTCTTCTGAACTTCTTTCTGATTTCTATTTTGATATTTTAAAAGCCCTATTTGATTTATGTGAACTTAAAATTAGAATGGCTCTATGGTCAAATTATAATTGGTCAAAGTGAAACATCAGGTGCTAGTGGGCGATAAGTCTTAAACTTGTAAAATAGATTGCTGAACTATCATTACATATTGTATGACGTCAAAATTGGTAAAATACTGAATACATACAAATTGTAACATTCATAATTGCCAAATTTAATATTATTAAATAAGGATCTTATGATTTTATTAATTTGTAGAACTATTTATGGTGCAAATTGGGAATAGAGTGTCCACTAGGAATTTGGCGTCTTTTGGAAACGTTGACAACTTTTAGGAGCAATAATTGGTGATTGAGGTCATGGTAACCCTCATGCACGTTTGACGACCTATCCAGGAAGTCGCCAAATTCCTAGTGGACATCCTATTCCCGATTTGTATCCTATTTATAATATAAATAACATAGATTTGTTTAAACTTTAAGTCCCATTATTTTAAATCAACTGTGCTTTCCTGTGTCTGAAATTAAATGGCCGTAAATGTTTATAGTGTCAGGCTGTAACAATAATACACATACAATAAAACAAAAGCTGACTGGAAAGCTTTAAAACTTTCTATGAAAATATACTTACATTTTTAGGGATGAAAATTAAATATAGCAATTTGGGATAGAATGAAAAAATATATCCTTAGTGTCTTAAATTTTGTTGTTTGAATAGACTTACCCCAGTATTACTATGTAAATTATAGTAAGTTTGTAAAGCTTTGTTCTGTATATGTACTACACATTTTCACTGATATTTTATCTAATTTTTTTTGTACTGAGGGTATACTCCAGTTTTTGAATTTATCACTTCATTGCCTATGTTGTTCACAATTACACATGTGTGTGCCAACGAGCATCATACTACACATAAAAATATAGATTGCTTGTCTTTATTTTGTTAACATACTCTAAAATATCAGTTTTCTATTCTGATTATGATAATGGCAACAATGACACATTGTCAGAAAAGGTCAGTCAAATAATTTACCTCTCCAAATTTACCACAGCTCTTGTGCCATTTAATTCCACAGTCACTCACTCCAATTTCACCACCCTTAACTTGCTTAGAATAATAGTTTATTAATTTTTTTAGATTGTAAAATGATGTGTAAAAAAAAAAGACCCACCCCTGTTAAATTTTGTGTTTAGTTGTATGACAATTATTTTCAATTTTCATGTGGAAAATTTCTCAATTTTAAACTATGAAGTACAATAATTATTATATATTTCTAGAAACATTTACAAAATGATATGAAAAATCCAATGCTGATTTTACAATTATTAGGTTGTCACAGATAAAGGGATATCTGGCGTAAAATGAGTAAATATTTACTATTTAGGTGAAGTAGGTGTTTCTGCAAACAAAAAATAAAATTGTAAACTGGGTTAAGAAAAGCTTCTTTACAGATCTTTATTCACTTATCAATTCATATCACGAAACATCGAAATAAGAAATCATCAATGCCTCCTTCCTCGACACTTGAAAACTTTCAGTTTACTGAACGAGATGGGATATGTAATTATATGTTGCTGACTTCAAATTACACTTGCAGTTGAGTTCCAATACTTGATTTTGGAAGAAAATATTTTCTTTTTTTTTTTTCTATTCTTAACAGAATGGCACTGTGGAATGACATCAATGACATTGCTTAGAAGAAACTGCTGACTCATGTTGAGTGTGATTAAGGAATTCTTATAAAGTTTTCTTTTGAGTTCAATTTGTGACAGGCCAGCTCAACATATATTGCACATTAGATAAATTAACATTCATCCCAGTAACTTGTGTACACGTATTGATTGTCTTGTAATGGTTAATAAGATTTGCGTAAGAAATAAAATCTACTTTTATTTAGAATTTTAACTCTATAAAAAAAAATATAAACTTTTTACTGAAGAAAGAAAAATGAATCAAGAAAAATGTTAAAAATCTCATACTTCTCTATGAGTCAGTGATCTCAAAAAATGGAATTCTCAGAGCAACCTTCATACCTATGTATTTGGCATCATCAAAATCTGTAGTTCACTAAACTTGCTCTCCTCAAACCATCTATTCATACTTAAAGATATTGTTATAAGATAAACATCAATTCCAATTTGGTATAATTCCCTCAATAAAACCATTTTGCAATTCTTTCTTCTCATACAAACACAATTGCTTTCTTTGAACGAAACATTCCAAATCTATTTCAAATTTAAAATGTTTAATCTATGTACAACTATAGCAGCTGTATATTATTCTTTTACTCAAAAATCACTAAAAAATGTAAATCGTAATATGCAGACATAAATTATAGATTTATTTTAAAAAAGAACATTCCTTATCATTAAGCTATCACAGAGAATATTAAAAGGATTTTATTTAAAAAAATTGTTTATAAAATGAAAGTAATGTATCTCCAAAAAACAGTCTGCCATTTTAAAAACTCATCTACATCTGTAAGTTAATGAATGGCAATTAAGAATAGAGAACATGTGATTTATGCATTCATAATCTAAAAATGAGTTCACCATAAGGAAATCCTTATTGTACCCAAGAATTGCCAAATTTAGCAGGTACCTGATAACTTAGCTTTAACTTTGCAGTTTTCTTATTTTGCATGAAATAATACAATGTTTGACTAGATGTTAAGTGTTTTAAAAAAAGTGTCTCTGTATTAAAAATATTTTTTTTTTCATGATTGATAAATTTTTATAATGGTCTCGCAACATGACTAAATTTGTGATTATATCACCATGAAATGCCTTTCTAGTCTTTGCATTGATAGTATTATATTTAAATACCTTTCTGTTTTATTTCTTAATCACATGCATTTGACATATTTTTATTTACAACCAAATTTGTTCTAATTAAATGAATTATAATAATTAACAGCAGTAACAGATCCAGGGAGTGGGCATGTGTATTCCCCTCCCTGCTATAATTTCACACTTAGACAAAATATCATACCTGAACAGGAAAACATGACCAAATTGTCAGTATATTAACTGTGTAAGTTTAATTTTTATGTTAACATTTTTTCAACACCCAAATCTTACATTATTTAGAAATAGGATTTTAAAATCTGTGTTTAAGTAATTTGATAACCTGCAAAGAGATGGTGTGAGGAACAAGTTACACAAAAAAGTGTGACTTTATGCCCTCCCCAAAATGTCGATTCCTTCTGGATCCATTACTGATTATCATAATATCAATTTTCCGTCATGATAAGTAAGCTTAAAGTCTCCAAGTTTTCTGCTTCTGTTGGGAAAATTCTGTACGTATTCTCATCATTTGATGGAATTTAGAGGAAATGTTCTTTTGTCATGTATTAAACAGAATTTCTTATGTAATGAGCTCTTGTTTGCTTGATCAAAAATTTCCCATATAGTAATAATCTATCTTCACTAATTTTTTATCAAAGGAAATATGATATTCAGAACATTTTCCTTGGTTATCTTTATGTTAAGATATCATTATGAATGTTCATTATTAAAAATATTGTTGGAAAGTTTCTTTTTGTGTGATCATCATTCATCAGTATGATGATAAAATAATTTTAATAACACATTCATATTCTAATTTTAAATATTTTCTGGGAAATTTACTTCTTTAATAATATTAATATGATTTTTTTTCTTTCCAAAATTTGTTGAAATTATATTATGTATTTTGATTTTGATCTGATTGTCATTTACGATGTATGCTATCTAATTATTGTAATTAATTGTGAAGAAGACTGAATTAGTTCTGAAATTATTTTACTTTTTGTTATTTGTTTTTATGTAAATTTCCAATGTACATGAAGACGAATTATTTTTTTACTTTTTAAAATCTGTGTTATTTTTAATTAAGCGATTTCATTCTTTTTAGTCAGGTGGAGAATTAGAATATAATGAAATGTTAGCTGATCTGTTTTACAAGATGGTTAAAGAAAGTACAGACAAAGGTCTACTTTCACTCTCTGATAATGAAGGAGGTTTCAAGAAATTAACTGGTAAATACACACAAATGTTTTATGAAATCTAATGAATGCTCATTTATATAATTAGCAAACACATAGTAGATAAGTATCATCCATTAAGTATTTCAGTCTTCTCTGTTCATCACTGACTTAAAATTTAATATTAAGGGTTAAAAAATGTAATTTATACATATTTTAAATATTTATAAGTAAAATTTTGCAATTAAACTGACTTAAAGATTTTTAAAGCAATTTTAGGCTTAAAAAAATGGGGAAGGGGGGGAGTAACCATATTCATATGTTGCTCTTAGAATTATTAAATTTGTTACTTTAATCCCTATTTTTTTTATATAATGCTATGTTTCATATACATATATATATAAACTACATAATTAAAAAAAATCAATAAAAAAAATGGAGTAAAATTAATATAACTCACGTGAAAATTATTATAATTTAATTAAACGTACTAAAATTAAAAATTTAAAAACAGAAAAGTCTATCCAGCAACTGAAAAATTATATGAGAATATATTGCTTTTGATTTTCCAAAGAAGAAATAATTTTAATATTAGTCCAAAGAAGAAATCATTTCACAATGTCTTTATTTCATCTCGGCTTTTATTTCTTTCTTTCTTTTTTCTTTCCTGCACAATTATCTTTTAATAACAAAACTAAAGTCTACAGCATTTTCTAAATTAGATGCTATATATAATATTTATAAATCATAATTTAGCTGTACACTTTTTTTTATCCAAGAAAAATGTTATTCCAACATTATAATTTATGTTCTTTGCTCCCCCCCCCCTTAAAAATAGCACTGGTTAAAATAAGAAGTAGGTACTTGTTTATTTTTGCCACTCTCTTTGTTGGAAGTTGACGAAATTACTGAGAGTGCCTTATTCTGTTAACCGAATGTAGGCCATTCTTTGCAGTCACATATATGATTTCTTGTATCATTTAACTAACAGCATCCTCTGCCATTTTTTATGGGGTGGGTGGGTTGTGAAGGCATTTCTAAAAATAAGGATATCTTATAAATGAACACATTATGATAAGAAGTATATGTTCTATTAAGTAATAAAAATGCAAGTACTATCACTCAAATGCCTAACTTTTCTAAAGCAAAAATTGCTATTAACACTAACATATTAAATGAAGATGGATCTTGCAAAATAATGCAATAAAAAGCACAAAGAAAGGTCTTTGCATAATTTTGAATCATATCTAATTGAATTTATATTGCACCAAGGTCAGAAATTTTTTGAAATTTTTTTTTATTTGAATCTGTTCTTAATTCTATTCCAGAGGAAAAATAAAGATGTGTGCATAATATTTTTTTATGAGTAATTGAAACTTTAACTACATTTGTATGAACATTCACACATGTAAACATAAATTTTACTTTTCTTCTCTTCTTTATTTAAATAAATAATTTGTTGCTTTTTCTTATGTAAAAAAGTCACTTTATTTCACCATATGGCTGTGATAATATAGATATCAAATAATTTTAGAGAAAATTAACAATGAGAAAAATTCTGACTTTTGAAATTTTAGATGCCGTTATGTACTTGAATTTGAAAATCAGGATGTCTGTATTTAATGATCAATAGAAAATATGAGACAGGAATTGTTCATAATATTTTATTTTTCACATAAACATTGTATAATCTGAATATAACTGATTACATTTAAAAATCACATGCAATTTTTTTTAAAAAGCATTCAAATTTAATGTAATAGTTATTAATTTTTTTTGAAAAAACTGATCAGAACATTTGATTGAAATTATATAATAACGTAGAATATTGTTTTTGAAGTTAGATTTAGAATCGTAATAAAACATCCCCTTTCATTGAATAAGTTGAGTTTATAAGTTTGACAAAGATACCCCCCTCCCTTTTTTTAAATAAGTGATTTGTACCACATTAATGTGTATTTTCGTATAATGTTGCAAATTACTGTTGAAATAAAATTGTAAATAATCTTTATTACCTATGTTTTCTCTTGCTATTTAGAGTCATGCATACAATATTACAAAGATCTATCCAGTAAAATGTGTAATGTTATGCTTGCCTTATAATAAGTTTGGATTTTGAAATGTAAATAAAATTCTCCTTAAGTTATGAATCAAAATTTATATATGAAATAAAATTTTCCATAAATTGAGTTATGCATTATTTTAATTAATATACAAAAAGGAATCCTCATAAAAATAACCTGAAATTGCGTTATATGAAATGTTTTAATTAATTTTTTAAATGTTATGCAATATTTAAAATATTATGTATGTGTGTGTGTAATGATTCAACTTAAATTTGTAATAATTTCTGGAAAAATAATTTAATTTCCTAATTTATCCCATTCTCTAACTCAAAAGTTAAGAGATCATTCTTATTTTCTGATACAATTCTAAAGTATCCTTTAATTTATGCAATCAGGCACTCATAAAACATGCTGAATCATCTTGCATGTCGTCATAAATATGTCGGAAGTAATCCCTGATAGACGTCATGAAAATCCTTCATAATTCCTTCATCTTGTGCCACGTGATTTGACGAAATCCCTACTATATAAACAAAGGCAGCCTAAAATTCACTCTAATCTGATGTAATTGAAATGGCTGAGTTATGTTTCTATGTCTGAGTTATGAGATTTTAGAAGGGATACAAAATTTTATGTTAATCCTTTCATTCAGTTAAAGATGAAATGCCATTTTTTAATACATCCATTATAGGCCTTTGTGTGCTTGAATTATGATTGTTTGAAAACTTATTGAATTTTTGCTGTAAAAAGGGATAAATGTAATGAACTTATTAGTGTGAAGCAGATATGCTTGTACTTTAGTAAAGTTCTAATAAGATATGTTAAAAATAATGGGATTTTTGTATTTAATTTAATATTTGAATATGTAAGTAAATTTTGATGCATTAAATTTTAAAATGTAATTTTTTCTCCCTTATAATTTAAATTCTAAAAGATTGCTTGAACTTCCATTTATAATTGTTTTACCTATGTCACACATAACATGGTAAAATGAAGCATAATGTATTTAAAAAGGTGTAAGAAATTTAGACTTAAAAAGTATCAGAAAATCCATTTTTACAACAAAATTTATGAACAATTGTCAAAAAAAAGAGGACATTTGATAATTTTCTCCATTCTCATCGCAGCTACATTAAGCTAATATCACTCTTAATTGCTCAAATTAAAATAAATTATGATGTTAATTAACTTCTAAAAATGGATGTTCTCATAACAGATGTCAGTGTTTCATGATTTAGTATATCTAATTTATCATCAGAATATTTAATTAAAATTTTACAAGATTTAAAATTTAGGCTAATTTATCATCAGAAAATTAGCCTAAATTTTAAATCTTGATTAAATGGTTTTGAAAAATGGATATCCTTATGTTGAATCTGAAGTTTAAACATAAAATTTTCTTCTAAATTCTTCTCAAATCTTTATACTTGGCCGTGGTAGCCCAGTGGTCATGGTTGCTGACTCGCGGCCAGCGGTTTTCATCGCATCGTAGATTCGAACCTTGATGCTTCTAAAGACTCGCCATGCAGCTGGGGTAGATGTATGTTAAATCTGTCAATGTTTAAAGACCTCTTGTTGGCGTAGTGTAGAAGTAAGGATTAGTTGTGCCAGCTCAGGTGTTGTCCTCGTCACTTGACCAAGATTTAAAATTGCTGGGTCTGTCGCCAATAGCTGAAATACTTGTACCAAAACTGTCGCCAGAAGACTGACTGTAGGTGTGAGTCATAATATCAGCATGCGTTATTATCAGGAAATCATGACGTCAATGAGATGTAGACTGATATACATTCCAATAAGAAAAATTGGAAGTATTAGAACTACAATGTCACACTCTGATAAACATATTGTTAGCTTTTATTTTCTTTTGAATTTTGAAATTATGTATTATCTTTTTTTTTCTTTGCTCATCATATATTGTTATTTCTTACCTTTTATTTTTTGTAAAAAAATTCTTTTTGCCAATAAATGCTGAGTGCAGGGTTGATTGTCTCCAGAGGGATTGTAGCTCTGAACCCTTTGCATGAGCTCCATTCTCTTGGGCATTTTGCCAATAGCTCCCATGTTGCTTTTAGTGCGACTTTTAATAAGACCAATTAAGTAATCAAATCTTTTTACACCAAATAATTTTCCAATCTCAAAAACATTTCAAAAGTCAAAAAAGCAGTATAAAAAAGGAATTATTAAATGGAGTCATAAGAAAAAATTGTGACACACTTAATTTTTTTTTATTTTATTCTTCATTTTATAAAACCTTTAAGTTCGAAATTTAATGAATGCATTTTTAGTTTGATGAACACAGAAGAATATGAGATTGATATACATATGTGAAAATGTGGCGCAAGGTTGGCCGGGTGGACTGAAGCAAAATAGAGAGCAGAAAACGTTTTTACATTATCAGTTGTCTGGCGATGGACTGCACTGGTGAGGCGATAAATAGTGAGCGTTTTCACTGTGTATCCCATTTTATATTAGGGATTTTCCATTATCGACTTAATGGAATACGTGGTACAGGATTAGGGATTCTAGAGAATTTCAATATAGACAAAGAGTCTAGTGGGGGCTGTTTTGGCAGATTTATGACTGTGTGAAAGCAGAATGAACAAATTTCATGAATGTGTTTTCTAATAAATAAAAGAATAATTTGGAATTGGATCAGAAAATAAGAATGAACTCTTTACTTTTGAATTGGGGGGGGAATGGGATATAATAGAAAATTAAAATATTATTGAGAGAAATTATTAAAATTAATCATTATATATATATATATATATAGCTGTCATTTATCTCTGCACTTATCATATAGTGTCAGAAAACTGAAACAGGTAACGGATCGTTCATGTGAAGTAATCTAGTATATGATTCCCTAATAACTTTTAAAAGATATTTCTTTCTCTAATAATCATATGTAAATGAAATTTGAAACATAAAAGTTTTCTCATAAAAGTTTTTTTTTTTTCTTTTTTTTTTGCAAAATTTAGGCAAATAATAGTTTAAATATACTATTTCATTGCCTAATTAAAAAAGGATTTCTTTATGAGAAAATTCTTTTAGAGAAGTTCATTCATTCTTTAACTTTATAATTTAGATTTTTTTTAGCCATTGACATAGGCACCAGTTTTATCAAGATGCAATAAAAATTACTAATGTTATTAAAGGTCTCTCTCTCTCTCTCCTTTTTTTTTTTTTTTTTTTTTTTTGAGGACTGTTCTTAGCCAAACCATTTCCTGCAGTTTATTTTTGGTACGCATACCACTGTAAAACTATATTGTAAGCAAATGTGAAAAACTTGTTTAAGCTTTCCTTGGATTCTAACTGACACCTGTAAATGTTTCTTTTCATTTACATGAGTAACATTGCAGAGAAGTGTCATTTCAGATTTGTAACAATATATTAGGTCTATCAGAAAGTTTTGTCCACTTGTGAAGTGAAAGAAAATAATATATTTTTCTCACATTTAATAATATTTATTGTGCAATATAATTTCCGTTGCTGCTAAGATTTGTCTATAAACATTCCAGATGGGTTCCTCGTGAGTTAAGTTAGAAAAATGTGCCTAGTCGATTCGTCATACGCACATCTCTGTTTGTTCGGAATGAAGATAAACCCATTTGAGACCGGATGATAATTGGTATGAAAAATTGTTTATTTTTAAATACCTCGTAAGGTAAAGAGCATACTTTCAGCATGGACTATCTGTCTCCTCCCCCTCTAAATCCAGATTGAGTCTGAATAAGAAAATGCTGTGCTTAGGATGGGACAACCAAGAATCAATGTATTTCAAACCTATGAAACCTAACAAAAAGCTCAATTCAGAGAGATGCAGTCGGGAAACGGATGATTTAAACAAAGCACTGAAAGAAAAGATGCCGGCAATGAACTTAGCAACAGCAGTGTGAAATACATTATATTACATCATGATAATACCAAATCACAAACTGTTTGGTGATTCATCAAATAAAAAATCAGAGCTACGCTGGGAATTTCTACCGTATTCTCCATACAAGTACTCTTCACACCTAGATTCCTCTAATTATCACTCGTTTATCTCCCTACAAAATTTTTTGAAAGGGAAAAAAAAAAATTCAAAACTGAAGCATACATTAACCTAGCAGTACTTGAGTTCATCTACTCTAAAGACAAGGCGTTTCTCAAAAATGATATTTATAAATTACCATCACACTAGTAAGAGTTCATAAATATTGACGGAAAATATATTGTATAATAACTATTATTAAACTTCTAAAAAATTTATAATTTTCTTTTACTTCACTAACAAACAGAACTTTCTGGTAGACCTAACATGAATATCCAATAGTTAATTCTATTATGGCATGACATTATTTTATAGAAATTTTTTCTTGAAGATATGTAGATTTTTTCCCAGTATTAATATTTTAATTTAACAGCTCTTTTTTGAGTCGAATTTAGTTTTGAATTTTATTTAAAAGTTAAGTTGATGCATTTCTACTCATATTACCTTTTGTTAGTCAAATATATAATAGAACATAGAATTATAGTTGACCATTAATGTAATTGAAATTGTGTATGCATGCATTTAAACCTTGTTCTTTTAGATCTTAATATGCATTTTACTTTTTCTTAGTTCAGTATGAAGACCATTTCTACGTTGTGGCTGTATCTAATAAAAAGATTCATGTTGTGAAAAGGAAGTATTATCCCTCTGATCCTGCTGCTGTATAAAAATATACATTGTGTTTATCTATGTAAATAAAAAATAAATTATTTTCTGACCTTTGTTGTAACAATCATATTCTAATGCACCCCCCCTTTTTTTACTTGTAAACCTAACCGTATTAAACAATGTAAAATAAAAAATTTGTAATTTACTTACCAAATTTTACTTGGAATATTTCATTTGTAGTGTTGAATGTATTTAAATAAAAATATTTTTGTTGTAAAAATTAATGGACATGAGGAATAATCAGAAGGGAAGGAGTTTAAATTTTTTTCCCCTTACTTCAAAATATATTAGTTGAATTTGTTGATATTCAAGCCTATACTAAAAGTAATTGTAAAATTTATCATCTTTTATGCTCGTTTTACTGATTACTGTTTTTTGTGAGTTTATTTCACAATATGAATTTAAAGATTTAGTTGCTTTAATTCAATATGAGTTTAGCTATTCAATTTTTAATTTTGCTACTGGTAAGAAACGAGAGTGAGTTTGAGTATGGAGACATAGCTCCATCTAATTATTATTTATTCCTTTCGTTGGCACATGACCTTTTTGAGCAGCGCTTCCATACTTATGAAGACACCAAAAGAGGGTCGATTCTTGGATAGTCCCAAAAGACGTGTCGATTTTCCGATGTGAAATTCATATGCTGCCAGAAAGATGGGAGAAAGTAGTAGTGGTTAGTGGTGGGTAATACTTTGAGTGACATGTTTTTACTATGTCTGACGTGTTTTCAGTTTGGCTAAGTTCGCAATCGGAACCCATTAACAACATGCTTGAAGTAACCCCCACAGCAAGGTTAGGTGATCGTGGCGGCCAGGCTGTTGGGAAATGCATGCTGAGCAGCGGCTTCACTGGATTTGAAATGTGAGGAGTGGAGCCATCTTGCATAAAAATTGTGCTATTCTCACATCCGCGCTGTTGTGGTGCTGGAATGAGCTTGTGGCGCAAAAGAGAGTCATAACATATCCCGTTGACTGAACAGGTGATAGAACCAATCTCCTCGAAAAAGAAAGGGTCATCGATAAATGCTGCCGTTAATACGCACCACGCAATGATTTTTTTGAGAATGGAGAGACAATGAGTGTATTTGGACCAATTCCTGAACATGCATAGTTTTGAATGGATAGCATTGTAGGATGTTTCTTAAAATTCGACGAACCGTGCTGACAGGTGTGTCTAAAGCTCGGGAAATTTTCCTTGCACGGCATGTTCCCAAAGCAGTGCTTGACGCTTCCTCCAATGTTGTAGCCACTGAAGACGAAGTAATTGATTTCCTCTCTCTGCCACATTTCATATCAAATGAACGAGTCTCGGAATTTATCAGTTATTTTCTTCAGAGTGAATGCAGTCATCGGACCAGAGCCGCTTTTTTAAGTGTTTTAATGTTCGAAATTTCTTCAATGTATTTTCCATCCAGTCACAGTTCTTGTAAACGAAGCTTAACAACAAGATCCCGATCCTTCAATGATAGTCGTGACTTCCTTCTTAGAATAGTAGGAACTGCTTGTTCTCCACTATATTACACGTAATGTGCGGTGCGGATGTCACGTTTTTCAATTAGCAACTTAAAATTTACATATCTTTTACAGCAATAGTTTTGTAACCTCTTTCGCCCTCTATTG
>BMAW01033842.1:31545-49582 GCA_019974015.1 Nephila pilipes | reverse complement strand
GATTCCGTACGCGCATTCGACACAATGTATGTAATATATAAAACTTTAGTTTCTGAATTATATTGGAATTGTTTTTATAAACAATTTTTCATAAATAAATTAAATGTGTTTAAAATCCTTAAATAAATCAACCTTATCTCATGTTCAACAAACATTTATACTTAATTATATCACCATGTAAGATTTTAACATTACTTGTTGTTAATTTTTAATTTATAATTTTCATTTAGTATATTAGCTTGAATAATAAAATTTTAATGTGATATACAGAAACCATATCATGAAATGGTGTTTTATTTAAAAGCTCTCTACATCTTGCTGAAAGTCTGTATGTAATTTGATTTGTGGTTCATTTATTCATGTCTCTTTTCATAATAGTGCAATTATCTATAACTCATGTTCTACAAGTGAATCCTTACTATTATAAGAGAATTTTCTGTGGTTATGCTGATTGCCTCCTTTACAGTTTTAACTATGCTTTTCTTTTAGATTATTAAAGTCCAACTATGGGCACTGATATATTATTTGAGAATCATAATATTAAGGAAATTCAAGAGATTGAGAAGAAATTGAGGTTTGTATAATTTCTAAATTTTTGCATGCAAAAAAAAAAAAAAAAATGTTTTATTATTATTGAGGATAAATGTATAAAATACCTTCTAATTTAGGCAAAGAAAAAACTTTATTTCTTCTTTTTAATATATTTTTTCATTAAGTTTTCTATCAATTGTTTAGTAGATATGTGCAGATGTTGAAATTATTGATTTTTTTTTATATGTTTATGATTTTAGGTGTTTATTAAATTGAAATAATTTTTTGTTATGAACAACATTTTAACTATCAATTTCTGACAAGTTTCAAGCTTGGTTAATTATGAACTGTATAAAAATTAATTTTTATGTTATATAATCATCTGCCATTTATGCACAGGCTGTACTAAATTAGTAAATCCTGTAATTTTTATATATTGTTCCCTGTTTCTATTGTAGAATAGGAAATTTTGTGAAATTTTTCTTTTATTGAATTGTAGAATATATACTCTCTTCGTGAAGATGTAGATATGATATATGCTTTGAGTAATTACGTAATTTTTTAAATTTCAAATCTGTGATTTATTTGAAAAAATATATGCTCAATAAAAAAAAAAGTAATATGTGAGAAACTATTTTCTTGCTACCTTGTTTGAATATCTTCATTTTGAGTTCTTTTATAAGTATTAAAATGTCAAGTTAGTCTTATGATTTGATCTTTTACAACTGTTTTGAATTTTGTTTATAACAACAGAGAAAAACATATTATTGAAATTAGTTATAAATATTGGATAATCATTACTGATGTGTTTTTTTGTATTATACAAAAATTGACATTTTACGTTCTTTTTAATTATAACATTTTTTGGCACATTTTGAATTTTTTAAAAAATTACCAAGTTCTGTATTTTTTAAAACTTTCTTTTGATTAATTATTTATTGTAAAATTTACTTTATTATCTAATTTTTTATTATTTACAGAAATGATATTGAGCGTAAAAAAGAAGAACTTCGACAGATGGTGGGGTATGGCTTTCATTTTATCAATTATTACATATTTTTATTAATTTATTTTACTATGTTGATTTTTATATTTTTTTCTGATTACAGGGAACGATATCGAGACTTAATGGAAGCAGCTGACACCATCACAGAAATGAAAGAAATTGCTGAAAGTGTAAGTTCTTGTTTTAAAAAACATGGAAAATAAACTTAGAAACGATTAACTAAAATAATTTTTTTGGAAGTTTAGAAACATAGTTACCAGCATTAAACTTTTAACTTCAAAATTCTATTTGATAAAAAAAATCAGAATTTTTATTTTTGAAAAAAATTAGAATGATTTAAATTTGCCTCAACTACAAAGTTATGTAATACGTCAGTTGTTATTGACTTTCAAAGTTTATGAGAAAATATATTGCTAATTTTTTAAAAAAAATGTCAAAATTTGGAATCCATTTTTTATAGAAGTTTTGAATTTTAATTCAACTACAGATATTTATATATATTACAGTTATAGATTATTATCTTGTATGACATACAACCATTGCATTATAGTATTAAACACTATTGATGTAATTATCATTGTTATTAAGGAAATTGTTACATATTTTGTAAGAATTATAAAGTCCTATTGGGTGTAAAAGAAAATGGTAAACAAATAGATTTTTAAAAAATGCTATGTGGCAAATGTAATAAAATATCCTGAAACGCAATGTGCCATTTTTATCATTGGTCAAAAATTTTTTTAAAAAAATTCTTTAAGCTTATGAACATATGGAAAATTTATTTTTGAACGGACTTAATCATTTTAAAAAAATAATTACACTACTTAAATTTTATTCCTCCTTGTTTTAGTTTTGTTTACAAATATAAAAAAATTTATCATGCGAAAATTATTCATGAAATTTAAATGTAATAATCTATAGATGGAGAATAACTTCATTGATTTTTGAAATACATCCTAAAACACACATATATGTCAATTATAAGAAGACACAGAAGTGTTAAGAAATTTTTTTTTGCAAATTTCTTTATTATTTAGTAATAATTATTTTCTATTGTATTTGAGTACTGCATTCTTGTTGTGTTTTTAGTTGATTTACACTCATTTTTTTTTTTTGAAGGTTACAAATTGTGTGAAGTCAATTGAAGATAGCAGTATACATTTACAAAATAGCAGTTTACAAAATGGAATACTTAGTGCAATTCAGGAAAAAGTTGAAAAGAAGTACATATATTAGCAATCTATTATTTGATTGTGAAAAAAAAAAAATTAGTAATTTTAATGTATATTTCTTTATTATTGAGAAAGTGTGAATGAAGTAAGTTTTAATGCTTGTAAAACATGTTTTCTTTAAAATATGAACATGAAGAAAAAAAAATAGTTAATTAAAATTTTGCTTTCATTATTCCCTTGTAATTTTATGAATTTATAAAATAAATATATATTTAATATTAAAAGAATTAAGTAAGTTGATGGGGGCAAGAAAGTATATATTATTACATAAATATTTTACTACCAATGTTTTTAAATTGTATTATTATTAAAGATTTTTGTATATTTGAAAAATATATTTGAAATTTCTTATCATTAAGTTTTAATTTTCTTTGAAGCAAACTTTAAATATAAAATATTTTGAATCCTATATGTAATTGAATAAATTCCATCTTTTTAAATGGTAAGATTTTTTACAAATGAAACTTTTTTGTAAGTGATTTCTCTGTATATATTTTAATATTGAAAAAGTATTATTACACCTTGAGTGAAATATGAATTACACACACACACACTTGTATGTATATATATTAAAAATAATATAAAATACATGCAAGAGATTTTTGCTATTGTTATTTTTCTATCAATGCCAAAGATAAGTCCATTAACATATATATATATATATGTAATAAACATGATTTTAGTGGTGATAAATGTTGAAAGTTTAATACTTTTGTTAAGTTGGTTTTACAGGGAGAAGGGGAATTATATTTCATTAAATGGAAATTACATATTTACCTAAAGATGGAATTTCTAGTTATTCTCTGTCTAATTTATATTTACATTTTTGTGAACCATACTATATTGATAATGTGTATTTATTATTTATATTGCTATACTGATGATTCAGTAATTAAAAAAAAAGAGGATTAAAACCTAATATTACTTTTTATCTTGAATATCTAAACTAATACAAATAAATTATAACTTGTATAGAGTTGAATTTCTCAATATGGTATTACAAACAATAGATTACTGGATGTACTGTTATATATCTAATAAAAGAGATGCATTTAAATTTCATTTTATTAAAATACCATATGCAAAAAGTAATTTACACATATCAATATACAGAATTATAATTTTAAAATTCTTACTTTGTAATGATAGTTTAACTACATGCAAGATAAACAAATTTAAAATATTAAGAACTTTTTCACGTATTTACCAAACATGAATACCCTATCAATTTTGAGGGTCTTATATGCATCATAAATATATTGAATGTCTGCTGTAAATATATGTTAAGTAAGTATGTAATACTAATTTTTGCTTAAAAAATCCACCACATGGACAAAAGGCTTACAAATACAGTTAATGATCTAACTGTGTAGAAAATACATTTTTACCTCAGATAACATCTACTGACATACTTTTTTAGTCACATTAAAACAACATATGACACCAATCTATGTTTCTCTTTGGGACAATGAATGGTGCTGCTTTTGTACAATTGTAATACCATTCATTATTTATTCATTGTACTCAAACTCATTTTACAATTTACATATTGCATTAATTTTAGTATATTTTAGTATGATAACAATATATATGTAAATAGATATTGAAAAGAATAATGTATCTTAAAATGATGTTCTATCATTCTTTTATTACTATTTTTGGAGATATCTAATTTCAGAAGTATAATACATATAATACTGTCTGTAAATTATAAACTCTATAAAAGAATTTGGAGTGTTTGAATGCAAAGTCAGTAGTTTAATTGAGAATTATTGAATGTTTTGAAACTGAGTACACTTTTCAAAATTATGAAAATGTTTAGTTTGTTTGCTATATGATTATGGTTTTAATATGTTGGACTCAAATAACTGGACTTGATATAGTTTTTTATTTATAATTTTTATTTTGGTTGTAATTGTTGATTAATGGCACACTAAGAAGTAACACAAGAGCTATTAGCAATGAAATTTCTAATATAACCTTGGTCAAGTGATGAAGACAACATTTAACCTGTCATCCTTTCCCTCTCCAAACTACCTCACCAATCCAACAGGAGAACTTGTACTTTTGAGGACCTAAAGCCACCCTGCAATGTAGTTAGCCTCTAATGGCATCAAGACTCAACAGAAATATCATCTGCTATGAACTTGTGATCATGACTTATATTTTGGAATTTTCTTTATAATAACTTCAATTTCTAATAAAAAAAATAATGAAATTTTATAAAATGTTTTTGTATGATTAAAAATTTACTTAAGAGCCTTCCAAGCAATAATCTGCCTTTTCCTTTAGCTTTTAAATATGTTATGATTTTTTTAAAGATAAATACAGATTTTTATTTTAAATTTTATGAGTTTGTATTTCTGTTGTGAAAATTTATTTTTAATATTTTATGTTAAAATCCAATTTGATTTCATGTACATTTTAATTGTACAATGTAAAATTGCATCAAGTTATTAGAACCAAGATTAGTTTAATCCAGGTTCTATTATTTTAAAGGGGGGGGGGAAACTATTTTTGAACTTTTATGGTTTAGATCTGAAACTGGTTTCTGAAATGAATAAGTTTAGATTTTAAGGTATTGCCGTATCTTTAAATATATTGGAAGATTGAATTTTATTTTTTAAATATAAACTGTTATTTGATTGAAAATTTTATTTTGCACATTTTCTTAGTCATAATATTAAATTTTTCATTTATTTTGTCCTTTTCAAGTTCTTGCATTTATTTATAGAAAACAAAGAAATGAGCTATTATATATTCTTGCATCTCAGATCAAGATATTGATGGACTCTCCCATTAAAGTAAGATTTATTGATATATATATAGAGAGAGAGAGATTGAATAAATTTTGTCTACTTTTATTTGTTTAGTTTTACATTTAAGTATTTTTTTTAAATGTAGATTTGGTCATATATGGAGAATAAAGATTTTGTGTATGCTCTTTCCCTATTCCTTCTGGCAAGACATACCCATTCAATGCTTTTGTTGGATCCAATATATCGAGAACGAAATGTGGCTTCCATGTTTCCAATCATCAATAGACAGTGGACTTCCATCAGTCATTTTAAACATTTATTGTTGCAGGTAATACTTTATTTATATCTAACTATAACAACATGTTATTATCTTAAAATTTCTAATTATATTAGTTGACTTTATTGAAATAGGATTATGATGTTTAAAATCTCAGTTTGCTTTGAAAATTGATATGATTTGGGAAGAACTAAGAAGCAAATATAGTAAACGTAGCTTATAATTATCAATGTGTAAAAACTCATTTATAAACACAAAATCCTGAAAGGTGACGAACTGTTTGCTCTGAGTTCTTTTTTTTTCTTTCCATTTGTGTTATTTGGGTGTTTAAATGATGTTTTTTTTAAATCTGGTTGCCTATTGCTTTTGAAATTTGTTGTTTCGCATTAATGTTGATATATGGAATAGTTTAGTTTTGTTTTATTAACGTTGCACTAAAAGCAACAGGAGGGCATAAAATTTTAACATTTTGTTGAAGTCTTATGAGCTTGATCTTGTTGTGTATAATATAGCTAAGAAATAAATATTTTATTTTATTGCAGAAACCACATTTCTTTATATTATATATCTACACTTCTAACTAATATAATTCTTAAGTTGTTAGTGTACCATATTAGTCACTAAGCACCCCTAGTGGCTTACACTTAGATGTTCATTCAGGCTGCACATAACAGCGGTGACTTGTACTTAAGTGTCCCATCAGGTAGTGCATACTGCCAACAATTTAGTTAAAGTAATTTGAAAAAAATTTAAGTATAGTTAAAAATTAAAATAATAGAAATTTAATGTATATTAATTGGTAAAGTAGAATTTATTTTTTTCAATTCAATATTATAAACATAACGTATGATAAATTCAATAATATAAGCATAACTCAAGCTAAAATTAGTGTCAGTATGTTTGCTTCAGTAACAAATTTTTCGATCTGAACATGCAATATATATTGAATCATAGGACAGCAATAATGGTAAAGAAATAGAGTAGGAATGGTTATCATTGTGATAAAGTTTCCTTTTCACTTAAGTTCAAGGTCACCCAATAAAGAAAAGTAGGACTGATGTCCATGGAAAAGAAACATGCATTGCTGCATCAATGTGAATGTGTTATTTAAAACAATGGTCTTCATTAGAATTGGGATTTGAATATCTTGAAACAAATTGTACCTTCAGTTGTAAAACCTTCTATTTTGACTATATAGTTGCTATGCTGTTAAGGAGTATTATCACAATCGATTTGTAAATTGTGATAAAAAAAAAAGATTTTTAAAATGTTTTATGAAAAGATTTGTTATTTTTTTTAAATCTTGTTATCCGGAAAATTTTATTTTTCAAATTAACTTATTATATTCATCTTTGATATTTTCCCTAATTTTCAACTCTATCAATTTTGTACTTTCAGAATTGCCATACAGTTTTAACAGTTCAGGGGAGTGAACCAGAGGTAATCCTTTATATTCTTCTCGTTGTTTAAAGACTTCATATCATAGTTAAGGCATGAAAATAAGACAATTTTTTTTTTCAATTTATTAATATATATTTTTGAAATTTAATGGGAACATTCTTAAATTTTAATAGGATGTTGCTGGTCCTCTGTGCTGCAGATGCATATTATTAAATTCTTCCTTGCAACAAATATTTTTAGAAATTTTAGATGTTCGAAAGGTGAGAAATCAACTATTAAATTAAATTTTTGACTAAAGTGTTTGTTCTAATTATTCTGATGGCATATCTTAAATCTATACTTTTCTATTAATCAAGTGCGAATAATAAATTGCCATATTTTCCTTTTTTTTGGTCATTGATGATAGCCAGTATAGTGTTTAAGTCTTATTCATGAGATTATATTTTGATGAAGGAATTGAAATAAATAACATGCTTTGAAATTAACAAAATATATTTGGAATTAGGGATGTGGATCAAAAGAATGACCTGTTCTTTTTACCCATTTCATATGTAAGAGCATTAAGTTAGTAATCCACCAGAAACCTCTTTTTTACTGCTCTGAATTATTCAGAGTGGTTCCCTCCTCTTTGCTTTCCCAGATGTATAAACTTCTTTAACAGAACATGCTACAAAAGGCTATACACTACTGAAGAAGCCCAAATGCCAGCATTTTACCCCCCACTTGGCTGCCTGCTCTTGTGCTTTAACCATGAAAATGTTTGATGAAAACACCCATGCACCAACTGCGAAATTCCTCAATTAATGAACAAAGCTAGCATCACCTACCTATGCATCCCTTCAACATATTTCCCTAAAGAGAGCCATTAACTGATGAATGCACAGATGAGTCTTGATAGTGCTCACTGCAATGAGAATGCAATAAAAGGAAAGAACTAGAGTGAAGAAGAAAAACGCCTCTAAACGAACTCTTTCCTCAGGGAGTCAAAGACCTGGCATTGCAGGTCTTGCAACTAGGATACCTGTTTTGGTAGGTCTTCTAGTAGACATACCAAAACAGGTTGAGGAATGGTAAAAATAAGGATAAATGATTCAGAACTGGAATAGGTTACTCTAACCAGTAGGTTTTTGGATCTTTTGTCCAGTTCATAATAAATTACCTCTCCAAATGGAATCAAAAACTGAATTGTTTTCCATTTAATTGTTTCTTTTAAAATTTTCGATCCAATTTATTTCATTTTTAAATTTATGAGCCAGTCTGAACTAGAAAGCATAAAAAGTATTTAAATGATGTGCATAATAATGCACAAAAAAATTTCTTGTGCATTTATAATTCTTCTAAAGAATATTATTGATTGTTAACATGTATTTTAGGGTTCATAATGTACAACTAACTTGATTCTGTTTGACTACAGCAGGTTTTTTTTTTAGTTATACGTATTAATTATATATATGGATAAATTGATCAAATGTAAGAATGATTTACAAAGAATTTTTTTATGAAAATTTGCTCATTATTTTGATTTTTATTTTTGTATATTAGGAAAGCAGTTAAGAGCAGAATATTTATTTAAATGTGTAATATATTTCCTGTATATCTGTATTAATTTTCCATTTTACTAAAAATATAGAAAGTAATTAAACAGGTTCATACACTTAGTATTTATTTTTTGCAAATACTGCAAACTAAAATAAAACATTTATATATTATTTTGTATGCTGTAGAAAGATTATAATAACTTATTCATTGTGTATTAAATATGTACACAGCTTTTGAAGCAGATTTTTAAAAAACTTTTGTATAAAAATGTTAACTATGTTTGCCTTAAAATTCAGAGTACACTATATGATATAAAAAAGATATCAAATTCTTTTTTACCTGCTTTTGCTTTAATTGATTTATTTTGTTTATGTAAATATATGAAAAAGACTCATATTGAAAAATTACAAAAATTTTTCATCTTCACTATCTGATGATAAAATTAGAAAGTAATGTTTTATTTAGTATAAGTTTAATTAAAAACATGATTCTGTTTTTCTAAAATTCAACTGATTTTACTTTTTCCTGAAATGTTTAAAGTAATCATATATTGTATTTAGATAGCATTAAATTCATTAGATTATCTTTGAGGTTTTGCTCATAGAATCTAAAGAACAAGTGGATCTAAGAACAGGTTAAAGAATGGTTCTTTAAAAATAAACAAGAGCAAGTAAAAGCTGTGCATCCAAAAGATCAAAAATTCCGATCCCTATTTGGAATATGGGGGGATTTTTTTTTTAAGTTTCAGAGATCCTCTGTGTCCTCCCCTTTCTCTCTAGCACCAAATAGAATTCCAAAAGCTAATGTATACTTCTTAACTGTTTGTCTTATCATATTTATTGAGTTAGAGATTATTAACAATTAAGACATATTTAAACTTCGCATAAAACTCATGGAAAAAGCACCATGAGAAAGTATAAATATTTTTTTAATGATTTTTTTTTTCTTTCTTCTCTTTTACAGGATGTTCTATCATCCATATTTCGTCCTGAAAAGTCTGGTATGTCTTGTATATTTTTATTCTTGACCATTAAATGTAATTTTATTCGAAATGTATTGATTTAAAATTTAAAAATCTGAAATATTTTATATAAAAATATTTTGTGGGGAAATGGTTTGCTTATATATATATGACAAAAGTGGTCTCAGCATATGTGATCTCTCAGCGAGTGGTGCAGCTCTAATGTAATAAGATATGTATATGAAGTATAGTAAACTAAAATTATACTCAATGTGCAAAGATAATTAATTTTTATAAAGTTACTGGTAAATTTAAAACGAATCATTGTCCAAAGTGTTTATTTTATTTCATTTCTTATTCATTAAGAAATGTAATAATGTTGTTCAAAAAAATAAACAAAATAAAAATATTGTAGTGCTTATATCTAACAACATTGTACTGAAAACTTTTAAAAATTATATTTGCTTGTGGATGCTTTATGATTGTGGTGCATTTTAGCAGTTAGCTGCTGAAAGTTTAGTTGATGACTTGTACCCATACGCTCAATTAAATGCAAATAAGTTAAAACAGACTGATGCTTATTTTCAATAAATTTAAGTGTTGAACACAATTACTCTCAACAACATGAAAAAACTGAGATTAGTCTCAGCGCACACTCTTTGGTTTTAGGATGTTTTCGTTCCACTCGAATCACCTTTTTTTTTTTGTCATAGAAAAACAGCCTTAGCAAAAAATTCACAAAATAGTATCATGTTGGAGAACAATAAAGTGTAATCTAGGGAATTTTTATTATTTCCATCTGAGAACTCTGGATAAATGGCACTTTCAAATATTCCTGTCTGAAATGTTGCATCCTAAGGCTAACCGGCCACCTCTGATGAATTTGTATCGACATGAATTTATTATAACATGAATTTCAATCAACATGTAAAATTGCATTATGTTTGCAAAGTCAATCATGGCTTAAGTTTGCATTATATGAAAGATATATTTATTACTTTTTAAGAAAAATTACACTATAAATAAATACTTGGATTTTTGCATGGGTAAAAAATGTCTACAAAAATTGGTGTAAAATTTAAAAATGAATTATATATATATATATGTGTGAGTGTGTGTGTACATACACTCACACCTATATATATCTGTGTTTTGTACATGTATACTGTTCGGACATTGAAATAGAAAACCTAAGTACAGAGATTGTATTTATACATATTTTTTTAGCAATTTTTGTTTTAAGTGAAAAATTTTACATTATGAAAAATGTTTGTTACATTTTGTGTTATTTTCCTTTACAAGATATTAAATTTGATTTTATTTCAGCTAAAGACCAGATTTGTGAATTTGTTACTGTTGTGCAATCAACATTTAAAATAATACACGTTTTGTTGTATCCTGAGGATAAAAATGAATCAAATAATGGTAATGATATTTTATTAGCAAATTGCTTTTTATGATATATACTTAATATGGCTGTGTTGTTAAAAGGAGGCTTACATTATTATGATAGTATTCTTAATTTTTCCCTAACATTTTTTAAACTTATAATTATTTTGAAACAGGAAAAAGATATCATTTTGCCTTTAAGTAATTACTTAATTTAAACCAATTGTTTATTATATTAGTTCTACATCTTCTTGCAGTAGTGTAAAATTCTTTTCCAATTCTTATAAATCTTGGATTACCGCAATTATTTGTATACGAAATAGAAATATCTTAAAACTGAAAAAATAAATATTGTTTTATTTCTCTGTAATTTTTTTTAGATTTTTAGAAATGCTGGTAAATTAACTGTTTTTCATATTTTTAAGCTACTTATTGAACTATAATTCTTTGTTGATAGTATTCAGTACATTGCCTAGTTTGTATTGTTTTTTAATTCTGTTTTACGTATCAATAATGTAGATGATAATATTTGAGGTAAAATATAGAATATTTTTTATGCATCATTTGGATTTCATTTCTAGTTAGGCTTAATTATTTTAATTTGTAATATGAATTGAATAATAAATCCACATTATTTGGATTATGTTAAAAAAGTGTCATTGTATTTCAAAAAATTCCCATATATATTCTTTTTGAATTTATATTTAATACTTGTTTTTGAGTTTATTATTATTTTGTTTATATGATGTGTAATTTACTTGTTTAACATTTTTTATTTCAAGAACTAATTAGTAATAGTAAGGCATTGTGTAATCTAGAGTTTTTAAAAAAAGGGCATATCCACAAATAAACTTACTAACTATTTGAATTTATTTATTAATTATATTTTATTGTTGTTATTAACAGCATTATTCTTTTTATCTGAATATTATTGTTTTACACTATATATTTCTCCATTTTTTTAAATTTATTACAACATTTTCCCATTTTAAAAAATCAATAGAATTTTCATGTTACACGTCTTTATGAACATTTAAATATGTAAAATTCTTAATGTTTAAAAAGCCACAAAATGTTTTGAATTTGAGGTATTGTTTTCAAATGATATGATTATAGATAAAATAATTTTCTTTTTCTAAAATTAAATTTCATATGTATAGGTGCTAAGTGTGTGTAAATCATATTAAGACATTGAATTTCTTTCTTTAGGTTACCGAACAAATGTATTGTACAAAGAAATATTAAATTTAATAAGTAAAGAAAAACCAGGTAATTAAATATCTCATAAATAAATTTATTTGTTTTATGATATACTAAAATTTTTATATTGATTTATATACTTTATTTTTTTTCTCTGTTTAATTTTTAGTCACTGCATTATTATTTACTTTTTTTTGTATTTATAGCCTATGAAATATTTTTGGTTGTACTGGAAAACTTGTACAATAATTATTTCTTACTAAATTCTGTTTTAACTTTCTCTTCCGATATCTTTAATGTAGAGAAGTAGACTAAATAACATGAAAGTATTTTATAATTTGAAAATTATTACATCTAATAGTTTTGAGCTATACCTTATTCTGTTTTTCTTCTTTGTTAGGGATATAACTTTCTTTTAACTTGATAATTTTTTTTTGTTTGAAATTGTTATTGTTCTCTACAAAGTTTTTAAGTTATCAACATAATGAATATAAATTTTTTTCCCGTTTTCTTGCAAAAGTAACTTTTTTTATTTATTTAAAGGTCCTGTATCTTTGCTAGACTTTCAATCAAGTCCTACATTCAAATTTTTGCCTTCTTCAATTACAGGTATTATTTTCTGCTTTTTCTTAATCTCATTTTCATTAATGAATATTTTATAAAATTTTATTTATATTAAACATTGTTGTATGCCAAAATATAATGGTTGCTTCTTCATCAAACACTCTGCCATGTAATGAAACCTCCTACTTAACAGTATCATATATAATCATTTTGGAAGACAAAGAGAAAAACAAACCATGCACACAAATGTTACACATATTTCTTTAAAAATTATTATTTTTAAATTGAACTATTTTAAACTGACTTAGTTGAGAAAATTGTAATACCTCATTTACATTTTATATTTCTGTTTTTTGCCAATTTTCTCATTGTAAATTTAACTGAGTTTGCTCATTGGTTATTTGTGTCTAGCTTTGAGGTTCCCTATATTCAGGTGTGACTGTGGCAACCTAGTGGTCATAATCATTAACTTGAGACTGGAATTGTTTCTGTCAAGTTGGGGGTTCAAGTCCTGATGCCACTAAAAACCTGCTATGTATCGGGGGCTGATGCACTTTAAATCTGTCAAGGTTCTAAGTCCTTCAATTGGCATGGTTTGGACATTTAAAGATGGAGATGCCATCTTCACTTGACTGAGGCTCAAAATTGTGAGGTCTGTTAAATGGCCCTTGCATTGCTTCAAAGTGTGTTGTTATGAAACAATCAATGAAAAGTGATCCTCAAATTGAACTATAATCTTAAGTCTTAAGTATACTAAAGATCTAAAATCCTGAATAATGGGGGCTGTTGAACATTAACTGGAACTGGGTTTCAAAGTCCTTATATTGTATGGTGTAAAATTAAGATATTGAGGTACCAACTAAGGTGTCTTCATCAAATGATATAGTGATATAGTTCAAGATTACAAGGTCCATTGCCAATTGATCTTATATTTGTTATAAAACAATGTTAATGTTTCCTTACCTTCCTCCTCCACGTCCAGTTTATAGGTAGATTTTCTTACTGTAGCATATTATTCATCTTTTTTTTTAAAAACAAAGCACATGTGAAGTAAATACCAAATATGTAGGATGTTCCATTCAAATGTGATTGATACACAGTTTTTGTACAAATTTTTGCTATCTGTAAATATTTTTCAGAGTTTGTTATGGAAAGTAATTCTGTATATGATTGAATTGAAAAAATGAATCTTTGAATTTATTCTTTCTAAATTTATTGCTATTCAGATTTTAGACCCAGTTTAACACTTACTCTAGAGCCATGTTGTGCTGAATTTTTACGACCCAAGTGCAAAGATTGGCTAAATTAGTAAGAAAATTACTTGTTTTATTTTTATGATAATGATTTTTCCCCTTTTAGAATTTTTGTGTGTATAATTTCTTGTTTGTTAAAATTTTATTCTGAACTTAAAATTATATATGTACCATATATTGCGTAGATAAGATGATATTTAAATTGAAAAAAAAGTCCCTCAAAATCCAAATATCTTATCCATCTTCTCATTTTCATCTTAGCAAAAAGACACAGAAATGTTAGTATTATTCTGTGCTAAGAAATTTTTAGAGTAATCCGTTACATGATTGTTAAACATATCACACACCAATACACTATGTAGATTTCATAGAGTACCTAGTCACCTGCTTCTCATTTTCCATCCATAATTGTACACCATTCATATCCATCCACCCATTTTCATGATAATGTATGAGAATAATCGTGAGTTTTAACTTTTTCTATCTGCCATGCATGTTAACTCTGTAAACCTGGTCTTTTCATATAACCAATACTTCTGACTTTAACAGATCTTAGGCTTTTTGTTTCCATTGTTTATAATATTGAAACTCTTAGATGTTTCATCCATATTTCCAATATCAAATAATGGAAAGTTGTATTTTTGCCTCATACTGATAACAAACTTGTGAAAACTCATAACTTTATAGTCAATATCTTCATGATAATTTCTGTGCAATTTTTGTTTTCTGTCACATTACTAGATTTTTCTGTTCATGAAATAATTGCACCAAATGTTACTTTAAACTCTTTACCTTATTCTGGATTGGTCAGTGCTCACTTCAATGCAAAATGCCTAATTATATCTCCAGTAACAATAAAACAATTCTAGTTCTGTTTTGTAGCCATTCTGCTGTTGATATTTCTCCAGCAAGCTATAACTCTCATCATAAGAGCATTTGCTTATTGGCAATTTTTAATAGCATCTTCATTTTTTCTCCAATCACCATCTTCTCTGTTGTATCAAAAGCTTTTGCTGTAGCTTAGTTGTTCTTTTTTTTTTTTTTTTGCCTGTTTTATGACTTTTAGCATGAAGGTTGAATCATATTTCCTTCTTTTCTTTGGTTCCATGATTTGGTCCACACTTTTCAAACTTTTTTTCTTATTACATTGAGAACTATAATTGTTTGAACACACAACACAACCTACAATAAAACTTGTTAGAGGTTCATGTGAGTTTGTGATTTGATATGCACTTTTATAGACAGTGATGCCAGATGTAAAAAAATAAACTTGTTAGAGATACATGATATTAATGTTAGCATTATGAATAAATTTAGAACACAATGAATGAAACTAGAAAATGAGAATTAATATTATATTTATGAATATCTGAAACATTTTAATGAGATATTTTAGGATTCTCTACCTTTGTTATATAATATGATTTAATATCTATTTCATATGAGTTTTAATCCTCATTTAACTGCTTTTATTGATGATCAATGTCCTAAAGTATGCCTATAAAAATTAACTATAGCAAAATTAAATGTATTAATTAAAATATTTCTTATTGATTTATTTATTTTAAAATTTGTAGAACTAAACATCTGCATAAAATTGTTATTAAAAATGTATATCATTTTCTGCTGTAATATTTTTATACAATATAAAGTTGACAGTTGTAATTTTTGTAGCATTCAAGAGTCTTTTCAAACTGAACTGAGGAGTTTGCTGAATTATGTGAATTCTGTTCAGAGCTTGGCTCTTATCAGAGAAGCTGTGTTTGACAAACTGTGTGAGGTACAATCACTAAATGTGCTAAAATATTTTTTCTATTTTATTTATTTATTTATTTTCAAACAAGTTCAAGGATTTCTGTTTATTGAAATAAAAATATTGTAATTTCTGATTATTCACACCACCAATTTTAATATTCAGTAGCATTGGTGTTTTTCCAGTGTATTTATCTTGACAATAATAAACCTGTCACACAGACAGGAATGAAAAAAATTAATTATGTAAAGAAAAAGCATTTTAAAAAAAATCTTAAGACCCATAGCTAAATAGAATTCACATTTCAACTATAAAAATATAGATACAGCCCATATAATTTTTTTTTTTTTTTTGTCTTTCTCATAAAACTTCCCTCTTTCTCTTTTTGTAAAAAAATCTTTTTAATATTATTTATCAACTTAAAAGACATAAAGATAGCCAAACACCTCTCTTTAATTTATGAAAAAAAACAATTTGTTGATCAATTATTATATATGTGCAGATAATCGAAAAATACAAAAAAAAAAAAAAAAAAAAAAATGAAAGAATATAACTATTAAATGTGTTACCACCAGTTAATGTACTTTATAGTATCAACTATGTAATGGAAAAATTAAATGAAATTCATGTATTTTATTATAATAGGAAAAAATATGTAAATAATTTTCTATGTAATGTGTATTTTTATGTTATTTTCTGCCTTCTTTTCAAACTAACAATACATTTTAAATTTTTTTAATTTTGTGTATTAATAAATATTTTAAACTCAGTGGATTTTTTTCCCTTCAAATTTGAGATTTAATTTTATTTGTCAAATTTAAATTGTTGTTATATGTTACATATGTTGTAATTATCTATGAAAATATAAAGTGTTTAAAAAATTTATACTTCAATTTAAGTATAGAATGTTATTAATTCTCATTGTGAATTCTGTGAAAGATAGGAAATTAAATAATTTTGTAATTTTTATCTGTTTGATTGATGTTATTCATAACATCTTAAACAATCATAATTTTTCTAATTTTAGGTGAAAAATTGGGATAAAATTTGCAATGATTTGTTAAATCAATCTTTTTCAATCTGGGACTCTTTTCTAAAGAACTGTTTCTGGGAACGAATTGAGGTTTGTATATTACTGTGGAATCTCTTTCCCCTTCCACTCAAAAAATATTTATATGTTTTTTTAAGTCTTAAAATTTTCAAATTTTTATGACAATTGTACATGACTTGTTAAAATTCTAGAATATTTTTACATTTACTTTAAGTATGCTGATTTTCAAGTTTATTATAGTTTTTTTCTTGAATGATAATAATTTTCATAATTATTTTTATTTATATATTATTATTATTATTCTAAGAATTTTATAACTTTTAAATGCGCCCATCTAAACATATGATAAGACATATATAGAAAGGGAAAAAATATTTTTTTTGAAGTTGAAATCACTCTTCTGTTTAATGTTTTTATTTTCGAAGCATTTAAGACTATTGCTTTTATTAACAACATAGTCATTTAAATTTTTATTAAGTTTTTGATACATTAAATTAAAGTATATCTTTTTACTTGCGATTTTTTGACTTTTATATAATAT
This sequence comes from Nephila pilipes, assembly GCA_019974015.1. Lineage (NCBI taxonomy): Eukaryota > Metazoa > Arthropoda > Arachnida > Araneae > Nephilidae > Nephila > Nephila pilipes. The sequence goes on along the minus strand of BMAW01033842.1, from coordinate 32,125 downwards.
AAGTGAATAAGACTTTTATATAATGAAGTGAATAAAACTTTTGAATAAGACTTTTATATAATATAAGTGAAATATTTATTTTTAAATTCATTTTTTTAAAATTATGCAACTTTTAATTTATCTAAAAGTAGTTTTGATAGTTAAAAAGACTCTACTTTGTTTTGCAGTTTTTAAATGTAAGTATGTGTGTATTGTCAACATTTATTGTGTATTTTGTACATTTATTTATTTATTATGTGTATTGTCAATATTTAGACCATTGTCAATGAACAAGTAAAGTCAGCAGTTGAATTTTGTGAAAAAGATGTGGAAGAAACTTTATACAAAATTGGTCTAAAAACTGAGAAGTAAGTTTTTTACAATTATGTTCTAGTTTTATTATTTTTTTTAGGGAAAAACCACTTTTGACCATGTGTTAATGTCCTTTAAATGCAACAGATGTGCATTACAACATTAAGTTTTATCTTTAAATATAATCTTCAAAATAATCTTAACAATCCTATAAATATGTGTAAATAATTCAATATGAACATAAGGTTATTTGGTTTAAAGCAATGCATTCATTAAAGTAGAAAATTAA
>BMAW01033842.1:0-31535 GCA_019974015.1 Nephila pilipes | reverse complement strand
AGACATAAAATTGATATGTAGCTACATGAAATATGATTAGGGTTTATGCATCAAAGTGGGCATGGACCAATCCAGAATAATGCAAAGAATTTAAAGTAATGGTTAATGTGACAGTTTCATGATTAAAAAAAATCTGGTAATGTGCCAGAAAACAAAGATTGTGCAGAAATTATCACAATATCTTGATCATAAAGTCAGAAATTTTTCAAAAGTTTGTTATTGGTAAGAGGCATAAGTACAACTTTTCATTATCTAATATTGAAAACATGGATAAAACATCTATGAGCTTCGATGTAATAAACAATAGAATCGTGGAAATAAAAAAAAGCATAAGAACTGTTCAAGTTAGCAAAAATCAGGTTTACAGAAGGATTAACATGGATGGCAGAGTGAACAAAGTTTCATTTTCAAGAGGAAAATCTCTCTTAAAATAAAATTCTCATCAGGCATTCTCATACATCATCATGAAAAGGGGTAACAAGAATGGTGTAAAATTATGGATGGAAAATGTGAGGCAGAAGCACCCAGGTGCTCTATTAAATCTTCAGTGTATTGATGTGAGATGTATTTAGCAATCATGTAACAAATAACATTCAAAAATTGCTTAACACTGAAAAGTACAAAGATTTCTGTTACACTGGGTGGTTTAACTTTGATGTTTTAACCTTCAGACATCTGTATGAATAAACCATCAAAAGATCATATGCAGGAATAGTGAAATAATTATTTGATGAGTTGCAAAAAGTTGTATATGAAAAGTGGAGCTATGTGGGTTCAATCACTTGATGTGCTGTGTGATTTTATGATCAAATCATGGGGAAAAGAGAAAGTGGAAATACACAGGATCAAATCTTTCCAACACCAGGGGATTTCAAATACTATTGATGATACTGAAGTCAATTTGTCATGGGATACTGATGACAAAGCGGAAATATATGGAAGACTATAGAATAGGACCAACATGATAAGCTTCCCAACAATGCAAGTGAAGATGTAATTGAAGAGCTATTTGTGATAGATGATGAATATGAGAATTTTGCAGAATTTTTAATACATTGGTAGAGGATTTGTTTTATTTGATAATGGTTTTAATATATATAAATTATTTTTAATATATATGCATTAATACCATTATCATTATTGTATTAATCTTATTTTTTTAAAATTTGTCCTAGGAGATTACACTCGGATTTTATATTATAATTCAACTACTGTCTTATATTCAGAAATATATGGAAATTATTTTTTAAAAAAAGATCATTAAATTCACGTCATTTTACTACTGTTGTATATAGATGTACCTTTATTTAAAATAATTTTATTTGCCAAGTTTTATTTAAAAGCATTTTTTTATAGTGAAGTTTGTAGCATGTTTTCTCATTAATATGTAAATTAGATATAAACAATATTCATTTAATCATTTAGCATACTTTTTTCAACTTAAAAATAGTGTTCATAAATTTAAATCCCAAAAGGATAGTTTTCTTATAAAATATTTAACAATAAGTTCTTCAAAAATTTTAGTTTAGTTATATTTCAAAAAGTACCATATTTAGTTCCAAATTACCTTCTTAAAGGCCTTTTTTATAAGCATTTTTATTTTGCAAAAATGTTGTTTGTGTGTAACTTCTTAAAAATCTATTTTACATTAATTATATCTGCAATAAAATTAAATCTGTTTTAAATGAAGTATTTTATTAACATTTTGATTAAGGTGAAAAATTTAGTAATATTATGAATCCACAAGTATATTTCTTAAAGCTTCTCCAAAGTTGAATTTATTTAAATTTTAAGATCATTAATTAAACCTTCTTGCTCTTTATTCAAAGGATTTTTATCAATATTTGTGAAGCAACTTTGTACCTTTTAAATCAAATATTTTTGATTTGGGATGTAAGGAATTTCTTACTGAATTTCTTTTCTTTGGTTTTGCAGTATTTGTAAAAATTTGGATGACCAATTGGAAAGTGTTGTGAAAGACATATCCTATTTCTCATGTTTACAAAGTCAACAACAAGAAGACTCATTTCCAAAGGATAGCACTAATTCGAATCAAAAACTTGCAAAAGAACTCTCCAAAGATGCGAGTGGTATATATAAATATTTAACACAAGCGGTAGAAAAACATTTGTTTGAGTAAGTCATTAGAAATGAATATCTGAAAAATAATAAATTTAATTCCATTTTTATCCCTTCTTACATTTCTTATTATAAATAGGATTTAAATTCAGTTATTTGTCTTGACTGTTTTCTGAACATTTTGAAATTATATTTTAAATTTCTAATCACTAAACAACTTATGATAAGGGATGGGATCAAAGGAATAACCTGCTCTTTTGAACCTGTTCATTTAAAAAAGCTAGAAAACCGTGCTCAGTATTCTGCCTCAAACCTGATCTGAACTGTTTCTTTCTCTGTCAAAATCAAGCAAGTCTTCAAACAGCTTTTTCCTATCTGCTCACTTTTCTCATTTTTTTTTAAAAAAACTTTTTGTTCATTTTGGTCTGAATGTGTTCAGTGTTCCCCGTCCAATTTGTTCATTCTTATCTCTTCTTTATTCCTTGTTCCTCCTTTTGCATTTTAGTTTATTCATGTATAGTGATTTTCTTTTTTCATTCATGCTGTTTTATGTTTTTTAAAAATTACTCTAAGTATTCAGAAGAAATTGATGATACATTACTTAAAAAAACATAAAATGTTTGAGAAAAACATTCTGGCCAAACTTTTTAGTTTAGCCTGAGTTTTAGTTACTCTGATAAAAATGATGTCTGCCAATATAAAGTATTTAAACAATGATTCAAATTCTGTCTGAACTTCATATTTTTAGTTTCAAAAAAAAAAAAAAAAAAAAAAGCTGAATTTTACATGGGATTTAATTTTGGTGACAAAACTTCTCAGTTCAAACAAATTCTTTCAAATGATTTAAAGAAGTAAGAATCTAATTAATTGAAGGATCTCTTCTAAGAAATGAGGACCCTTGAAAATTGTGGAGAACAAATGTATTTATGTATCTAAATATGACAAAGTAACTTAAGAAGCATTTTCTTATTGCAACAACTTCGGTTTCTTGTTAAAGGAGTTTTTCTGAATCAGGATACATTTTTAATGAATTATCTATTAAAAAAGAGAAGCAATTATTGCTCCTAAATGTATACAATAAAAAATTTTGTGTGTATATGTTCTGACTATAATGTTTTTTTTTTTTTTTTTTTTTTTTTTTTTTTTTTGCTGCAGGTATTTTACTAACTATCATTTTATTTATTTTATATTTTCTTTGTCTGCTGATATAATTAGAAAAAGTTTTTCTAATCAGTTTTAAATTAATATAACTATAAAGTGAATTGTTTTTCACTCAATCACAAATAGTTTTTTCTTCAGATATATCAAAATATGTACTCAAGTAATAACTATGTAACATTAAATTAATTTAAATACATTTAAAGTTTTGTCTGAGATATCTTTATTATAAAAGAACAGTTTAAAGAACTGTTATTTGAAAATGAACAAGAACAGTTAAAATTGTTCATAAGAAAGAAATGAAATTCTTATACGTACCTATGAACCTCATCCCTTATATTGCTTTCAGCTACATTATCTAGTTTCTTTCTCCATTTCTTTTCCATAATATATATATATATATATATATATATTTAATATTTACAGTGTTATTTTCATTTCATAAAATTTATTAACATCTTGAATTTTCACATAGTCTTTTTGATTAACAATTTTATAATATAGCGTATTGTCGAAATCATTTAGTCCTAATATTTATTACTTTGATGAAGAAAAGTATAGTATTTATTACTATAATTTTTACTCTCTCTCTCGTTTATGTGTTAATAAATCACATTCTTAATTTTATCAACATAGAATATGAATTTATTTGGAATTCTTTTGAGTTAAGTCTTAAATAATTGTCAAGTCCTATAAACATGAGTAATAATCTCAATGGTAAAATTTTTAAATCCTTGGAATACTAAAGAAAAAAATATTACTTAATTGCTATTGAAAATATTAAACACTCTTAAATTATAATTAAAGTTTCATTTTGCAATTTTTCTAATTTCTTTACTTTTGGGCTATTTTTAAAAACCCATTTAAATTATTTTTAATATCATGAATAAGGTAAAATAAAAGTCATAGATTCTAAATATATTATATTCTTTTCCCTTTGGAATTTTATATAAATTCCTTACATTTTCAAATTTAGGAGTAGAATGTAACCTTAATAATTGTTAAAGTTTCAAAATAAATATATGAATCGAAACAAAATATTCAATAAATATCTTACCTATTTTATTTTTATTATATAATTTCTAATCAATTTTCTCTTTTAAAGTGCATTTTTTGTCATGTACATACGAAAATGTATGAATGAAATTTTTTTATAATACAAAAATAATCTAAATGAATGCATAGTTTGATTTGTTTTTTCCTCCATCTTTCAGTTCATCGAGTTATATAGAAACAAATCTTTTGTACTTGGAGAAAGAGGATGATACCTATGAAAACAGTTGTAGGTAATAAAACATTCTTGTGATTTGAAATGGAACTTTTACTCTCATTGTATCATATATATAAAAAAATATTTAATAAATATAATTGTCTTGTATACCTATAAAGAAACTATCTGAATTTTCTGCCAATTATAAATTTTGTTTAACATCCTGTTTTCAGTTAAAAATTTTAAAAAGGTATGGAACATAAAATTATTAGTTATCATTGAAACATTATTAACTCTAAATGATTGATTTGAATATTGTCTTACATAAAGGAATTTTTCCTCCAAAGTTTTTGTTCATTGACCATAATTGTACTCTTTTGTAAAACAAAATGTCTCATTTTTTCACCTTTTGTGCCTTGTTCTTTCACAAATCTAAAATAAATCGTGATTATTTTTATCATATTGTTCAGATTCAACTAGAATAATTTTAAAAAAAGTTTTACTGCATTATTGTGCAATTTCATTTAAATGCTTAAAACATATCTTGATTCATTTTTATAATGAATCCTAAAGGTCTCAATATGTTGTTTGTATTTGAAATTGAGTATTTTAATCTGTAATGTAAACAAAAAGATGCACTTATAATTTATCTATGAATAGAGAGAGAGGAAAATTGGAATGTTATTTGAAATAATATGATTGAAAAAAGTAATTTGTTTATATTAATTGCTTGAATTGATTTTTTTTTTAAACTAGCATCTTAAATGTTACTTTATTCTAAAATTATAATTTGAATCACCTCTTGTTACTTTACATTTGGTAGTATGTGTCAGTGTATTTTCTTTCAAACCCAGTCAAAGTTTTGGGGTGAGGGAACTAAAACATTTTAGTGATTATAAATAAAGTTTTTAAATAGTTAATTGCAAACTTCAAGATTGTTTGTTGAAAATATTTAGGATTTTATATCCTTCAAAAGGATTAATTTTCTTATTTTATTTTTTGTTCTTTCATCCAGAAAATACACCTGTCATTTGCTGACAAATAAAACATTTGGGAAATAAATTTGTTGAAGACAATTTGTTGACTTCCTAGCATTAATTATATTGATAAAAAGAGTTATAAATCCTTTTTAAATAATACTTTTTACAAATTCTTTGACTACACAAATATTTGTGAACAAAGTCAAAAAAGTACAAGGATGGTCAAAGAGTATTTGTATTTGAAGACAATGGACATCATGAAGGTTAATTGATGTTACCATTGGATGCTGCCATCTGTTAAACTGCCAAAATAAATTTTACATTGATTCTTGAGTTAGTTTTGATTTGGTAGTCATTTGCTGCCAAATCAAAATTGGATTGTTACCGTATCAAGTTGCTACAGTTGGTGACACCTGGTTCATCATCATGCACTACAAATCAAGCAAAAGTCAAAACATTGAATTGCTTCAGGAGAATCTCTTCCGAGAAAAGGCAAAGTTGGTCTCATTGGCCCAAAAAGTTGTAGCAAAAAAATTTTGAGATGCAAAAGGGAGGGTCGTTATCACGAATACAAATGACTGAGACTTAAACAGCTATCTAGTCAGTCATGATGATTATTAAAAACATGCCATTTTTGATGCTACGAGCACCATCTCTTGGAATTTCTTAGGACTTATTGAACAAACATAATGTATTAAGAAATAAAAAAACTCAGATTATTTGACAGAATAATTTTTGTAATATGATTGTGCTTGTGTTTAATGAAAAGTAACTGATATATTTAATTTTTGTTATCTTTTTTTGCATGGATAATTGAAAAAAACTTTATTTCTTTTTTTTGGTGGCCTTCCAATAAGTTACAAAATATTTATATGACTCTCCAATTTATCAAAGAATATCCATGAAGGACTTTGAATAACAATTCTATATATTTCAATCATATAATTATTTATCATTGACTTGTATGATATTTATCATGTAATTTATCATTGCATGTGGTTGATAAATAAAAAATATAAGGTGCTATTGATTCATGTTATATATATATATTAGTCTCACCATTTTTTCCTTAATAACTCATAATAACATTTTGTAGTTACAATTATGAATTCTATTTGATTTTGTAATATTAATTAATGAGATTGTGTGTTTCCACAATGAAGTCTTACTTTGCATTCTTTGTTGATAATTTAGGATCATATTTCTGGGTCACCTGTGCTACGGAATAGGAAATTTGTGTCCCCACATCAACTGCACTCTTTCAATTGAAACTCTTACTAAGTACATTGAAAGGTATGACAAACCGATTTCCAAGATGACTTTCTCTGCTGTGTCTTTGAAAGTAAGTTATTTTACTGAATGATCAATTTTGAATTGACATGTATGATATTCATTTATTATTTAGTCAATTCATCAATTGATTTTGACCATTTGAAGGAAAGATTTTTCCATTTTATTATACTTTCAGTTTTAGTCAATACAAATGAAGTAATATGAATTTGTATGGTATTCTGATATCTACTTCAGAGGCTTTTGAAAATTGTTACAAATATATTCAAGTTTTTAGTTAAAAATTGAGATAACAGAGGTACTATCATTTTGCATGTTGTTTTTCATTTTATGCGTATTTTCAACAGCATATTTTTAAAGTTCAATGTGTAATACAAAAAAATTGCTGATTTTAATTTTAATAGTTCCACATTATTTTTCATACTTTATTAGTAATAGTAACTTAAGACCATAGAGAACTTTGAACATGTATCTGATTTTTTCAATTTGATCAAATTCTAATGTTAATTTCTAATCAGTGCCAAATTAATCATTATTTTTATTATAAAATAAAAAAGTATTTATATAATTTCATTGATAGAAATGAGATTCTATAACATCATTATATTTATATTCAATTTTATTATTTTTATATCAGGAAAATGAACTTTGGAAAGTTCTGAAGAAGAAACTCCTGGACCTTAGTGCCTCTGCCTTTCAGTCAGTCTAAATTAATTTTAGTTATTTGCACATTCCTTGTATATTATTTAAATGTGATTTATCTATTTCCCTAATTTTAAACATTTGTTTATGTGTCTTATAGACTTTGGAGCAAATATCAAATACAGCATGTGCTGAATAATATCAATTCAGATTTGGTAACCAGCTCAGCAGAAGGTTTATTGAAAGCAATCCTTGTAAGAAGTTATACATTTGTTGGATTTAAGTGTTTAACAAACATTATACCTAATTCATTCTGTTTAATGTTTATTATTATTATTATTTTTGCATAATATATTTCTTTCTTTCTGATATTTTAGAGCTGGGATAAAGTTGAAATACAAGAAGAATCAGAACAAGGGAATGCTGTTAATTCTGTTTTAAGAATACCTCAGCATGTAAGTATTTTATGTTGTATGTGGATAATGATAATGGTACTAGGAAATCTAAAAGTTTCAAAAAAAATTATAAAAACATGTATTTAATATTGTTTTTTTTTTTTTTTTTTTTATTTCAAAGTTCTTTTTGTTTTAAATTTATTAATGTGTTGCAATAGATGAAAGTACTAAATTATAAATATGAACTAAATGCATGTTTAATTAATCCTTCAAGCATTTTACTTTTTTTTTATGAAGCTATTCTTAAGACAATCTACTTAAACATAGCTACTGGTAAGGAAAAGATTTCTCTTTTCTTTATTAACATCTTCACTAAAATGCAGAATTCTTCCATTCCTCCTCCCTTTTAAGACGTGGGTGGTAGACAACAACCTCATGGAGAGGACACTTTTATTATTAATGTGTTGACTTTGTCATTAAGTGAAAATTGGGTAATTGCTTATTCACAGCAGTTTCATGGCCTTAGTCAAATTTTGTGTGAAGGAGAAGATTCCCTTATGAGCCATAATATTTCTTGTCAGTGCTTATTGTGTTGCAACAACCCTCCCCAGTTATCTATCAAGATGTTAAACCTTTAATGGGAAGGAAAGGAATTTGGCAAAATATGTCCAAAATAGACTTCAAAGTTACACATGAAGGAATGAAAATACATTTGGTTCGTGGCCATACAAAATTGTACGTTTGGTCATGTTTTGTTGGATCTCGAGCCAAACGGAATTATACATGCATAACCCTTAGAGGGTTAAGTACTGCATAGTTTGTAAAAATAAAGACAATTTTATGAGGATTATTCAGACAGTACATTCTAGAGTGTAATAATTTGTACACCCGATAAATGGCTGCAATCTACCTAGTTGGTATTACATGTTCAATGACTGAAGAATGCATCACAATAAGAAAGCTTATTTGGTTGAAAAGCTAACATATGTAAATCTTATATTAAAAGAATCCCACTGATATGAAATTAATGCCTTAATTTGTTCTTTGAATGCCAGAAACATGCAATCTTACAATAACCTTGGGAAAACTGTGAGTTGTACAACAATGCATTTATGATGAGGAAATGGTTAAAAGATGGGTTGGATTGTTCAAATATACTTGATGAAATGGGAAGTCCTTAGATTGGGGGGGGGGGAACTCGATCATCTGCCATAGAACTCTTACTTGGAGTTGAATGACTTTCATCTATTCTTGCACTTGAAGTGGTTCTTGAATGGACAGTGTTTTGAAGATGAAAAAGAGCCTGTAACATTCTTGCTAATTTCACAGGTGGCCACCTTCTTAATGCTGATTCTGATACAAAACCTTTTGTATTGACATGGTTAATGCCTTAATATGCCTAATGACTATGTCAAAAGTGGTGTAATGTTTGTAAAATGTTGTTAAATATATATATATATGTCCACATTTCTCCTTTTTTTTTCTCAATAACTAAACTTACTTTCAGCATAACTCCCATAAATTAAGAATGTTGTTGAAAATTGACTTGATTAAACCATCATCTGTTTGAGATAGATAGAAAGCAATCAAATTGTCACATATGTTCTGCAATTTAGTAATTTAATTCAATTTATTTCTCTTGAGTTTTTAAAGTGATTGGAAACTAATATCTTTTTATATGTACTTAGTTAAAAATTTAAATGCCTTTTGTTTTTTGTTGTCATGTTTGAAGTAGTTATCAGTTGAACTGAAAATTAAAACTGTTCAGTTTAATTTTTAAAGTAAAGTAAGTTTGTAAATAATGCCAAAAAATATTTTACAAATAATTTTCATAGATCTAAGGATGGAATTTTCACATAAATGGAATGTAACTATTAATAATACTCACATGAAAATTATTTCTATTAACTATTGTTCAGAAACTGTAAACTTTGTAGTACTTTACCTTGATTTAAAAACTGAGAGTATACAGACTTGTTATGACTAAAGTTTGCTTAGATACTCTGTGACCACAAAGTGTGTATTTTTTATTTAAATAGATGAAGAATTGTGAAGGAGGAAAGGAATCATGATGATATATTTATTTTATTAATATATTCAGAAATATAGGCTGTGATAATGATAATTTTGTTTGTTTTGCTGTATTTAAGATTGTTATAAAAATGTGCGCTCTTCTTTAAAACCATTTTCTTTTTAGAAAATATTGTATTACATTTTTTTCAGTTATTTTAATGTGATTTTTATTGAATTAGATTGATTTATATGTATAGTTTATTAACATTATTAGAATGTATGTTTTTGTAATAATTTGGAAAATTATTATTTTATGAATAAATTAATAATAAAAATGTAAGATCTAATTATTTTTAAGGGGTAAACAGATTTATTGTATTGTAAGTGGTTCTATATTATTTCAAAGAAACAATTTTACATTTTTTCACATTAAATTACATTTAAAGCATTATTAAGTGTTTCATTTCTTTGTTACTTTAATTTAAAAATTCAAATTTTATAGATATCCACACCAGTAGCTAATTCTTTGTTTACATTTTGTTGCAAATTAAATGCTATTGGAGGATATGCCATGAACAGGTAAATATTTCTTTTCAGTATCATTATTGGTTAAAATTTTATTTTATTAAAAACAACTTTTATGAGAATATTTATAATTATTTTTCACTATCCTAAATTCTACTGTAAAATAATATAGTCTTTCACAAAGTAAACTTTAATAAAAGATAGGTAATGTACAGAATAGTTCACAGCCTCTAATATATTTTAATGTTTTTTAGTCTGGTAATTTATTATTTCATTTACACCCTCCCCCCAATTATTTCCTTGTTTGTATAATTCAGGTGTAACTTTCACAACTAATAATACTATTAGTGAAGCATTCAGTTGATAAGAAGACACTTACTTCCATGTGGAAATGTTTAAATTTCAAATGATAAAATTTCCAATATGCAATTTTTTAAAAAAATAAAATTCCATTACCATTGTTATTTTTAAATCAGAATATGTTAGTGTATAAGAAACACTGAATCTACAATTATCTTTACATACATAAATATAAGGAAAAAATTTAAGAATGCTGCATATGATATAAAACTATAGAATGAAACAATAAAAATGGCAATATGTTGCAAGGATTATTCAGAAAACGGAAAATAACTCAGAAAAAATTAATAAATAAAGGCTTGTAAATTTTATGTAGTATGTGATCTCCTAGTCTAATACACACATATCACAGCATGATTCGATGGTGGCAATATTGTTGTTAACCACAGTTTTTTGGTTAGGTTCTACTCTTCCAGCAATGCAGTTTTTTAACACATTTATATTTCTAGAAGGATACTTCTGTGCAATTCCTATTGGGCTCAAATCAGGAAATTTTGTTGGCCAAGGTATTCACTCAATATCTTTACCTTTAGAATCAAATATTAAACTAAACTTCAACTCATCAATAAAGAGAATATGGGCCTGTTGGTGTTCACCTCAATTCTAATGCTCTTTGCTATTAAAATGGTTTCTCTAAACCAATTAAAACGATACCTCTTTTTCTGTGAAGACAGTGAAATATATATCCTTGAACTCTTAGGATAAAGGCTTTTTTTTTTCATTAAATGGAACTTCTGTATACCAATTGCCATGTTACGTCAATTCCAGGGCTTGTTCTGAATTTAACTGCCAAGCAGTAAACTTCCAATTATGATGGGTTGTTATTTCCAAATATGATCTTGAGGAGCAGTCCTTATATGTTTACTACTTTATACAGGCAAACTTAGAATATTTTTAATGTCCTCAAATTGTTTCCATAGTGTATAGATTGTTTGTCTTGAAATATTAACACATCTAGCTACTTCAATGATTGTCTGTCCAGCTTCTGGGCAGAAGATAATTCACTATTTCACAAATTCTGCCAAATGATACTTCAGAGTCGTTACAAACTGTTTCAAGACCTTACACAATGAAATCAAATACTGCATTGTAGAAAATCACTCAGATATTGTCTTTGCACAAAGAGCTTGATTCACTGTTGTATGATGTAACATCTTGATATGCATATCAGAAACTGATTACTTTTGATTGAATAATACTAATTAGACTGGTGTATTTCATGCATTCCCTGCAAAACTGAATTACTTTGATTCAGTATTCCTTAAAATATCATTTTGGGGAAGGGGCTATGTAAAGATAATGTTGAACATGAGTGTAGTTAATCTGTGAAGTTTGTAATAAAGTTGCATGTACTTATTCATTTACAAAAGAGTCATGATAATACCCATTAATTTAAAAACAATGTTTAACAATTAATAAAATTGGGGGGGGGGTGCAGAGAGAACCTGCAATATAAATGCAATTCAAAATAGAAATAAAATGACACCTGAGAATGTTTCTTTCTCTGTAGTTTTTAATAATGTCTCTTTTTGACTTTCTAATAGATTCATTCTGATTTCAGTGATGTTAGATCTTTTATCAGCAAAGAGTTGTTGATAGGATTGTTGAACATTTACAAACAAAAAATTGATGCCAGCAATGAAGGTTTCAATTCAAGGCTACTTCAGGTCCAGTCCTTGCAACTATTGTTTGATGTGCAGTTTCTTGTGGGTTTGTTGGTACATAAAGGCAACACATGTGATACCATCAGCACCTCATCACAGTACATAATCAATACTGCCATTTCACACATAGATCCCTTTGACATGGATGTGTTCTCTGTACCTCTACAACAGAACATTAAGAAAGCGCTGCAAAAATCATTAGTGAGTAGCAACATTTTTTATTTATTTATTGGTGTATTTTATAATGATGTGAATCCTCTGAAAATTTTTGGTTATTGTAGCACATTATAGGTCACGTGAGCTTCATCAACAATGATGCTCCGGAGTTTCTTTGCCATCAAAGGCCCATCATGTGAGAAATTAGAGGTTCTGCCTATCAAATGTAAATAAGCATTTAAATCTTTTCTCTTGGTGTGTTGTGGAAGCTAGGAGATGGAGAAACTTTGTCTCTTGATCATGGTTTAGAATTACTAGATAAGCTAATAATAGCTCTTCTGTAGCTTTGCAAGGCCAATTTAAATCAAACCAAACATTAAAAATTTCTACAATCAATGAATATCATTTAAGATTTTTTTTTTCTTTTCAACATCAGTTTCTTAAAATAAATAACCAATTCTCTCAATATAGTTTTCAAAAATACTTCCCAAATATCCATTGAATTTATTTATGTATGTTCCAAATCCATAATTCTGAAATTAGTCATCAAAACTAATAAATAACTTAAACTAATTGCTGTTTAAAAAACACTGTGATGCTCAGTGAAAAAGAAGTCAGCAAGTACATCTATATGATGCCATTTTTATGAATTGTGAATTTTCATATGAGAGTTAGGAGTTGTAGTTTGAAAATTAAGGAATTTGAAATGATAATTTTTGTAAAAGCCTTTTTTTTTTCCCAAGTACAATACTCCATCTATAACCCAGAATGTCACCTTTCTGGCAATGACGGTAATCCATTGTTTTTACCCAAGCTGACAAGTCGTGGAAAATTATTTCATGCCTCTGACTTCAGTGAAATAATGTAGACTATCAATATGAAACAGTCCTTTGTAAGAAGTTTATTTTGTATGTTTTACACTTTAATTGCGTGATTTTTTTTTTTTTTTTAAATCCAGGCTTGATATATGTTGGATTATTGAGAGAATACAGCTATATATATTTTTTTGTTGTTATACGGTCATCAATAAAATTATATGGCCTTAAGATATTTTACCTTATCTCAACATGTAATTGGAGAAGGGGGGAAATGCTACATATGCAAATTATATAATGATGCTAGAAGCATAGTAGGGCATATATGAATTCAAGAGTTTCCGTTTGGCAGAAGAGAATAGCTGTAAAGTCTAAATAAAGCATTTAAGTGGGTGCGACAAAATTTTTACCTCCATGTATTATTTTGCATTTGGAAATTGTTTTAGGTCCACATTTTACCTGTTTTCTTACAGATAATGACAAAATGAAAAAAAGAATCCAGGTAATTTTTTTTTTCAGAATTGAGTGAAAGAAGACGCTTGACTTTTACTGGAGCCTTGTGCAATTAATCAACTTGAAAAAAAGTTACCCTGATTGAAGTGGATAGAAAAAAACTGATTCAATAGGTCAATCAAAAAACGTGCATGAATGATTATCTTAAATATCATAATTACGGTTCCAAAAAAAAAAAAAAAAAAAAAACACAGGGAGAAAGAAATCAGCATCAGTTCGAGAAGACAGAATGATTTTGCGTAAAGTGTAAAAAATGTGTGCTGGACTAATTTCGCGTTAACTTCCTCCGAGATGTTATGTGTGGATAGTTCAAATTTGGCTGAAAACAGATTTCGGTCTTGTTTTGAATAATGGACACAGGAAATTATAATTTCCCCAACAGGATCGTTTATCGTTTGCGCGAAATCATATGTTTTGGATTGATAAATGCAAAAGTGCAATTTTTTCAGATGAAAAAAAAAAGTTTAACATGGATGGCCCTAATGGGATATATTATTATCGATACAACTTATAGAATGACAAATATCCTTTATCTCGGAGGGTTTTTTGTTATGGTATAGGGTTCTTTAGGATATATATGATGGCCAAGTGGATATTGCTTTCATAAACGATCGAATGAATTTAATTCATTATCAAGATATCCATTTAATATCTACACCACCTATTATCGGTGTTCAACGGATGTTTCATGGCAATGCTTCTATACGTAGTTCTAACTCAATAGCTGTTTCATTAAAAACGAATGGAGTGTCTACATTGGATTTTTCAGAATGAAAGTGAACTTATTTCTCTAACTGGTTGACTCAATGGCATTTCGATTATTTGATGTAATCGTAAATCACAGTGGTTCATAGAAGTATTGAGTTCGTTTTTCCTTAATTCCATGTGTGGTTTTAAAATTATGTCACTCATAATTCTTCCTATTTTTATTACAAATTAATGTAGTTTTTATAGTTTGGCTACTTTGCATTTCAGTAAACTTTTACTTTTGATTATATATACCAATACCAATTTTATCCCATTTAAATCTTTTTCATTCATCTTGTGTTTTATTATCAATAAAAATTTTGTAGCCTGAAAATTTTGTCAGTGACTATACATTTTATGATCAGGGTAATGATAGTGATTTTCTTACTTGAAATTTTAATCAATTTTTAAGTAATTGGTATGCCAAAAAGAAATTTGAAGCAAATAAGAATTATGTAACATGACTTATGCTCTATGAAGCAATCAAAAGAAGAAAAAAAAATGAAGACTTCTTTGAATATCAAATTTTAAAATCCATTAGTATTTCATTATGAAGATATATTACTATTTTGTAATAAAAGTTTTGTTCCAACTAAGAAAGGTTTTCGTCCTCAATAAAGTGATATTATGGAAATAACAGTTGCAAATAATATAAAAAAAAATGACACAAAAGTTAAAGAACATCAATCATTTTTATGTTTAACATTAAAGCTGATTCATTTTTAATTTTCAAAAGACTGGGTTACTCCCAAAGTTTTATGATTCTGAATATACACCAAATTCGACTTTGTTTTGTAGTTTTACATGTGTGTGTTTTTATCAACGAGTAAATTTTAAAATATTGATACTATGTTGTTAAATTTTTATTGTTCTATAAACATGTTTTACAGTTTTTAATATATAATATAATTTCTAGTCTTTGTTTGGACTTCTTGCTTCCCCAGACCAAGTGAGTTATTTGAATAGTATAAAATCTCCATTAATGAGTGGCCAGATGGACCATAATATCATGCCATGTTGCAACACAGGAAGCAGATTCCCTCTTCTGCCACTTTCATCAAAATCCAGTATTGTAACCACTAATGAATCACAGGAACAATTCTCAGCACAACCAAAGGTATGATTTTCCTTTCTTAGAATTTATGCATGCTGTGTTGGTTTTATAAAAATTGATTTTAGTTGCTTGAGTGAATTGAATGCAATAATGGTATACTAATTACATGTAATTTATTCACCTTAAAATCTTGTTAGCACACATTTTAATAAAACTGTTCCAATTTTCTTTCAACTATAAAATTGATGGAAGTTGAATTTCTAGTTATATATATTTCATTGCTCACAAATAATTTTTTTAATCAATTCAGTTAACATATATGCAAGAATGCAACTACTTAATTGTTAATTAGAATCATATATTTTACTAAAAACAGAATGCCTAACTTAAATCGTATATTTAAACCTAAAACAAACAAGATATAGAAAACTACATATAATCAATTAGTTATTTTGTTGTGATTAACTATGTATATAAGCAACCAAGAGTATATACTAATTTTTATCTTGATAAGTTTTTCAAAATGTGTCAATTTGTTCCACCCATGTTAATCTTTTCTTTGAAATTAAACCATAATTCAAGTACAAAATGAAGTTAGTGGTGTAAGTTGACGGAGAGAACACCACCATTTTTCAGATAATATCAATTGTTACAATAAATAAATTATGAATGTATTAAGTAAAAATCAAATTTTTTCAATGGTAACATTTTTTAATCCAATAAAAACTTACAAATTCACGTTTTTAATTTAAAAGATTATGAAATTAGGACACTCACATTATGCAATTGTATTTACTTGTTTGTCACTTCCAACAGAATAGTACATCTTTAGTAAGATATATAAAATGTTACAATTAGATAGTATTTCTTTTTAAAAACACACTAAATCATATAATATGAAATAATCATTTACATAATAGGAAAATCACCAAGCATACTTTCCAGAAATATTACAAGAGAAAAGTTTATCATTCTAACAAATTATAACTGAATTTTTTACTTATTTAGAGGCTAACTCACCATCATGCATGTATTTTGTATTAACTGTTTCTTAAATGCTTACATATACTTTAATAATGTCACTAATGTCTAAAAAACTGAAGACAAGTGTGTAAATAAGGATAGGATTAATCAGTATTGTTTATGCATGTTGATGCCTGCTTATTCCCAGGAATTGGATGGAAAGAATATGACTTCACGTAATTCTAGCCCTAACCTAGGAGCTCCTGATGCTCAAACTAACACCTTGAAATCAGCATCATCATTTTACGACAGGGTTACTGCCATGGGCAGTAGTTGGTTTGGAAATTAAAAGGTGAGGAGTTATTTTTTGTCATTACCTCTCGTGGTGTCACAATTTACACAAAGAAAATATTTCATACTCAATAATTTTAGCTAAAGTTTTTTTCCCTTCATGAGATACCTTTTTAATTATTCTTTAACAAATGAACACTTTCCATGTACGAGGAAAAAATTTGATTTCTTATAGCTTTCACTACTATTCTACCATTTTCATTATTTTCAAAAATATAATGTTAACATATTTTTTTATTGATGTCAAATCATTGCAATTTGTATTCTCAAACCATATACAAACCAAACAGAATATTTAATTCATATTATGGTTTCTTACTCTTATAAAAAAATTATAAAAATACTTTTATCACTTTTAAGTAATCATTATATATTTGAAACTAATTTGCAACTTACCAACAATCAACTGTTAGCTTCTAAATTTCACCCTTCGTCTCTGTGAACAGTAAAATTAAAAGATTGGGTTTATGAATTACAGATAATACCTAACTGAAGTATTGATTATCTTTCTGAATTTATAAATGCTTTACATATTCAGCATCATTATATTTGACTCAACAGCCCAGGATGAACCAAGGCCTTCTTTCGAAGATTCCTCCAAGATAATCTGCCAGTTCCTCTCTCCAAACACCTCAAAATCTGATTCAACAGAATCAAGCCACTATAATCATGTTCTTCCTCTTTTCCGACTAAAGAGCTTTGCAACAAAAATCTCATTTACTGGATTTTTTTTTCATCAATTTTAACAATATAAGAAGCCCTGTTATTCGCTTTACTTTGATATATTTAATGACATAAGGCTCATTAAAAATTCTATTAATTTCAGAATCAAAACGTCTTCACTGCTACCAAGGCTAAATATTTAAATTTTAAATCAAAGTCTGTATGTGGCATGAATTTATTTGAATGTTTAAAGAATCTACAAGCTAATATGCTAGAAATTTGGGGGAAAGTGCTTGGAGAACTATGATTATATGGAAAGGAAATAAAAAAGTGAAATTAGAAAGTTTTTAAAAAAAATCAATGGGTTATTCCACATTGTAAATGACTCTACTAAAGCACTTTGAATCATTTAATGAAACAAAATTTTAATATGATTACAAGGAAAGTACTTATCAGTATGCAGAATGTTCTTTGATTCAAATTGCATGACCTAGCATTAGATTGCCTTTATTGCAAGAATGTAATGCATGGAAAATGTATCTGATCTGCTTTAAACTTTAACTGCATATATCAGCTTTAATGACTTTTAAAGTTTATGGAAGTAGTATTACAGTATGGAATACTCACAGCAAGAGTAACGTTTTATGTGGAGTAACAAATGGCCTATTTAGCCAATCACCCGATACTGCAGTATATGGTAATAAAAGGAAAAATTGAGTTTTTACGTGCAGTTAATTATAAAATTATATAAATGCAGATCATGTAAAAGTTACTTTCTGTAGACTCCATTTTTGCAAATCAAAAATATGACATACTACATAAAAATTCTGAAATACTTTAATTGGAAAAGATATATCTGTTTTATACTAATTTCTTATTCTTTATAGCAGTGAAAATATGTAATTGTTTTAATAAATCAGATTTATTATACGTGTATTGAAATTCCAAGCCTACATGTAATTTTATATTTACTCTCACTGTTTTTAGGTGTACTAGAGAAATCCTAGCTTATGGAATTGCCGTTTAAAATCACTGTTGAAAGAGATGTAAAGAAATATATAAATATTTTATTGATATGTTGATACTTTTATTAATAAAAATTTACAAACAAATGTTGCATATGTATGTTTTAATATCTAAAATATACTGAAATTCAAGGATAACATAAGAAACACTTATAGAACTTGACTGGATTATTTGCAATATTTTTTGGGGGAATCTTACACCATTTAATCATGAGGTTACACATACCAATCATAAACTTTTCACCTCCACTTATAAGAAGTGCTTTATCTTGAAATGAAAAAAAAACTAGTTTAAGGGCATGTCATCGAATTAATATATGCTTGCATTGTTATACCCTATCAATAATTAAAATATCAGGAGAATCATTTTTTTTTTTATTAAAAGCAGATAGTGATATCTACATATATTTCTATTCCCACAGAACTAATTGAGAAAATTTTATTTCCAGGTGATTCATAAATAGTTTATGCATAATACAGGCATATTTTTTACAATTTTTTATTTCTTCTGTTGCTTGAAAACTATTTTACGACTTTTTAGTGGAGCCCATTTCAGCCTCTTGTAGTAATACGATGCTCCCGTCAAGAGAGAAAGGACTAACATCACCTGAAAGTGTGAGGATAAATATGTAATTATCTACTATAAAAGAAAAATATGTAAGATACAAAAAAGTGTTTCTTCCTATTATAACACTCCCTTTCCATGAAATGAGAAAATAGTTACTGATGGACAAAGACATTATCTTTAATAGATATATTTGAGAAATCCAAATTAAAAGAAAGTAATTAACCTCAAATATTTTTAATATATATGTAACTACACACACACACAATAATATGGCATTATACATATAGTAATAAAAGAATTCATGGCATATATATATATATATAACATTTTGACCTCAATCCAGAGTAATTATACAGGTAAAAGTTAGCATTTTGACACAGTAAATTTTGTCATTTGTATCCTCACCAGATGGCACTAGCAAAGAGAATCTTACTCGGGTTCCGTTTAACTTTTTTATTATGATAACGTTAGGATTATCTCATTTACTTGCAGCTTTTGAAAAGTAGAAAACTGTAAAATGTGTCTCCATTGAAGGATTGTTATTTTTCAATGATCTTATATTATCTATTAAGTTTGAGAGTTAATTTAATTTTAAAAATTACTATTTTATATGCCACTTAAAAGTAAAAAAAATCATCCTATTGATTCAAGGCAAGTCACTTTTCCACTCTTTCTCCTCTTTAAAAATGTAATTTTTCTTCTAAAAAACTTATTTTAATATTTGATAAACCTAGAGAAGAATAGTTGGGTTTTAATCTATCATGTAGAAAACACTCAGCATGCAAAGATATGTAGTTTTCTATTTAAATACTCAGATCACCTAAGATGAAACCACTACGAAACTTTTTGAATTGACAAATTGTAGAAATTCTTGCAGATCTATAGTTCAAATTAAAGTCAGAAAAATTTCATGCTTTACTTTGTGCTAAGTTGTAAGTTAGATATATATCACAGCATAATATGAATTATCTTTTTCTTAAAAAAAAATTTCTTTCGAAAGAGTACTCCACAAGAAGTATTACAACTTTCCTTAAATAGGAGTGAGGGATTTATTTTGAAATACTTTACTAAAAATAATAGCATGTAATGCACAGAAATAATTTGTACCTTGATGAACATTCTCTTTCTTGCATCATGTTCTGGTTCTGCAGCCCATTTCAAGAATGTGCTAACATCCTTTGCCAGCTGGCTTAGAGTAGCTGGTGTTCCATCAGAATATTCAATTATTTCATTGTACAATGCTTGGGCCATACCAATGGCTCCTCCAGGAAAGTAAGGATTATAATACTGACCCTCTGCAATCTCCACTCCTGCAGGAGGATCACAATATCCAGTAAGCAAAGCAAATACGTAATCCTGCAAGAAAAATTAACCATTTAGAAAAAAACTATATGGAGAGAAAAATTGCATAATACTAGCAATAACTAAATTTATTTATGGGTTTTTTTTTTTTTCATTAAATGAATAAAAGGATACAACTGAAATAAATAAGTAGTGTAGTTATATATATGATATTTTTTTAAATAAAGTCCAAAATGCTGACAAGTTTGGTGTTCTGATTTTAACATCAAAGTTGCAATTAGCAGATAACAATCATTCTCATTTTTTTTAGCTGTCATTAAAACAAGTTTTTTTTTTTGAAATCCACAAATGATGGATTTTCAACCTTTTTGTATGTCGCGACACATTTGAACATACATTCGAACATCTGTTGCACATTTACATTATGATCAAATACACACACGTATATAATTTCAGGTATAACACTAGCAATGTTTTTTTAAAAAATCTGCAGTTTTATGTGCATTTAGTGTAACAACTTGCACTTTTAAGAAATTGAGCTTTATTATAACCATGATAAATTAGTATATTCAATTAAAAATGTTTTTATTTTTATACACATTTTCTGTATACTTGTTTAACGTATGAATCCGTAAATAATTTTTTTGTAGAACACTTATGATCCTTTCACAACACAGTAATTGGATATAGTTGCCATAAGCTCATGTTTTACAAAGATGTTATCTATGCTTGAATAATTTAATAATTCTTACTTGTTAGAATGCATTTTATTTTTTGCTCATCAACTAAGAGATGAGTATCACATTTTGATGTAGGTTTTAAGTCAAAATTATGTGAAATGGGATTTGATACTTATATCTTTACAACTTGGCTGATTATTTCAATAAAAGCATAAGCTTTCACATGATATTCTATCAATATTGTTTTTAACATCCTCTATTTCAATTCTAAGATAGTTAGATTCATTTATGGATGTATTGTCCAATTTGTAAGGTTGACACATAACCAATGGAAGGAATTTAAATAATCCTCTAAAACTCCACATAAACATTTCCAAAATGTGAAAAACGATTAAATGAATTATTCAGTGATTCTTTTTACTGCTTGTTAAACAATGATATATTGACATGATGCAACAAAAGAAAATGTGCAAATTGAAGAAGACAACTGTACAGGATTATACCTGGGTTACTAAATTGATATGTTTGCAAATTATGTTTTTCTAAAATTAGTAAAATATATATATATATTCTTACTTCTCCTCCATGTCTAGCACTAGTGATGAGACTAAGATCTGGTGGATAAGCACCATTATTGGCAGCACGTGCCTGCTCCTCATTCATATAAGGACTGGGGAAAGAATCAAACAGCTTGCCAGGCCTTTTGAACATTTCTCCTTCCTCATCAGGTCCATCCAGAACCATTACCTAAAGCATAACATGAAATTCAAAATCTAATGATTTATTATGAACAGTACAGAGAGGGATGCAAGATATATAACAATTTGACACACAACATCAATATATTATTGAGAATAAGAATGTTAAGTTCATCGAATGCCAACATAAATCTTGATTATATGCTTAATTTTAACACAACTTAAATATTTAATCAACTTAATCATATAGCACAGAATTAAAACAAATTCAAGAAAACTAGTAAAGTTTTGGTCAAATTACCATGGCAATTCAGAAAAACCTCCATTTAGGGATGAATGACAAACATTCATAACATACAAAATTTTTACTATATATATTAAAAAATAACAACATTCTATTATTTTCGACACAATCGTTCTTTAAAATTAGGCACTTGTATTTTACAAGTTTAAAATTTCTTGGATAAAAAAAAAATTCTACCAAAGAAGGAAGCATCCTGTAACAGTATTACAGAGTGCATTTTTGCTGCTGAAGTGGTACAATTCAATGCACCATTTTATGTGCCTGAAGAAGTAGTTGCTTGCGGCCAAATCCGAGTTCTGAGGAAGGCGCTAAAAATAACCCAATGGATTTGTTGTAAAATTTTCTTGGTAGCAATTAGAAGTACTTATGATAAGAAAAATCACCCCAGAAATAAGCATGTCCCAACAGGAAAACATGGACGATAATCATTCTAGATGGCTCATTCGTGGTTTTGTCCTATTTCACAGTAGACTTATGAATTGATGGCTGAACCAGACACGATTAACTTCATTGGCAATACTCCTTCAGCACCCCAAAATATTATTTCCATGGCCTTTCAAAGTAAACAATATTAGCTAAGCTATCTTGGGTTACCTTGGTAAGCACATATGATATCACTCTATGGATTGCTATTCAAAATTCATGCAAGACATCTAAGTGTCCATAGTGATAATTTTTTGTTGTTGATAAAATATGAGAGGAAATTCAAAGCAGAAACCATTTACTAAATTTTGTACTCTTCCATTAGGAATTTTAGTACCCAATGAGCACAGAACTTGTAGTTACGCAAACTTCTTTTTGTCACAACTTCATAAAAAACAGTCTGAGAAATTTGAAATACATGTAAAATAATTAAGATATCATGAACCAACAGACTTTATGGATATGTTTGTTAATTTCCAGCACAAGTTCATCCATCTTTAACACACATCACTATTGGCATACAACACCTTAATTCATCACATTTGGTTCATAAAAATTACAGCTTGCAATGAATTGCAGTTGATCAAAGATTTTACACGCACAGAAATTATATGATTGCAGGTACTTAACATTTGGCAGAATTTTCTGTGATGGAATTAATTTTTCAATTTATCTAGCAGACAAGTTGATTGGAAAACAACCTTTCACTCTTAAGTGCCTTTTGAATTCCTGAACCCACAGGACAACAATGATATTGTTGTAGTACAATAGAATTGTACTCAGCACATTTCTTACACACATGTCAATGAAAGCAAGTTTCAGAATTGGCCTTGTGAAATATAGTAAATGAGTTCACTATATTAAATAAAAAAGACTCTTAAGTATTCAATTCAATATCAGAAGATAAATCATTTTGTAACATTACTTATAAAAATCTTAGCAAAAAATAAAATATATAAATTTATATCTCAACATTTAATTTTAACACAGCACATTTCAATTACAAAACATTTTTCTGTAGATTAATAAATAAAAAGTTGGGGGTTTGCAATTTATGATTGTTTATTAACATTGTACTTAGAAATAACAAAAGAGCTATTAGTGATTTTGCTATTAAAAATTATATACAACATAGTTTGTTTGTAAAATCATATATGGATTACATCAAAGTTATATTTTTAGCTTTTTTTAATACTGTAGTTTGACTTTTATTTCTTAAAAAAGATAAAATTTATTAAGCTCCTAATATATCCCCAGAAATAAATTGAAAGATAACTCATCCCTATTCAAATATAGCAGTCAAAATTATTAATAAATATACTTTTACAATGCAGATCAGAACTGGAAATGAAGTACTACCTCTTCGGCCTCTGCTTTTGCTTCCTCTTCTGTATGTGATACGTTAACTAATTCGCGATACCTTAGAAATCTCATACTATGGCATGCTGCACATACTTGTTTATAAACTTCATAACCCCGTCTTATGCTGTAAACAAGAAAATTATTATATGAATTTGATACTTATAGCGAAAATAACATAACATATATTATATCCAGAAAAAATCATAAACATTTTGCTAAGCATGAAAAATTATTTACAATATTACAATACTATATTGAATTACACACTAATCTACTTTATCTTTTAGCAAAATACACATAAATAATTCGAGATAAAAACCAACGTTTTTATATGGTGGCAAAGTTTAGTAAAAAAGATTATTGAAATGTTAGTTAAAACTTGTCGCAAATGTCTAAATATTACACTGTTAGGTGAGTAAGAACAATTCCCAAAGTTTCAGAGCTTTAGCTTGATGGGGAGCTGGTTAAAATAATGATCAAAAATTTGATGACACACACACACAAAGTGAAATACATAAAAACGTTTTAATAACGTTGTATAAAACCCTCATCTCTCTCTCGTCTTTAACATCACTCTCTGCATAATTCAATATATCTTCCATAGATGGCGCCACATTACTACACAAACTATGTTATTAAAAAAATATTGAAATATTAGTTAAAACTTGCTGCAAATGTCTAACTATTACATTGTTAGGCGAGTAAGAACGTTTCCCAAAGTTTCAGAGCTCTAGCTCGATGGGAAGTTGATTAAATTAACGATCGAAAATTTGATGACACACACACCATGTGAAATACAGAAAAGCATTGTTAAAAAAGGAATTTCTTTTAAGATATAAACTGATACAGTTGAACAGACTGCAAACTAAGTTTCATTTTGTTATAGATACATTCAGATTACCTCTCTCAGTACTAATTTTTTAATAACCTTAGCATTTTTAATGGGAACAAGGTTTAGAAACTTGATAATTACTTTTCAAAACTACTTATCTATACATTTTAAAGACACATATCTATCAATGTATCTAATCTTATATTCTAATAATTCCAACACTAAAATAAATTCTTAATTAATCTAAAACTTAAACAAAAATTTGTCAATTATTTATACATGTAATTCAATGCAAAAGTCACAAATTTAATGGGTATGTTTCATTCATTACAGTAATATCTTTGGGTATAAGGCATTAAACATTTATTTTTCTTTAATCATAGAACAACATACAACACAAAAGCCTTCCCATAACCACAATTAATTCACTCATCCTTAAGCTTTTGCCATATTTAAAGCTTTATAACCTGCACTACAGATCATAAACTGTTTGTCTTAACATATAATCTATGTCTGATAGTGCATCTAATCTGAGAACTAGCAATTAATAAGGGCAAAAAACTTATGCATTTTATTCACTAAAATGTTTACTTTAATGTTTAAATAATAGAAATTATACTTTATGTAATACAATTATAAGTCATTTAGTTTTAATCAATAGTTCTAATAAGGAAGATAGTATTTTTGGCCACAAATCTGCCAAAATTGTACAACTATCTTTTTAAAACTCCAAAACAATTGATAACAAATTAGGATTTTGATTAGACCCTGGTGTTAAAATTTTGTGGAATAATGCAATGCTCTTTTATATTAAATGAAAAAAAAAAAAGTAAAATACTGCAAAATCATACCTAGCATGATCAAGTGAACTAATCATTCCATTATGACTCCAAGGATGCTTTGGAGGATGAACAACTAATTCCCCAGCAGATATAGTTATAGTTTCATTAATAGCAACTGCTAAACCTGCTGTACCAGCTAATGCTAAACCAGTATAAGCAAGAACCTATAAACATAAAACACACATTCTAACTTTAAAGCTCTTATTGATAATAAACAATATCATGAAATAAATAAAATAATTGTCATTTTACTTAATTCTAACATTAATTTATCTTTCTTTTACAACAATAACTATTAATACTTATTTCTTACATAGGAGTAAATTCTTGAATTTTTATTGATTATAGACATACTAGTGGATCCAGGTTTTCTCAAGTTTGAGATACTTGAATTGAAAAGAGTCTAACGAAAAATGCAAGCTCAGACCCTTGTATATCCCAAGATGAGAATTAGTTTGGTTTTATTAACATCACACAAGAAGCAATATGAGGGCTATTGGTGACGGACCTCATTATTTTGAACCTAGTTCAAGTGACGAGGACGACACCTGAGCTGGCACCCCCTTCTTCTAACTTACACACCAAGCCAATGGGAGGAGTTTGGGCCCTGTTAAATTTAACATGTATCAGCCCTGGCTACATAACCTACATCTCGAAATCACATTCAAATAACATTATTTGAAATTTCCTTTTGTTTGGTTGAGAGGATAGGCCACAAAGAATTTATTTATCAAGGAAGTTTTGTATGACAATATTAATCATAATAATGTTTGATAATTTAGTGAATAATGATGACATACTATGATATTAAAATTATATCACATTGAATGAGTACCAAACATGACTGAAATCATAAAAATGAGATATTTAGGAAATATATTTTTAAGTGCATTTGAGTAATCTTGGGGAAAATCACACAACTAAAAATTAGAAATGATTCATCCAAATATTATATAATTAGTTAATACAATTAATGACAGTAAAATAATTTGTGTCAATAAATTTCATAATAACGGAAAAGATTTACATATTTTAGAACATATTCCAATTTTAGGATAAAAAAAATTCACATTCTTATTATTGTTATGATTATTGGAATGAATTCAAATCCAATTCATTCCAATAATGTTTTGGAAAAAATTAATGATAATGCAAATAAATTATATATAGAAAGGATCCCCCCACCTAACTATAACAATTTAGAAAATCTTTTGAAAAATACTAAATTTCTAATATAGAAGTGTTGCAACGGATAACCAAATAAAGAATACAATTAATTTAAATGAAAAGTTTAAACATTTTAGCAATAAAGTAATTTCAAAGAAAAATGAATTTGCAATCTACAAAATGTCAAGAGAAAAAAAAAAACCTAAAATACATTTCAAAAGTATTATTTTAGTTCATGTACCAATAACACAATTATTAAATATTGATAAATTCAGAACAAATTATTATCTGCCAAATGATTAAATTTTTAACTACATATGACTATGATGTTCACTAAGCTAGGTTACCAAATTATTGCCTGCAGCTTGTGACTTCTGACAAGAGTGTTCTAATGCATAAATACTGATACTTTCAAAATGAACTTAAATATTGTTAGAAAAGTTTTCAATAATATGCAATATAAATTACAACTTAATGTTACTTAAACAAATTATTTACCTTTTTTGTACTTTGAGAAAATACAGGAAAACTTGAATACTAGAAAATATAAAACAAATAAAAATCACTATAAAAATATTTTTATTAATTACAGTTACAAAATTTTATATTTATTTATAACTCATTCAACATTTTAATCAAAACAAAAGTTTAAAAAAATTATGTAAGGAAAACAAAAATAAGACAAGATTTTCAAATGAATTTTTGAATCAAATTTTAAAACAAATGAATCTTATATATGTCTGAATTTATACACATATATAAATTTCAATATAATTTTGTAACATAATGCATTTAAATTTTGAATAATTTATTTGTACAACATTTACAAAAAAAATGGAAAGATAATTTTTTCTTGTAATAAAAATGCTTTCTTCAATCCTTAAAAAATTTAATCATGCTTCCAATCAAAAATATTAAAAGGTAAGTAATATAAAATTAATAATGAATTTTAATTAAAAGGATAGTTAAAACTATGTTATCCTGATACATTTGACTAATAACTGACCAATATATTTCCCAGATTTTCCAGACTAAAGTGCAAAACTAAAACATTTTTATAAATTATATCAATGCTGAAAAATCCTTAACATGCTATGCTACTGTAAACAATGATGTACACAGATGTGAATATACTGTTATTCAATGCGATTTTATTTTGTAGCTCAAGAGGTTGGAATCAATACGAAGTTTTAAGTAAAATAATAAGTTTTAAAAGTAAAATAATAAGTCTTAAAAACATTTCGAATATTACTTTCTGTTTGTTACGTACACTTCCCTTAAAATAAACTTACTACACTGCCAAAAGATTACATAACACAATTTTACAAACAACCAAAAACACAGCGCAGATTTGTTTTTAAAATTGAAAACTCAAAAATACAGAGTAAGATTATTCAAAATATAGTTAAAATATACAATCTGATCAGTTCATTGAGAAGTTCACTTTTTAATGATCGCAAGGTCAAACATTGATTGAGGCATAGAAAGTACTGTATAGAGTCCATCATTATTAGTAAGTTACAAAATACTTTCATTTACTTACTTTTCGGGAATGGTATGAATTCTGAAGTCGAATAAAGTCATTTCGAAGTAATCTGCCGACTACAACAGCCATAGTACCGCACCGCATTCGACTTTTAAACAGTATTTCGTTGCACTAGTTTCACGGTGCAGACAGGCTGGTTGAACTTCTCGCTCACGACAGCACAGATCTCTCTTCAACAAAGCCAATCATAGAAAGGAATGAGCTCGGATTTAGGTTTCCGTAAGTTTTCTGTTATTGGTCACGTGGAGAGAGTTTTTAAAGACTTCTCACCAAAATCACTTTTCTCTATCTCAAAATAATAATATCACATGGGAAGATTAAGAATATATCAAGAATCATTCAAAACTAGATATTCTTTTTTTTATTGAATTTTTACTTAATTTTTGAACAGATTGGCTTGAACCATCAATATTTTTTGTTATTTTTAGGAATTACTAGGTACTTAAAATCTACCGAAATCAAAAGTTTTGCACTTGATGAAATAAATTCGAACAAAATAATGTTACTTTTGGTATCACTAAGTGAATAAAATAAGTTCAAAACTTCATAATCCAAAGTTCAGCTTATTTATTATCCAACTTTTGGTGAGTTTGGACTCGAATGTATAAGTATATGAAATATATAATTTCTGTGATTTTTCTAAAATGTTTATTTACTTATATATACTTACAATAATTACTCAGTTTTACATTTAAATATTATTTAAGTAAATAATATTTAAAAATGTTACAATTGACTTATGTAATATTTCCTCAATACTAAATAAAAAAATTTATTAAACAAAAACTACTGGTTTGCGAAATATTTCCCCCAATTTTACCAGAACGGGGCCAAAAAAACATTGAGAGACGCTGATCTGCTGAAAAGAAGGTAGCTGGATTGACAATAAATCTTTGGTGGTATGCTTATATTTTTAATTATCTTTCGATCAAGATCACGCGTTTTTACAGTATAATTAATAAGATTCAATTAAGTTTACGTTAGGTAATGTTGTAAAGCTTTTCCTTAAAAATTAAATTTAATAATTCTTTTAAATGTAATCTTTTATGCCTACTTGTTGAAATGAAACTTCCCCACTGACCTGTTACACCAAGGAAATCCCACCTCTCCGGTAGCGCCGACCAATAAAAAAGAAGCAGAAATTATTCGTCTGCGTCGGCATTAAATTATTGATGATAAATTAATACCAGTGGTCATCACACCTCGGTCCCCGGACATTTGTATTCTGATTATTGTAACATTAATAGGAAATTAATTTTAACTATGGATTATTCTTTTAATTAATTTTTTTTCTTTATGATGAGGAAAGGGTAAAAGTTTTGCTTAAAAAAACAGGAATCTCGTAATTCCATGAGTGAAATTTGGAGTTTTGGCACAAGAGTCAAAAGTGGATATGCTGTGCCGAACCATTGCAAGTGGAACTAGATCAGTTTTTCCCAACGACTGGTCTCCAAGATATTGCCCCCAACCCAAGAAAAAAAATTTTAATGTAACCTTAAAAACCTTTCTAATGTTATTTTAAACTCTCAGCGACTTTCCACACATATAAATCTAAAGAGATGGCGCTCGTAGTAAACCAGTAACCAGATCTTTCTAGAGTACTAACCTTTGCTTGAAACGTGTCAAAATTTTAAGTCGATCGGACCAGAAACAGCTGAGTTATCGAGGTTGGAGTAAAGTCGTTTTGTAGTTTGTTTAAAAAATGGAAAAAACCAAGTTTCGTGTTCTGATAAAACATTGTTTTTTAATGGGTAAAAACACCGTGCAAGCGAAACAATGGATTGAAAAATGTTACCCGGACTCTTGTCCATCAAAAGCAACGATTTGTCGGTGGTGTGCCGAGTTTAAACGTGGTCGTACCGACACAAATGACGCGGAACGCTCGGGTAGACCTGTGGAAGCCGTTACACCGGAAAATGTGAGTGAAGTGACAAAAATTATAATGAAAGATCGTAAAGTGAAGCTCTGTGAGATTGCTGAGATGACACAGATATCATATGGAAGTGTATTTACTGAAAAAGTTTTTTGAAGTGAAGTGAAAAAGGTTTTTTCCAAGTGGGTGCCGCGATTGCTTTCGATGGAACAAAAACAGCAACGAGTCGATGATTCAGAAAGCTGTTTATCGCTATTTACTCGCAACAAAAAAGATTTCTTGCGAAAAAAAAAATTTTTTTGGAAAAAAAAAAAAAAAGATTTGGAAAAGGCGTTGGAACGATTGTATCACCCTAAAAGGTGATTAACAAAAGGTGTTATGTTGATGAATAAAAAAAAATTTGCAAAAAAAATGTTGTTTTCAATGTTAGTCTCGGGAGTTATTGATTGATGTGTTAAGAGAACATATTAAATATACATCCTAATTTGAAATAACTAGATATTTTACAGGCTTTCGATTCATCAATTCTTTCAATGAATCACACCGCTATGCTACTACCACATTCGAAGAAGTTAGGGAGCTGTAAGTGACAATTCTGTAGATAAAGTGCACAAGGCCGGAAAAATGAATAAATTGGATTTCGGGACCACCTATTTCTCTTCCACATATATTCCTCATAAGTCTATTTTTTCTTTTTATGATTTATGTGATAAGATTGATATTTAAATACTCCGCTTTAAAAGAACAAGGAAAAAAATTATGCTTATGCACTTGAACCGTTGTTTTCGGTTCAAGTGCATATATATATGTTGTATACGCTCAGGCGACACCACCGCCACTCTCTGTACCCCCGGATGTAAGCGGGAGAGGTAGCACACTTACTTTAGTCCCCAGCAGCACGCGCCTAGTCAGGTTTAACAACCTGTAGGTTTGCCATTAAATCTCCTTAAACATAAACGTCTCTTTTATTCAACATACCCCTACACACCACCACTGCTGTTACATGGGGGCTCGGCCTCGCAACCGTAATAGTTTTTGAACCAGTATTAAAATCAAAACTCATCCAAAACAAACGGCGCACTTCGAAATCGCCCAACACCACAATGGCGAATGCTTAGTCAACGAATTCCTCTGACGTCTACTAAGAGCGAATCCTCCGCTCTGAGACAAAAATACTACCGTCTTCTTTGCCAAGCCAAACCAAAGCTTGAGACTCAACCAAACAGTCTCTTCGACATCGTCAAAAGTGCTCCCGTAAAACAAAAAGGTCAATTTTCCTGCCTATTCATCGCATCGAATGTAAATTCCATCTGTTTCGTATCTACAATCATCATC
>BMAW01033838.1:8257-19964 GCA_019974015.1 Nephila pilipes | reverse complement strand
TATTACTCATATTATTATAATTTTTCTCATATTACTCATATTATTATTAGTTTTATTTAAGGCTACAATATGGCACTCTTTCTCGCTTGGAATGTGAGAAATATGCTCTGAATTTAGTAGTTAACGGTTGTAAAACGAAAAAATTTGACTCACTTATGTAAGTGTTTACTTGATTCCGATATAGCATCCTCCTTTACTTTGAAATCTCAAAATCAAGAAGTATTTCATCTGATATAGTTATGCTGACATTGTTTTGAGATCCTGTCAGTTTTCTCCCTCAATTCCTTAAACGAAGTGAAACTGTGACTGCTGCCCTTTGCTGTAATAATCTGTCCAAACTTCAGGAAGAAATTCGAACAAATCATCCAAGCCTATTAAATCGAGAAATTTTGTTCCATCATGGCATTGCCAGGCCTTATACAACTCAATATATTCAGGAGGGAACTGAAGAGTTTCGGTAGCAACTTCTGAAACATACGTCTTAGAGCTTAGATCTAGCTCCAAGTTATTATCACTTGTTTGGTCCGCTTAAATTGCATCAATTTCGCCACTGATGCAGACACTGAACGTAACGTACGTAATTGGCTGAGACAGCTGTCCAAAAACTTTTATGCATATTTTATCAGAAAACTCGCACAGAAATTGAATAAATATATCAGTGTAAATGGAGAGATTATGTTGAGAGCAGGGGGGATAGGCAATTATTTTGGCGCTGAGAACATTTAACGGAAGTGGAGACTAACGGCGGGCCGTACCTTTTAAAACGATTGCATAGAAATAAGTTAACTCTGCATTTCACGGAAGGTATAAATTGTACCATAAAAATCAATAAATATAAATTAAATAAAACAGAGGTAGTTTTAATCAATTTATTTATTGTACTAATTTCGTTTCATCTATAGTTACAAGCACATTTCATTTTAGAATCAGTTAAAGGAGACAAATGTGCCCTATCACACTTTTCTATATTTTTTTTAATCAAGAGTGAGATTGCTTGTTGAGATTCTCATCACAGAGTGCAAGTTAATGTCTATCGAAGAGCATCTATATTTACTCTTGTTGATCATCAACAAAGAAACCTTTCTCTCATAAACATATGTAGACCCAAATATAATGAACATTTTCTCAGCAAACGAAAATTTATAAAAGTTAAGTAATGTCATAACATTAAAAATTTCTTTCATAAAGTGTCTGACTGTATATACTTATGTTCAAGCTGCAGTTCCTCGGGTGCCATGTGAGTATCAGCATTGATGAGATAAGAGAGCGAAATCGAATTTAGGTTCAATTTTCGAAAAGTCCCGAAATCTTTTTGTGACCTCCTCCTTCAAACTCTACAGATGATTCCCAATCTTAGCAAAAACACCTTAAAATGCTTTCTGTTTTCCTAATAAAGGGAAATGATAATAACCACCTTCACCTGCTTGCCTTACAAATAGATATCGTTTTTCTTTGAATGATTTTACGCATTGGAAAGAAATCTCAGTTCAAGGCGTATTTTTTTACTGTCTTGACGGTCTCATAAAAAACTCTTATCAGGCCACCATATACACACCCCTGACGTAGAGTAATAAGCATGCTTTTCAAGTGAATGTCTTAGTTTACTTTTTTGTATCAGCTTTTATAACCTACCTACTAACTTACCCTCCGTTTTTTCTCCTCCTCAGTAGTGAGTGAAATATTGAAAGATTGAATGTTTACTAATGCATTTTACTAATGGACTTACTTTTGCTTACTAATGTACTTAATGTGTTTACTAATGTAATTACTCACTTAGAAGCAAAATAAGGGCTATTGGAATCCGAGCTTGTTATTTAGAACCTCGGACAAGTGACGAGAATGACTCCTGAGTTAGGTGTCTTCCAAACTTCAATCCACTCTCCAAACTTCCACACCACGTTAACGTGTCTAAGCTCCGCTATCTAGCGGTTTTTACTGGCATCAGGAGTTGACTTCACGACTCGATAGTAAAAATGTCGACCATGATCTGGTTATGACTATACGGCTACTGAGACCATAAAATTTTGCATAAATAAGGCAAAATTTAATCAACGCGAATCCTTCTCCTTTCATTTTAATAATAATACTTTTTACTATTATTATAATTTAGGATTAATGTTTAAGATATTTAATTATTGTTAACAAAATATATAATTAAAATAAAATTATTATTAGGAATTAATAATATTACTGATTATTTATTATTAATAATTGTTAAATTATTATTAGTAGTAGTTGTAATATTAAAATATTAATAATAAATGTAATTTGATTATAAATTTATTTAACATTATTATTAGAAATTAATAACATTAATAATTCCTAATAATATTTATTTTTATTCATTATTATTACTGATACTATCAATAAAAATAATAATAAGTAGTAGTTGTAGTATAGTAAAACCGCGATCAGAGAATGATTAATTGGGTCCAGAGCCGATCTGGGTTATCGAAAATCCAGTTTAATCGAATTATATGGGGAAATGAAATACAATCAGACATATTTACAGAAAATCCTCTTTATATTGAACAAATCGAGTCTGAACTGTATTTACAGAAAAAAAAAATAGATATCTACTTTGTGAAAAATAGAAACATGCTTTAAGTTTTTTTATTGCATTATCCTTTAAGACAATGCAACACCATCAGTCATATGTCATTGGTAATAAGAGGGGTAACTAAGATTGTGTTGACTTAGCACAAATTATTACTGTTCCCTTTATTATCTTACTTATCCCTTAGCACAAATTATCTCTGTTCCCTTCCTACCCACGCACTTTCCTTTCATACATAGATAGCTGCTAGAAGATTTCAGTAAAGAAAATAATTTTTCCAAGTACAGTAACAAATGTTATTAAAAATTGCAGATCCGCACTTATTTTTTTTAAAAAATTCTTTGTACCTGTTTTGGTTTTTCGGAATCCCAAATTAAAAGCTGTACGAAGCTCCACTATAGCATGAATTAATAAAATTAGAGTGACAGAGAAAGAGAGAGAGAGAAAGAGTAGTAGCAAAGTATGAATTATTTACTATTATTTTTTTATATATAATAAAAAAATTACAGCAGTATTGATACTAATAGTAATATTTGTTTGTATGAACTATTATTATTATAATTAGACGCAAAGTATTACTATTTATTAACATGTACTAACATGTCATTTTGATATTAAAAAAAAAACGGCGTCAACAAAAATGCGTGGGCATAAAGTGAAGGTTACAAGGCATTAAGTTCAAAAGATTGATATTATTAATACATTATGATCATAATGATTACATTTAGTTTACTCAAGATATGTTTACTCTGCTAAAATATATTTAATAATAATATTTTACCGTCTGCTTTTATTTTAATATTCAAACAGAATATAACTATCAACTTTAATAGTTTATCTCTTGCTCTTATTTTTTATTTTTTTTAATATTTAATTTAATAATAGATTTTTATTACGGAATCGATCTGTTTTTATTTTTTCGGTATGAACATTAGCAACGCTTTTGTACTTTCGAATGTTTTGCTTGTGAAAATAAAAATGCAGTAGGAATTTGAAGAAGTTCTTTTCTTTTTTTTTTTTTTTTTTTTATAGTTATTGCTTCTGTGAAGCTTAGGTTTTGAAAGTACGCTTGCTTTACGCTAATTTTTATTTTCAAATATTTAAATCAATATTTGAATTAATTACAGAAATATTGATTAATTATCATTCATCAATATTCATTTTGAATCGTTCTACTTTTTTCGAGAACTAACCAGAAAAGAAAAAAAAAAGTTAGCACATAATAAAATGAAATCAACAAAGCTAATTTCAATTTTTTTTTCATTTTATTATTATTATTATTATTACTATTAATAATTAGTAGCAGTAGTAATGCTAGAAGTATTATGATTTATTTTTGTAGTGGTTTAATTTACTCTTAGATCTACATTCTAACAAAATTTCTAATGAAAAGTCAGCTTTTAAATATTTTTGAAAATTGCTTACGTTATTTCTCAATGAATATTTCAGCTCGATTCACGATTAAAAAGTACTGTGGTTTTTTTTCTCTTTGACGAGGAATGAGATAGGAAAAATAAGCTGCATAAATTTAATAAATTCTTCTAGTTGGATCTGAGTTGAAAATTTTATCGGTAAGCATGAAATAGTGAGAGTCATCTCATAAATATGCAGAAAGCGTTATCGTCACTCTTTTTCATTTCAAATATCAGTTATTGAGTTTCCCTATGCGTTCAATTTAATATATTACTTTTTGTTATTTTTCAAATACAATGATCACAGGATTCCTGGGTACTTCATAGAAATTTATATGAAACTTTATATTATTACATTAAAAATAATCTGATTGAAAAAAATATGAAAGTTGAAATTTGATTTCATCTCTTTTCCATTCGCACTATTTATAGATTAAGTTAAGGAACGAGCGTCCCCTGAAGTGATAAGCCTTTCCTCCTTCGAATCTTCAATTTATTATTTTCAAATAAATCCCTTCATTCTCTTTTAATAAATCCCAATTTCTTCGGCTATGAATATAGAAGTCGAATTAGGGAGACATTATACTTTATTCGAATTAAGGTGCAAATTTTAATTCGATATTAATTTTTACAAAACAAGTCTTTTCGCCTAATTTGAACACAATAAAATATTCATTTCAGAAACCATTTTCAAACAAATAATTATTTAGAATTTTAATTTTTAAAAAAATATATATTTTAAAATTCTTGGTTTTTTTTCAAATTTTAATATTTCCAAATAATTTTTTCTCAATTTCATAAATGTGTCCCCCACCCATTTTGTGCATGGGTTTAATTGTACTGTAGTTATTTGTAGTTTTACAAATTTTTTTTGTATCAGACACAACTGAAAACAGTCAAAAAAAAGGCTATACCTAATTTTTTGTGGATTTCTTAAAAAAAATAACTATTCAGCAAAATCCTTATTCCCTATATAGAAATATGCAAAACAACCGGAAAAAATTTCAAAAATTTATATCGATTACAAACACCTCCTTTGCATTTTAAATACATGATAGTGAAGAAAAATAAAAAGAGCTGTGAAAAATCAGTTTCAAGTTTTTAGGGTCAGTGAAATTATTTAGCACTCTGTCAAACAAAAATTAAGTAATATTTCAAATAATATAGCTAGAGCTATGAAATTTTGCGCTTATTAGAAAAGTCGTAGAAGTAAAATAAGGTGTAACAATTTTTAATATATATTTTGGTCATTTTAGGGTATTATGTGTCCCCTTAAGGTTTTTATTACATTATATCAATAAGGAATTGATTCTATACAAATTCGGAAGGGGAGGGGATATTACTGATAAAAACCGAAAATTCTGTGGAGGGCAATATACGATTCGAAGCTTAGTTACAGCCCTGATCTACTTCAGACCATTGTGTGTAATAAAAGGACCTTTTACGCGATCAATTCAATTGGATCTAGATACGAGGTGTGGCTATTAAATAACGACACTGAACCTGCTACAGAAGCATGTGTCAAACACCAGCGACCGACAGCTGTTTAGCGTTAAGCTCTTTCGAATACAGTGCCTTTCATTTCTGTAAACCAATCCGTATACCCGCAACCTTCGTTCGCATTAGTTTTTTGTTTGTTCGTTTCGCCAGAAAAAAATGATAAGTGAGCAACAAATTGTAGTAAAATCTTGATTGCAACTTGGAAAAACCCGCGGCAGAAACATAATTTATTGAAAAA
Organism: Nephila pilipes; assembly: GCA_019974015.1. Taxonomy (NCBI): domain Eukaryota; kingdom Metazoa; phylum Arthropoda; class Arachnida; order Araneae; family Nephilidae; genus Nephila; species Nephila pilipes. The sequence goes on along the minus strand of BMAW01033838.1, from coordinate 14,257 downwards.
AAGTGTATGGCAACGAACGTTTATCGCGTGCACGTATTTTGAGATGGGTTTAAGCATTTTCAAGATGGTCGAGAAGACGTTGAAGATGATTCACGTCCTGGTCGCTTTTCCACGTCAAAAACGGTTGACATTATAGAAATAATTGGTAAGCTTATTCGATCTGCACGTCGGTGAAGTATTCGTGCGATTGCTGAGAGTGTGGAAATTAACAAAATGAGTCCATAACGTAAATTTTTCACGAAGACAATACACTAGCTCATTCCACTTTGTCTTTCAAAAGGTATTTAACCAAGTACAGCATCTCAGTTTTAGAACATCCGCCTTATTCGCCGGATCTTGCCTTGCGACTTCTATCTTCTGGGTGGCGTGGTCGAGTAAAACGAGATGCAAGTTGAAGTGTTGATCTCATCATCCGACGACGATAAATCTCGTCTATGTTACTTGCTATAGTCTTGAAATTATATTCAGTCTTTTATCGATGTTTTCAATCATGATTTTTAAGGAATATTGGAGCAATTTAATACTGTTGAAGCCGACTTCTGCTCTATTAACCCGTTCACTACCAGCGTATCACATTTGATACGCTCGCGGTGGCTCTCCTGTGCCCAGCGTATCACAATAGATACGCTCCGGAATGCCTTCTGCAGACCAGTGTATCAATAGTTATACGCTTAAAGAGAACGTTTTATTTGATTTTTTTTAATATTACTAGATGGTGTTACATTACCGCGAAATCTATATAGATAGGTTATTTGGAATGTTGCCCTTGCTTACATGGGCTGGAATTTCACTTCTGGGTATCAGGAGGAGGGGGGAGGGGGTTATTGTTAAAAGCACATATTGCGACGCGGTTCTTTAAATGTAATGACATGATTTAAAGCGTGCACTTGTTTTCAGTTAACTTTTTTCTTTCTTTTTGCTTCTTAGAAGTTCGATGGATAATTTATGGCCCTTTATGGGGGTTAGGGCTTTAGGTAGCAGATGCTCTCAGCTGTCCATTTCATTCAGTCGGTTTTTATTTGTAGCGACACTCATGACGAAAAGAAAGTATTTATCTGATACTGAGATTTGGTAAATAATGAATGAATCTGACAGTAATGTTAGCGAAAATAATCCAAATCTGTACATCGACTTTAAAGTAAAAAAAAAGGACTAAGATGTGCCCTTTGCTCAAAATCTTACTTGAAGCGTCAAAATATGTGTGTAAGACATGTGACGTTGGACTATGCATTGATTTTTTTTATACATGTACCATACAGCAAAATAAGATTTATCTTTTATATCTATATATTCCGTGTAATGGTACATCATTACACCATGAAATTTATGTAACAAATGTAAATATATTTTGTATTTTCTTAAAAGTATGATTTTTTTATGTAATTTTCTGTATAAAACATTCAACTTTCGATTAAATCCTTTTTTCTTTTGTATATATTAAGTTTAATGCATTTTGAATAAGGTATGTAAATACCAAAATATTTTAATGAATAGCTGATTTTTGAGGAATTTTTTTCACGAATTAGGCTTAATATCTAAAATCGTCTGGGCACAGAGTGACACTCCGCGGTAAGAAGTCGCGGGCCCAGAGAAGCACTTCTTTTTCTCCCTCCAGTAGCGAAAGGGTTAGTACTGTTCCGACTTCTGTGACATTACAGATGTCGGAACTAAAGAGAAATCAAAACATACCTGCACCTGATCTATCATGACTACAAGTGTTTTTAACGTACTCAATCGGACGTCCACGTGCCAATAGATGAAATTAGTATTTCAAATAGACCTAATTCACCAGAAAATATATGTTGGGTGACTCTTGAAGAGGCATGGCCAAATTCATCCAACATAGAAATTTTAAAAGAACTAGAGAGATTTGAAAAACGTGTCGACTTGCATCGTTAAGATATAAAAAACTAAATTGAAATTCTATAATTCTCCTTTACATAGTGAATGTTAAGTGTAACAAACATTAATCTTTAATTTGTATAAATATGATTTATAATATTTAAAAAAAAACGCTTAGAAATAATTATAATTACCAATAAAAAAGCAAATTAATAAGAAATTATTAATAAGTAGCAATATCGCATTTGTTTATTCCACCCAGCATACCCTACAAAACCCATGCTCTTAATATATTAGTTTTTCAGCAACCCCACCATAATTTTAGCTTCATTTATAAAGGAGAAGCTTACTTTAAAAAAAATCTAAATAAATAAAAAGCTATTTAATAGGTCAGAGTGAAAGGGAAAAAAGCCGCCCTTAATTGAAACTTCCCTGCAAAGAACGAAGATTATTAGTTTTACTTCTAGCAGGGCTTTTTGGTTAGGGAACTCATTAGTATAATTTCCAAAGATACTTGAAAGCAGTTTCAGATTTCTAGGGATTCGAAGCGAAAATGTTATTAAATAAAGAGAGAAATGGGGGAAAGGTAACAAGAATCGTAGATCTATTTCTATAAGATAATCTCTTAACTCTTTCATCTTCCTATGCCTTAACAGGGATGAAAAAAAATTAAATGAAAGTATTTCCCCCTCTTTTACAGGAAGGAAAAAAATGGCGAAACCATCAAGCTTAAAAATCAGATAGTTCATTAACATTTTTTATTCGATTTTTTTTTTTTTTTATTTTAAAAAAGTCTGTATTTTTTTCAGTGCTTTCATCAGACTTATATAATAATAAAAAAAAATACTTGCATGTGCGTGTTATTTTATCGTTTATTATTATTCCTTTTGTTTTTTGCAATTGCTTAAAATAATTTCCGACTCTATACGTTCCCAAAAAAAAATTCTTTTTTTTTTTTTAAATAAGTAAAGAAGGTAAAAGAAGAATTTTTTTTCCATCATGAAGCACAAGCTCAAAAAATACTGTTTGAAAAAGAGTACCCTCATAAACTTTCAAGGAATGAATTCTTGCAATGATGATACACTTAAAAATAAGTTGTAACAAAATTTGTTCAATTAATTTGGATGAGGGGATCGAATAATTCCTGAAGTACTCTGAAACAAAGAATCAAATAGACATTTGATAAAGATAATGTGAAAGTAGGAGATTTAGTAATGGTTTAGTAATTGTTTAGGAGATTTAGTAATGGTTTCGTGTAGGAAATTAACAAATTGGAAGTTTTATTGAAGTCTTTCCAGGAAAAGACGGAAAGGTTAGAATGGGAAAGTTTAAGACTAGAGTGGCGAATTTAAAGGGCCAGCAACAAAAATTGTATTGTTACACTTAAAGAAATAAAATTTTAAATACTTAATCAATTAACAAAAAAGTACTAATGTCATTCATCATTACTAATTCTATATTTATGAGTACTAGATGTATTTGTGTATTAATTAGAGTGTAACCAATGTTGTAATAGTGTTTTATTTCATTGTGCTCATGTATTTTTTTTAAATTGTAAAATTTGTAACTGTGAGTTGAGTTACATGATCATTCATCGGCGGGTAGAATGTTGAGGCTTGCATGCGCTTGAGAGAGAAAGCTTTAAAGTTATCGCTTCCTCCTCTAAATAAATTAATTTCATAAAAAATTACATTTTGATTTGGGTGGATCCTATGTTATAAAAAAAATTGAAATGTCTATGATTAGAAAAGTTAGAAAATTTCATATTTTCAGATTTTCATTGATTATTTGAATGAAAAATTATGCAATTTGTAACGCGTCGGATTCGCTCCCTAATATTTGATCCTTATCAATTCACTTATAATTCCGTCGCCAAAGGATCAGTTAAAATAATCAGACAATCAAATCTTTAAATTAATTTTTTTTCTTATTTAAGAATATTCAAAATTAATATATGAATGACGAGGGCCATTCAATAAATCCCCAGAATGTCCAAAAGATGGCTTTCGTAGAATCGAAAATGGTTTGTTTTTAATAAGCCTCATGACTCACTAGACGGCTGTCTAAGTCTCAGTTTTTTGTATTCGATATCATGAAGCCTTTCGCATCACAAAAACACTTCGTCATAACTTCATTGGCCAATGAAATCATCCTCGCCTTCTTGGGAGTAGGTTCACTGGAAGCAACCCATTGTTTTGATTGTTACTTATTTTTCGATGTGTAACGATGAATCCATTTATCATGAGCGGTGACAACACGAAGCAGCAGCAATCATATTTTGATTTGGCTGCAGATGATTTCCAGATCAACACTAACTTATGAACCAATGCTAAATTAGTTTCGACTCCGTTCAACAGATGGCTACACTTTATGGTAACAACAATTTACCTTAATGATACCATGTGTCTTCAATTATAAATATATTTTTTGAACCACACTCGAATATTATATGATATATATTCGATATATTTCATATATATGTAATGATTTGACTTTAATTTAATAGTTTCACTGAATAATAATTTAATTTCCTAATTTTTGCCATTCTCAAATTCAAAAGTAAAGAATTAATTTCCATTTCCTGATCCAATTCCAAATTATTCTTTTATTTATTGGATTACGCGCTCATGAAATTTGTTTCATCCGTTTTCTCATTGCAATTAATCTGTCGTAAATAATCCCTACTAGACTTACTGTTTGTAGCTAAAGCCCCTCTGAATCCCTACACCTAGGTCATGTGACTGAAATATGAATTAATAAATTAAGATGCACGGCGAAAAAGCTCTCTCATCTGATTCTTCTTCTCTCTTCTGTTACTGTAGAATGACACAGCGCTGTATCATTCATCCTGCTATTGCCTCTCTCTCAACGAACGTCAATAAACAGACTTTACTCGGTAAATTGGTCTTCTTTTTATTTTTGCAACCATGGAGCTCTATTATGGATTTTTAATGGAAAAACATTTGTGTGTGGGGGAGAGAGAGAGAGACAGAGAAAATTATATATATATATATATATATATATATATATATATATATATAATATTTATATAATTCACAAGTCCAGACTCTCGAATCAAACAACGTCAGAGAAATGCTCATAAGTTCAGTTGAAAGAATGTAAGAGGGAAAAATCCATTATAAATAATGTGAGTTAACAATTCTGAGTATAACGAATGAATACTTTATCACCCGAACATCGTAGTTTATAATCCGTGATTCTAGAAACATTAGTAACATCGCAAACTATTTCAAGTTGTCCTCAAAATATTTAATTAAACGCATGAAAATAAAATCTTTTTTTCTCACTAAGACGCGTCTGAAATCGAAAATATTCATTGAGAATTCATGAGTTACTACATTCCTTTGTACTTTGAAATATATCGAAAAAAAAAGTTGGTAAATATATTAATTAAATTAAAATAGTCTGCCTGATCTCGATACGCTACATTTAACTTATTTTTATTTTTGTATAATGACTAATATGAGATTTTATACGTATAAAAAAGAATAATTATAACATAAAGCAATATTAAATTTTATGCATATGTACTTTTTGTTTCAAAATATAACAAAAATATATTCGAGTAAATACATTAACATTACATAATGATAAGCATGTACAAAAGCCTTGTATGCACCATATATTTAACAAATGTAGACCGAGAGTGCATTTTTTAAATCTATTCGAAATACATATCCCATATATCAGCAGAATTGGAGGGGGAACATGTAATGTTCGAACATGACGCCAGGAGGTTAACATGAATGCTTTCGGATGAAAATCGCAGTAAAATAACACTCCAGACTCCAATGATGACAGATATAACACTGGTAACGCGGTTTGCACCGATAGCAGCTATAAATTTCACTATCAAATTTTCTTTTTACCAACTGCTTAACCAACCAGTAACATAAACACTTTCGAAAATAAAACAACTCATTTTGATATAAAAAGAATGATCATTTCATTTAGAATTATTTTTCCTCATAAATTTGTGATATATAAACTAAAGTTATAAAAACGTATGTCATTTAGAATTATTTTCCTCATAAACTTACAATTCATAAACTGAAGCTATAAAAACGTGCTATATTTGAGCTACGCTAGCAAATAAGTACCTACGTTGGATTTTTTTTTTTTTTTTTTTTTTTTTTT
>BMAW01033834.1:0-10250 GCA_019974015.1 Nephila pilipes | reverse complement strand
CTCTGCAGTATCGGATTGTACTCCAATCTTGGTATAATGTGTGATCTTGAGAAAAGGGGATCGAGTCAACCAAATAGTCACATCAATCCCCTTTCTTTCGGTAAAAGCATCTCCCCTTCCAATTCTCATTTTTCCTGTAAAGTTCCCTTATGATTGTTTGAACACGACTCAGGTATTTTGTAAGTAAATACGATTTTATCATCATACACTTCGTATATTCCCGCCTTCATGTACCTCATCATGCAAATATTAGGGCAAGTTATTGTCGTTCAAGTCCCTGAATTTCAGCAGTATCCAGTGATATGGTTTCAATTCCCAATTTTTGAAACATTTTTTGCTGATCGATCCCTTTCACAATGATGAGGTTGTCTACCTCATTCGCCAGATATCCGAGCTTTTCCCTTAGGAAGGAGGAGAAATGTTCCATGGAGATTCTTTCAGGTATTTGTAGAGGGAGACGCAACTGGTCGTTAATGTACCTGTTGATCCGCCAATCTTTGAATTTTATGGGCTGGTTGGAGTGGTCGACGGTGATGAAAGCTATCCGAAGATCCTTTTCCTCCTCCGGGATCTTAGCCAAGGATAGTTCAATCGGCATGGGTATTCCAGCATGGTAGAACATATAAGCATGTGAGAAAAAGGCTGCTCGAGGCATTGTAATGAATAACTCTGAGTAAAATTAGAATGTCTTTTGCTACTGGCGTCTCACCTTATATACACTTCAGGATTGGAAATATATGACGTCATCTCGCATCTTATTGGTAATGCTTGCTGATGGAAATGCTTAGCATGTGTCTCTGAGGCCCATTTCTAAGTTTCGAGGCATACGAATCTTTCCAGGATTGCATCATCTCGATGTTTTTCCCAATAACTTAGCCATATTAATAGGGACACATAAGCTTCGGCCAACCTCGTACAGTGCGTCACATCCACAACGGGCGCATCGGAATTCTTTGGTTGATAAAACTCCCAAGTAGAAGGGGGGGGGAATGACTAAATTGAAAGAAGCATAAATGCAATCCTTTATCCCACGTCAAATCAAAATGACTCGCAAACACTACCACCGTTCTTCCATACGATTTAAGAAAGGGAACTTGGAAATTAGGCTAAATAATAACAGTGTAAGGATAGTCGTTTTGGTAATGGGTGACTTGATCTGACCTTCGACCCAAATTCCCAGAGACGATGGTAGTTGGATGCCGACGTAAGTCCAACAAGTTTTGTACCAAAACCATCTTTAAAAACAAATTATTTTTTAAATACTTTTTTCAAGTATAATGTGCTTTGGGAACTTTTTTTTATTTCCCCCTAACGAATCAGATTTCCTGGCCACGTCAATGGCTTCTACAGCCATTCGACTTTTACACCCTTGAAAGTTTCCCTGCTCAAGAAGAGTCTGGACAATCTTTTACTGTTATCATGGATGTTTCCTGATTGCACTACACCCCGAAGAATGTAAAAACCAATCAATGGATGGTAGATAAAATTCATAGAATACCTTTCCCGTTCCAAGACAATAGGAGCTTGGAGGAAGCTAGAACCATTGTTAGAAAGTTGTGCGATCAAAAAGATCTTGGCAAAGCATCACTGGTATCGGTAAGATGATTAGATAAAAAAAACCCATTTTTGTTGAGGTGTGCCAGTGAGGATATCAAATCATAGTTGGTGAGAGATTGCCCACTATATGACGATTTACTATTGTACTAGTTTCCAAGTCCAGTGCGCCACGACAGAATCGTTCACCAATACGACGAGGAGATAAAACGTATAAGAAAAATTTCTTTCACATGTACGATGTTCCTCATAGACTAAAGAGTTTTCAGATTATCTATAAAAAAATTTGAATCATCTATAAATATTTTCAAGGTATATGTTTATGTATAAAATGAAAGAACCCCTCATGTTTTCTTCGGACTTCTTTTTTCAAAGTAATTTTTGAATCAAAGTTGATGCGATGTTTACCAAATCTTAGTGTTGTGCGAAAAATTATCCTTTGAATATTTTCTGGGTATGTTTATCAATAAAACCAAGGAAGGATGGTGGTATCACCCTTTAATTAAAATTAATTTTTTAATTAAGCTTGTGTGAAATAAGAGTTTTATCGAATCTCTAAAAAATTATCCTATGTATAGTTTCAATATATGTTTTATCAATAAAAGAGGAAAAATTTGAAGACAAGTTTAAATTACACAACACACCAAATATGGTATATAATATGACAGAAAAAAGGGGACTGAGCCAATGATAGATTCAATTCTCCTTTTTTTTTCGGGCAGAAAAATGGCGCAAGTTTAGAAAATAAAATATATTTATTTACAGATAATATTTACAACATTATGTTTTTATGAGATAAATTTAACGCCACTTTATGCATAAACGCCAAATTTGCACAAAACACGCATTTTCTTGTTTTGGTGGAGTCAAATCCAATCGTTGAGTTTCATTTAGTAAGGTTGTTCAAATTTCAATAAAAAAACCCCCTCAAAATATTCACATCTACAGAAAGAATTGAAGTCACGGTTTGTGAAATTTGAGCTTCATTCGGACTGTTTAAAAGAGTGTTTAGGAATATTTTATCGGATGGAGGTACATTGTACTCTTGTTCAGACAATCTAGTTTCAAGTATAGAAAATTCAGTTTCAGAAGCAGGATATACATGTTTGGGTAACGGTGCCGAAAATACAGTTTCAGATGCAGAAAACATAGATGTAAAAAACATCGTTTTAACAGTAGAAAATACTTTTCAAGTAACACTGGATTCGGTGCAAAAAAGTTTTTTGTAACGTTGGTTCAATTAACACACTCTCTGTATGAGTCAACACAGGTAAAAAAAAATGTTCATTCAACACAATTTGGGGATCAGGCGCCGCCAGTGAAGCAGGATCTGGAGGAGCTGGATACACTGCCATGTTGGATCCAAGTGTTATATACTTGATTGGATACATTTTGGATTTCTTTGCAGGAAGTCCTCTAAAAGTATGGGGTCTCCTTCCAGGAGTTTCACCTACTGGTTCATGAGCAGGACTCGGTGGAGGAAGATGAAAGGCCTTTTGACCATTTTTTCTCGCCTTTCGAAAATTCTTCAAATGTAAATCCTTGCTCCTGAAAGGAAGGCAGCATCGTCTCGACATCAACGCCCACGGCAAACACAGTTTTTCGTACGGTTAGCATGTAAAAACTGATGAGTAAAAAAAAAAAAATGTATGTTTTCTCTTTCTTTGGAACGAAACGCATTGAAGGCTCCCAAGCGGACGTGAATATGGACTATTGCCACTTGCAGAAACTTTAAATATAAAATATTTAGCACTTTTCTCTATTCTTCAATTATTATTAAGACTAAAAGGATACTCCAGCGCCAAATCTGACAACCCGAAACAGATTTACTTACGCACCAATCATCTGCTTTTAGCTTTGTGAAGAGAAAGAGCAATATCACATTCCCACTGTCTGTAACGTCATGGAAATGTTTGGGTTTGTAAACCTAGAATTCCCCAGTTTAAATTACTGTAAACTGAGAAAATAGCGAAATATTTGTTAGTTCTTTTGAAATATTGTTAAATATTTTTCCAGAACTCAAGAAGTATTGGAAAAATGGGCAAAGGGTATAATAATTACATGTGTAAGAAACCATTTCATCCAGGATCAAAAGCCAACATTAAACGAGTAAATATTATTTCGATTCCTCAAAATTAAAAGTGTATAGGTATTTTTACATGAAGTTACAAATTTGTTTTTATACTGTAGGCATGGATGGCAGAGCAGAAAACTGAAAATGAAAAGAAGAAACAAGAAGAGCTGAAAGTACAATATGAAAAAGAGCAAGATTTGTACAATAATAGGTGAGTTTTTTTAGTAAACTCACGAATGAAATTTTTTCATATAAATATTTTACTTCCGATATAGCTACAGTATAATTCTTTTTAATTGCTTATAAAGTCGCGAAGACGTGTTACATTGAAATTTGAAAACCTGATATGTGACTTGTAAGCTAATGCATACTAAGTTAAAGGAAACATCTACAAAAGAAGAAACAAAGGCTATATAAACTGTTAAAAAACTGTTAAGTGTATGTGAAAGTGTATTATTTATTAAATTACCGTAATATTTTATATAAGATTTTTGAATGTAAGTGTATGGTTGAAAATGCAGTTCAAACATACCTCTTCGTGCAATTTTAAAAATCTCCAAATTGGCATGTTTTTACTATGTAATGTAGACTCAGCACAGTGCTAAAGGAAGGATTATGCAAAAAAAAATTACAAACATTTTACTTGGGTGGATCTGCAGTATAAAGCACATATTTATATCATAGGCATGGATGAAGTGTTTGAAAACATCATCATCAATTCCACATCATCCACTACTGGAACATTAGTTCACTCATAAATTCATTCATAAGCACCTTCCAAAGCAAAATCTCAGTGAACATCACAAATAAATACAAAAACCTCTCATTTTTAATAAAATATATATTATATTCCCACCTTTCATTCTGCAGTGCCACTCATGTCTATTGTTCGTACCTTTCCTTTAAAACAATTATATGATTTCACATTTTACATTGAAACAAATCTCTCTTTCGATAGAACAGACCAAACCACAAATAGATCTTCAATTCACCCATTATAAACACATTTATACACCTTTCCTATGAAATCTCTTGTATATATTATGCATTTAAAAATCAATTTCTGCTTCGTTCAACAAAACTTACCAATCCTGAATTGGTTTCATTTCACTCAGCAAACTTAATTGTTCCCCTTCCAATCCACAATCTCACTAGCTGAACATTATCATACATATTCTAATGGCTTGGGTTAGATTAAATAACAACGAGCCTCTTCTAACACTCTTGTAAAAATTCTATAAAATCTCCTATCCTCTTGCTTCATCATTTATATCCATCAATAATACTGTGTTTTAAAGTAATCACAAGCTCTCAGATTTTGGATATTCAATAAAAATTAGTTTTCCTTTTGCCTCTAAATTTGTTAAAAATAGTTGTACATTCTTTTACCTCTTTTAAACTCATATAGCAATCATCATTGTCTTTAAGATTTGGGAGAATACACATTAAAATTATCAAAAGAAATATGCACGTTATTCAAAGACATCTGTGGGCAAAGTAATGAATGATTGGTCAAATAAATTATCTGTGCGAGTAAAAGTTAGTTTCCAAACAAAGGTGCAAAAAAAAACTACTCCTATAATTGACTAAAAAAAACTATTACCTAACCAGTGTACACATTATTAGATCCAAATCAATTACCTGAGATTAACAAATTTAAACTTAAAACTAAGAATAAAATTTTCTAGGATTGCTATGTATAAGAAATCTATAAATTATATTTTCTGGATAAAGTAAAGAAATATATCAGATACCCTTTCTTTTCTTCATTTCTCTTTGTTAGGTACCTTAGAATTATTACTTTATTATCATGCGTATTAATTTGATTTTCAAAAGATTTAAAAATTTCTTCAGAAATACTAAATTTTATTTCAGTTTATTACTCAAAATGTAATTGAGATACTATAAAGTAAATAACTCTATAATCAAACAAGTGTAATTATATATCTTGAGTAATATAGACTATAATTTGAATATCTTCTGAATTAACAATTATACTAAAATAAGCGAGAAGTTATACGTATATAAATGAAACAAAAACCAAGATTACTATTGACATAAGATAAATACATTGAAATTATATAAATAAATGATGTTCAAAATATTAACAATAAGCAGTTAAAGAGAAATATTAGTGTGAGTTGGCTCCCATGGGGTTTACTGTCTTTGGTAAACACAGGTGACGCACTCCCCGGATACCCTAGCAATCCTTCTCTATTTTCGACCCTCTTTCTTGTCAACCAATTTTTATCTTTTTTTCAACTTCACGTCTAGACCACAGTTTAATGTTGTTTGGCGCAGCATAGCATCTGGCTCTTGCGCCAATAAACTTTACATTCACCCATCACTCACTAGTGTGAGTTGGCAATGATAATGATTAATTTGGTGACTTTTAACGCATTGACTGCCAGTCACTAGAGATTGGCTTGATGTTGATGCCTTGACATGGAAGTAGATTGTACCCAGATGCCAACATACTTATTATAGGAAATATAATTTAAAAATAGTGATAAGAGGTAATTATGAGGTATCTAAGTATTTTTAAATTTTTCATTAAAGAATTTCATTTCTACATGCCAGCACAGGATAGGCACTACATCTCAAATTTTTTTTAAATACCACATTGCTCGCTGGCAAAAAGTGAACCAAAATAAGAAAAATGTGTGACAGTATGCATTATTTTTTAATTAATCTGTATTATAAACAAGTATACATATTGCAATTGAATTTATTACAAGAAAATTACAATGACAGTGTCTTTCCTAGCTATCATCAGTATAATTCATATCACAAGATAATGTTTTCTATGAAAAATAAAATATTAATTTCGCAACCAAGATCATTTATAGCTAGTTTCTAATCATCACTCCATGTCAATACCAACAGAAATATCCTGCATGCATTGCCAAATAATTTTGAGAATTACCAATCAGATGAAAATTTTCCAGCGCCAGCATTTCATTGGCACATTGGTAATGCAACCTCGTCTTGCACTGGCGTGTGATCAGCAGTCAATGTATTAAAACAGACTGTCAAATTATTGATATATGTCATATGACTTCAAAAATCAGCAACATACTGCAGCTAAATGAATTCTAACAATGATAATTGCAATATTTAACATTATTAAATGAGTTTTATTAAATTATGTTAAAAACAAACTAATGTTATGAGAAAAGTTTTATTTAAAAAAATATGTAGTAAAGATGCTGGTGGGATTGTTGTTTAGTTTAAACCCTTGGCAACTAAAATTTATTGGCAATAAATTGCTAAATATGGCTATCCTCGATTCCTTGATTGAATATGGCTATTATACATGACAATTCTAAAATTTATCCTTTCAAAAATTTATCCATTCAGTGCCCATTATTGTTTTTAGGTGAATTTGGCATGTTCGGAATATGTAAGAGTTTCTTTGATCAATAAGAAGAGTATTTTTGTGTGCTTCTATCTAATATCTGTTTGAAACTTTTGCTGGTTAAGAAAATGATGTTGACCTTTTAATTCAATGTGCAATTTTTTTCAGTTATTTTTAACGTGCTTTCTCAAATGAGTGGCATTGATAGAAGAAAGGTAATCTGTAGGAGAGAGCAAGATTTGTTTGATATGCTTGATAAAAGATAGCAAATTAGATGACTTGGAGTATTTGGGATGTAGATGCATCTAAATTCGTAAAAATGATGAAATTTTTAAAATAATATCTCGCTAATCCACGAGCAAAATAAATTTGTAAAACTTTTTTTGATACTCTTTCAGTAAATGCTCTGTGCATTCTAATAACCATTTTAAGACAAGTCACTATGTATTATTATAAATGGTAAATCTGTTTTATTTAAGTTTCTGAAGAGTTTTTAAAAATATTTATGTGCAATTCATTTTATTTTAATTGTGAATTTCATTCAGTTTATTTTGAAAAGCTCTGAATAGAATTTTAAGTGGTTTTAGACAGCAATACAATCAAAACTTCAGGCTAGTGTAATTGTTAAAATTCACATTCGTTCTAATATCCTGTCTCACTTCATTCTTTTAGAGAATTGGAGAACATTTTAAAAATTTATTTTGTTGCAGTTTAATCAACAAATGGATTAACTTTATGGTAATATATATTTGTAATAATGTAAAGTATAATTTGATTTGCTAGAAAGTGACATAAAATCACTAACTGGTCTTGCATCTAATTTTATTGTTTGTTGAAGTGAATGAATCTAAACTCAGGAAAATGAAGATTCCAAAGTTTTTAAAATATTTTTTTGGATCAACAAGCAAAATAAGTTAGAAAAAAAAAAAAAATTCTAAAAGATTTCTAATTCCTAAAAAGTGTATCCTTTAATTTTTAATTCTGTCTTAGTTGGGATTTTTTTCCCCCAAATTTTCAACCTAAAAACTTATATACATTCTATCCTTAATTCAAAAATGCAAAATATTTTTATCAGCAAGTGATTTTTGCTGAACCTACCAGCATTCAAATATTTTATAATCCCATCCACGGATTTCCAGTTTTTCCTGCAATGATCTCAAGTATTAAATTTAAAAAAGATACTCTATTACTATATTTATTAATTCTAATGCTTTGATGTGTTCAAGATAAATATCTACATAAAAATAACTATTAAAATTATGTAAAATATATTTAGTTAAATGGTTTTCGAACCTTACATTGAAACAACTCTACAATCTGCCTTGGATATCAGAGAGCAAAAACAACATTCACCAAAAAATCTATTACAGAATGTCATGCTGTGTGTGTGGCTACCCATATCCTTACTGAGCTCATATCATTGTTTTCTGATAGATTTTCTAGATTTTGAATAAATATTATTACTTGATAAATCAGAATTATTATCTGATTGAGAGATGTTAAATTCATTTCTCTCTCTAAATTCATCATATAAAAGCTATTTTAACACGTAAAAATAACATTAAGTAAAGAAAAATTACTTAATGTACAAAATGATTTTGATTTTAATTCAAAGTATGAAATTTAAAGAGATGATGTAAATAGTGATAAATTCTATTTCAACAATGCAATTTTCCTCTTTGTTGCATGCCATACTATGAGCACAAAACTGCTAAATGTGTAAGATGAGATGCCAACCAATGAGGAGTGAAAATCATTTCAAGGATGTGGGCTAAACAGTATTTTCACCATGATGGTGGGCTAAACAGCTTATTTTGATAATAGGATTTTTGCATCCCATGCCTCTTGAATTCTGCAGCATAAGAATTGGAATGTATATATATATGTTAAATGCAAGGATTATTTTATGGATCTCCACATACTCTCTATGGAGTTTCTGTGAGTACAGTCTCTGTATATGTGAAAGGAGACACAGTGATTGACTGAAAGATGTTAGACTCGGAGCATACTGCTTTCGAATACATCCAGACCTTAGTACAGAAATTCATCTGATCCTTGACTCTACTTAGCTAGACATTGATTTCTAAAAAAAATTAAATCACTATTAGCCATTTGTGTGCACATATTTGGCATAATCAATATCTGTAACGCGCTTAAATTGCTCTCTTAAACCAGTTATTCTTACTTATAGACCTTCTAATATGATACTTATATATAGTAACATTTTCAAACAAAGCTGCTTTGCAATTTCGTTTTACTTAACCAAACTCGTATCATCCTTGCAAGTAGAACATTTAACCTTTTCCAAAATTAAACTTTTATCTATACACCATTTTAATACTTATGTTTTATTCTTCTGCTGCGAATCATACTTTTCAGAATAACTGAAGGAAGGAACATTCAAAATCACAAAGAACAATTCAATTTTTTTTAAGAAATGATTTGCAAAGAATAAAGTAACATATTTTTTAAAAAATGCTGATTGTAGGAATAAAATGCAAAAAAGAAAAGGTACGTAATCATTTTGTCAGCGCAAATCTCACCAAGCAGACTGTATTGGCTACAACATGCAATATACACATATACAGTTTGGTGTCAGGTTTATCATGGCAACTGGCAACTTTATCGCCAGTGTCACTGAAATGGAAAAGTACCAGAGAAAATTCTCAGAAAAACACAATATTATAGTGATTAACTTTTACTCACACCCATATATTTAAGAGTAATTAAAATAGCAGTAGATTAAACTAAACTACTTATAACTTTGTTCAAAAAAGTGGATTAAACTACTTATAACTTTGTTCAAAAAAGTGCCAAAAATTTCAAAATAATATAGAAATGAAAACAGGAACCTTTGATTCAAGATAAAAACAAAACAGCAGTTATTTGCATCCTCTTCTCCAAATGAATTTGGTACATTTGCATATTTCTAGAATCTCAAGGATTACATAATGACATAGAGCCAGAAACTGTGATATAGAGAACCCAAAATAATTAATTTTATCTTTACATGATGTAGCAAGCAAAGAATTTTTCTCAAGTAATATTTATTTAAATATTTATTATTTCATTTATATTCATTCATAAGATTGTCCTCACTTTTACATTTTATTTCAAGTGCTTTAAATTCTTTTAAATTTTGTTAAATCACTTATTAATGTTTTTTTTTTTTTTTTTGTATTGTATTGTAATTTTGATATAAATTTTGAATATTTCGAGAAATTTTGTTATTCGAAACATTTGTTTTATGTCTCCTGTCTGTTT
>BMAW01033831.1:0-12618 GCA_019974015.1 Nephila pilipes | reverse complement strand
ATTTCTGGTCTTCCTTACTATTTGTCTGACACTGAATGTATTAGTGCATCCGGAAAGAAAAACATAATGTATGCTTTGAAATTCATTTTTCCTCCCAATCTGTGTTTTAAAAAGACTAGGAACTAAAAATGAACTGGCTAAAATATGGTAAAATATTTTAACAACTGAGGGAAAAATTTCACAGAAGCATGTTTGTTTATTTGTTCTTCAGATGCACTCTTTCATGCCAGTAGATAAACAGTAAAGATGTAGGAATTAAAGCTCTGAATTTGCAGGGATTAACAGACTGACAAATGAGTGTGGGGACGGAGTTTGAATGAAACTTAATCTGACCCCTTTAAAGAATTGAAATTAATCTTCAGAAAGAAACCATGATGAGACAACATGTTTGAAGTACAGAGGGTAGCAGGAGATCCACGCTATGGCAACCACTTTTTCCTCTCCAGTTTATATAAAAGAATATTTAGGCATGGGCCCATGTGGGATGGGAAAGAGCCACCATGTATGATCTCTGGTATAATGTAACCTTAGTCTATAACTAATTATAAAAATGAATTTAGGCTCTGAGAATACAACCCTACTGCATTTATTTATATACAAATTAAACTAGAACAAAAATCATTGGGTAAATTAATTTTTCAGAATTGATAAAAATTTCATATGACTATTATTTTTGAAGGTAGAATGAACACTTTGACATGACACATTGAATTCAAAGTTGTTAACCCAAAGACGAAATTACCAGATTCTTATTTGCCGAGACTCTTCACGACACATGAAGTGAATACGGAACAGATCACAAAGCAGAGTTTAAAATAGTGAAAGCCTAGCCTGCCAGCACAAATGACACAATCAGTAATAAACTCATTAGGGCCTTTGCAGTTAGCGGTGCTGATTTCTCTCAATGATTTAATAATTACAAATTGAAACAAAGATCTTTACCATATTATCTTAATTTTCATTTTTCAATCATCTGAGCACAAGCAGGCTACAATGTGAATTCTTAAATGCAAGAAAATTTCACAGAAGAGATGCACTGAATCTCATGAGCCACTGCTGTGTTAAATACTGGAAGAGAACAACCCAAACTATTTTATTCTTGTCTGTCACGTCTGATTCTTTCAAGCCTAACAGTTAGGCTGAGGTTTACTCTCCTGCCAAACAAGGCATTTGAAATGGTCTGGGAAGGTAGTCAGAAACCAAAGGGATGGACAGATTATATCCACCACTGCTGTCATCGCACAACAACTGACCATATGAATGGTCGACAGCTTGAGGCCCCATCTCATGACAAGAATGATGGAAAGATGAAAGAGGCTGGAAAACATTAGCTTCCACTGGTGGTACCACCTGCATGTACAGAGGGATGGAAAAGGAACTGTCCTTTCGACATGCTTACTAAAGGTGGAACTGAGGGATAACCACCATAAGGTGGAATAAACTGGACATGTAATGTCTGAAGAGAAATTCTACAAATCTAGACGAGCATGGAACAAGCAGAGAAGAAACCTAGATTCTTCGATGCAAGTTTTCAAGAAAATATTAGAGAAAAGCATAGACGGTGATATCCGCTGAAAGAAAAGTATCCAGATATTCTGTTAATGCCAGACCAGGTGAATCTATTTGTTACGATGTATAAATTGAAAATCAAGTTTATGTCATAAGGTGGGCACTCCATGGTGGGATTATTTAAAAGGATGAATAAAATAGACTGTTGATTTAAATAAACTGAAAATATTTGAGGCATGGGAAAATATAAAGAGTCTGGGCAACATTTGCAAATTTTCTTTGTAGAGTTTGAAACAGGCTCTAGCTTCACTTGGGAGGCCAGGAAGTTCACCAAGTTTAACAACCCTGCTTCTTTGCTCATTCTCAGCAGAAAGGTGGCCTGAGAAGGCCGAGCATTTGTAAGATTTATTTTGAGCTATTTATTTTTCAGGTTCCAGAATTGACTCAAACATCTTTCTGATGGACTGCATGGAACAAAGCCACCCATGGAGAATGAAGGGAAGAGAACGATAAACAGAATAAAAACCTTATAGATAAGGAACTGGTGTCTAAACAGCAAAGGAAAATGACACTTTATGTGAAACAATTAGGAAAATCCCCAGGTCTGAAGCTAACTGGTTATTATGGCACACAGAAAATTGGGAGTAAATTTCAAGTCCAGAATAATTAGAGAAGTGTCCTGGCCTATAGCTGCAAATTGATTTCACCAGACCTCTAAAGTGCACACATTCTCCTACAGAAAACCTATCACTGAGTGATTTGGAATAAACTATGTCATGGAAGGAACTATCAGATTTCTTCTGAATTGTACAAGTAATGAAGACAGATTGAGACACTGAGAACAAAACACATGTCAATAGATGGTACACAGAGATCCACCAAGAGACACTGGAACCCAGCCAGCCCAGAAACTCTAATATTCACACTACACTAGGAACAACTACAAGCAATGCGCTATCACCATACAACCATGTTCTATGGCACATCTCCTAACTTTCATTTATAACCAGACACGCCTAAACAAGGAGCCTCCACACCTGTGGAAAACAAGTATTTTAATGAGGTTTCTTCAACTTAGAAATAATTCTCTGCCACACTAAATAAAGACTGGAATCTGAACCCCAAAACAACCTGAACCAGAGAAAATGGAAGGCCAGGGGCAAAGCAGCAAATGGTGAACTTCCAACTGAAGTCTCATACAGGAATCTGAAGACACAGAAAAGGAGAATGACAAAACTGGCATGCTCTCCACGAGTCGAACCAGCCTGGATATAATCTCTGCATTCTCTTTGTAGCCCCATGATGGCATCCAGAGTATGATACAATACCAGTTAAGTATCTTTCTTTCATCACTGAAGGAACCTTTTAGAAAGTGAACCAGATGCCCTGGAAAAGAATCCAGGCAAGTCAGTATCTTTCTCACAAGCAAGAAGACTTTACGTTCCTAAGAAAACCTTTCAGTAGACAGAGAGGCCCCAATTTTAAACACCATTGATTTAGGGCAGAACCTGGTTGAGACTTGAGAGATCGGCTTGATCTGCACCCAAAGAATATTTCTGCCCATGTACAGCCCCACAAATATGAATGCAACTGAAAATGTTATCAAACAGATATAAGCAAATTTTCTCTATTTGACTGAATCTCTTCCCCAGAGATTAAAGTATCAGCCAGCAAAACCTGAACAAAGTAAATGAGATCCGGTTTCACTGACTTAACTGCACTAACTGGTGGGGACCATAATTTATTAAAACAGAAATGACTTTGCTGACGGCTTAATTTCATAAGGCCCAAATTCTGTTGATCCTCAGTGGCCACCGTTCCCAGCAATATGGGCAGCACCCCTGTATGGATCTCACAGAACATCAACCCCATTCCAAACAGGTTCACATTTGGAGGCAGACTGTCACTGAGCACCCAGCCGCCCTGAATATAGAGCTTTCACTGCCATGGAATCGTGAATATGGCAAACATGGAATGAAGAAAATATTGAAACAAGCTACAGCATAGGCATTGAAACCAAGGAACAAGACAAGACAACTAAAGTGATGTGTTTGGAAAACACCAGATGGTCAACAGAGATGGACATCAAATAGATGGCCTCACCACAGAACTGAATATCAGAATAATTCTTCTCTGTTTAACAGCTTTTCCCAGCACCAGATTTCGGGAGATTTCCCTAAATGGAAATAAAATGGTAAAGCAGCATTCAAGTGGGGCGCCTGACTTCAGAAGTGAGACAGGCTGGGACACAACATATGTAAATAACACTTCTGAACAGGCATGATCTCACAACAACTTAAGAAATTTTCGCTTTCATAAAACCAGAACAAATCTAATGATTTTCTGCACACAGAGACGTAACCCCGGGAATTGACTCCAATGGTGCTGCTCAATTCTTAACATCTAACACACTTCCTGCACCCACTTTCTAGATTTGCCCAAATTGGCCCAGTTCTGTAATGATAAACTGTCTCCAGACCACCAAGAGCTGTAAAACCACCAACAGAAACTACAAGACAGCTTCTTCCTCAAACTGTGTCTGTCAGCCCACCAGCCCCACCATTTATTGAATCTGTCTAACCTGTCCTGAAACATGAAGCCACCATCCTGATCAAACCCCAAAAGATAAAACTACAACAACTCTTATAGATCAATACCAACTCTTCTAAACCTTGAGCAGACCCTTAGCTCCATTTTAGTTTGAGGCAATAGAAAGCAGCCTCACCTCCACAACATTGTGGATTTGTTAGCATTTACATCAGGAACTGCAACGTACTTCTACACAAAAGCTATAGTAGATGCCAAGAGGGAGAAATTTTCTGTGGAAATCTTAACCTGACACTGGTATCTTATTGATCCTGCTCTGGCTGATACTTATTTATAAATACACTAGGTAATGCTGGAAAGCCAGTGCACCCTGACCTTCTACCTTCCTTCAAAACAGAGCACATGTGAATGAACAAAGCGGCTCGAGAATTAAAAATCAAAATTCCATAGAATTAACATTACGTCCATGAAATCAAAATGGCGAGTAGACGGGAGACTTAACTTATTAAGCATAAAATTCATATTCTTAAGGCTCCCGTCTAATGGTCATTTTGATTTCGTGAAAATAATGTTAATCCTATGGAATTCCAATAACCGTACTCAAATCTTTGCCACTTTATCTATTGGAATGCAGAAAAGGGCATCCGAAAGAGCAAAAAATAATGACGTTTTCATTTCTCTCCTATTTTTTTAAATATTTTAGAATATTTTTACAGACCGAAAAACCCACAAACGAATTATTAAAATAGGAGCAAAAATATTTTTAAAAATTGAAAAAAAAAATGTAATTCCGTAGGAAGTGCATCCGAAAGAGTAAAAAATAACGAAGGTGTCTGCCAAATTACATTTTTCCACCGATTTTTGAAAGAAAAAAAAATCCACTCTTTTAATTATTATTTTGTGGATTTTCCAGACTTTGAAAAATATTTTAAAATATTTTCGAAAATTAGGTAGAAAATGTAATTCCATAACAACCATCATTACTTTTTGCTACATCGGACGCACTTTTTACATTCAAAATTGGTAAAATAGTAAAGGTTTTAGGATGGTAGTAGGAATTTCCTAGAATTAAAATTACGTTTACGAAATCAAAATGGCCGGTAGATGGCAGCTTTAATAGTATCATGTTTTAATTTATATTTTTAAGTAATTGTATTAGCCCAATATCGTAACAACTGCCTTGTTCCTGATATCCCAATTAACTTAATTAATTTATCCTCTCATATATCAGAAGTAAGGCATTAAAATTTTAGTAATTAAAAAAAATTCCGTAATTAAAATTAACTTTCGAGCAAAATTACACGAACAGAGCAGCAAATATCCGAGAATCGACATGTGTATTATCGTCGATTCATAATTAATAAACAAACATCGCTTGTGCCTTACTGATATAGATCAGCGCTTCCGTAGGAAATAACATCGCCTCCGTAGGTACATCAGTCAGCGTTGGGGAAGGGAGGCAATAACAGAAGAGTTATACGAAAATAACTTCCGTAAGACTGGTGAGAGACATATGAACTATATAATGAATCTGAGAGCGGTAATTTAAATTTTTAAAACCTTATATTTTCGCCTGACACCCCTTACATTTAAGCATTTTAGGAGTGCAAAGATCTTCACCAAGTAAAGTCAATTAATTTGGATAATTAAACAAATTAAGTGGTTATGACACGTTGATCAAAAAGGAAAGATACCTTAACTGGATAAAAGACTCCTACATATTGTAGAGCTTTATATTAAATAAATTTGGAATTAAAATTTAGAAGTTTATTTAAAATGTTTCAAAATTAATTTAAAATAGAAGAAAGGAATTTAATAAATTAAAATGAGGCTAATGCTTTGCTGAAGTTTGCACAATGTTGCTATGGTTGGAATGAAATTTAATATGGTTGAAATCCTACAAAATTAAAGTAAGAATTTTAATGTTACGCATAGGATTGAATCCGGTATAAATTCAGTTAGGGATACAGATCGCTAGTACGGGCTTACAATAAATTCTTAAGTAATTATTTTAGGAGTAAGCAGTCTTTTGAGAATTGGAAAAGGCTGGTAGTTTTCATCTAGTTCAGATATTTGCTAATTACCTGGCTAGGGATGCTGTAATCAAAAGAAGTAAATAGTTCAACAAATGATTAGAAATTTGAGGTAACCGATTGAAAACTTTTTTATTGAATTTTAAAATTTTACAAATGGTTAAGTTTTTAAGTTTTTGTGTATAGGAATTCCTTCCCAACAAACCAGAGAGTGTAAAGTAGCTTACGGAGGTATATATTTTGGAAGACGAGCAATCTATCTTCCTTAACTACCGTCTTTGTCCGCTGTCGTCCTTGTCACTTGAACAGGGGTCAAAATTACGAGACCCGTCACCCGTAACTCTCGTGTTGCTTTTCAGTGTGGCGTAAATTAACAATCACATCACATCCTTGCTGGCCTTGTTGCTTAAGGTACGGCAAAGATGGACAGTTCGAATCTGTCCCTCCGTCACTCAACCCCCCTTGAGGGGGGGAAAAATCTCCCCAAGGTCGGGGGGGGGGAAACACAGAAAATGAAAATAGGAAGTATGTTGGGATCACACTCAGTAAACAAGTTCGTTGGTGGCGCCCCTTACATCCGGACAAAGATTCCGGTTAAAAGCATCCGAAACTGTGTGAAAGGTCAAGCAACATTTCTGTTTCCCTTGAACTTTGACTACATACAACACAAACCTCTTGGGAACCCTTCACTGAACCCAGGGGTTGTTTCCTTTCCAACCGCATAGGGTGACCAGGATCAATGGCAGAAATAATAATTTCAGCTGTTCAGCTTCAGAAAAAGTAGTATTTCGTAATTGTGAAGAAAACATGGCCCAATTTCATTCCACACAAAATTCCAAAGTGGTAGGAAATTCGTAACTACTTGCGCTGGAATACCATTCGCTCTTTAATGTGTGTTGCAAACATTTTATCTTATTTTAAAGATCTGTAATATTTAAATTAATTAAAATAAATTAGCGTGTATATAAAATAGGTTACCTTGTCATTTAACACCATTCTGCATAATCAGCTCAAGCGGTCAATAGCACCAACTTGTAGGATTGCTCACACTACAGAGTAGTGAGATCAGGAAATAATTTTTAATGTTAGAATCATCGGATTTTGGATTAAAAATTGGGTTTGATTTAATTTTATTGTTTTTTTAACATAGCACTGAAGAGCAACACGAGGGTTATAGGCAATGGACCTTGAAATTTTAAGCCTCGCTCGTATATTGAGAGTGACACTTGAGCATTCACCTCCTTTTCCAGACATCCTCATCCCGCCATTGAGAGGACTTAAGACCCCGACCACATTTAAAGTGTATCAGTCTCACAACATGGCGGGTCTTAAGTGGTATCAGGACTCGAACCCTCGACTAAGCAGACTCATTGAAAATCATGCCGGCCGCAAGTCCACGACCATGACTATTATTGAACCGCGGCCTCCTAAAAAATTGGAATTACCCCAGCAATCATCCAAATATTGAGAAAACGGCTGTTTTCTATTTATAAATTAGAAGAATAAATTTTAAATTGGGATTTTTAAGTTGGCAATTTGAGATTAAATCCAATTTGGAAGGTTTTTTCTAGTATTTAACTTTCGTAATACCTGAATTTTTCATGGTAAAATGAAGACCAAATCAAGACAGGTTTATCAAAAAAAAAAAAACTCTTAATCTTCCTTTCAGTACATACACAAAACGCAGGGTCCTGTGCATTCTTTTTAGTTCAAAGTATTCTATTGCCCGCATTTACTATTTGTAGTTTGTATGAAATATTACACTCAAGAGCCAAAACATTATGACCACCCCTACATTTTGCAATGAACTCGCCTGGATGATGTGGAAGGCACGTGATCAGGTGGAAGTGGTATTTAACTGCTGCTGGAGATTCTGAAGAATCATTCTTTCACTTACTTCTGTGTGTGATGAGAAAGGCTGCGGATCTAAGCGACTTTGATAGAGGACAGATTGTAATGGTTCGAAGGCTCTGAACAAGTATTTCCGAAACTGCACGACTCGTGGGTTGTTCGAGATCTACAGTTGTCAGTACTTATGCAAAGTGGAGGAATTACGGTGAAACCAGCAGTAGACGACATGGTGTTGGACGTCCATACGCTATCAAAGAAAAAGGTCGTCGGAGACTGTCTCGCATGGTGAAGTAAAACCGGAGCTAGACAGTGGCTCATCTTACAGCCCAATACAATGCAGGGCCAAGTAGAATAGTATCGGAGCACACTGTTCAGCGGACACTGTTGGATATGGGGCTACGCAGCAAACGTCCCACTCGTGTGCCTTTGCTGACCAAGCGTCATCATCAACTGCGCGTGCGCTGGGTCCGGGAACATCGCGACTGGTCCATGGATCAGTGGGAGAGAGTTGCCTGGACAGATGAATCTCGGTTTGTCATTCATCACGCTGATGGCTGTGTCAGGATACGCCGTCTTCCTGGCGAACAGTTGCTCCTTCAATGTACAGTAGGTCATACACAGGCCGATGGTGGCGGTATTATGCTTTGGGGGACGTGCTCTTAGGCATCTCTGGGACCCGTGGTTGTGGTAGAGAAGACTATGAATGCTACAGGGTATCTGAACATCATTGCGGACCAGTTGCACCCTTACATGGCCTCTGTTTTTCCAGCTGGAAATTTAATGTTCCAACAGGACAACGCCCCGTGTCACAAGGTTAAAATTGCGTTGGAGTGGTTCCAGGAACATGATGCTGAATTCCAGTTAATGTCCTGGCCACCTAACTCACCGGATCTCAATCCGATAGAACACATTTGGGATGTCGTGAGAAGGCAGCTCAGAGTTCAAAGACCACCAATTAGCAATATCTCGGATTTGCGTGACCGTTGCTTAAACATCTGGTACAATCTGTCTCCGGTCATCTACCAAGGACTTGTGGCATCCATGCCAAGGCGGGTTGAAGCTGTGTTGCGCACCAAAGGTGGGCCAACTCGTTATTGACAGGTGGTCATAATGTTATGGCTGTTGAGTGTATATAAAAATACAATATATCAATAATGTAGTTTGTATTAAATACATACTTACACATTTTTTTCTTACTATACTTACGTGCTTTATTTTAGGAGTAGATTAGATACCGTTAAATTGAATCTTTTAAGTCACATAAATCAATATATACTTTGGTTCCTTTCATTTATCTTTTTATGTTGATCATCAAACACATAGCTTTAAGAGTTTGTTTAATCCTGGTTGAGTTTCTTCAATTAACTTCCAATATCAGGAATTGCAAACATTTGTTTACAGACAGACTAAGAAACCAGACATTTACAACTTTCAGCTTGAGAGGAATATAAATAAGTTGGTCTCAACGTGATGAAGGCAAAAGACAACTAAATAAAACTAGAAAAAAATAAAATACAAGTTTGAGATTAAATAAGGTTTGATTGAAAAAGCCAGTCACCATGACCGTAACTTTTTATTCGCTATCCGAATTTCGAAATCCTCGTTTTACCTGAAAAATACATGTACGAGTGTCTCAATATTTATTTTCTTTGTTCCCAAGTGTCGTTGGTGAGCTGAGAACTGAAGAAGATGGCGAAAGGCGCAATTGAGAAGTTTCTAACAGCTGGGGGTTGTGAACTTATTCAGACCCGACCTTGCCCTAGCCATTCATCACACCATTCACCACAATTGTACGAGAACCTTTAGAGACATCACTTTCGTTCTGATGATGAAGTGAAAGTTGCCTTTAAAGCCTGATATCGATAACAAGCGTCGGAATTCTTCTCCGACTGGTTTATTCGACGAGTCATGCATTGACGCAAATACATGGAAAATGGAGGAGAGCATGTCAAAACATGAATAGCACATTACATAGAAGATACATGTAGCTCTAAAGTACAACAAAAATTGTCGAAACCGGTTAATAAGCGAAACTGTTATAGCCACAGAGGCATTACTTTTCAATAAAGCCTCGGATAACTAAATTGCAAATTATCCTTTTCACGAACTAGATTCAATTCAATTATACCACTTTAAATATTGATTTTTATCAGTGGTATTTTCTTTCTATTTCTCAGAGAAAATACTTTCGCTGAAAAAATGAATATCCACAGTTCATAATCTGTCAAATCTGTCATAATCTGTCAAAAAAAAAAAAACTTTGGGTACCGAACAACAAAAAGCGCTCCGGAAGAATTAGAATTGATTGAACAGAATAAAGCCATACAAATTAAATTAATAATAGCAAGAAAAGCAGCACAAACTAAAGAGTAAAAAAAATTCTTAAAATAATTGCAACCAGACTGTCCGGCTCAATTTAAAAATTACCTATCAGAGATTCTAAATAAAAGATTTCGTAATTGCTTCCAATGCTTAAATATGATAGAATCAATGAAAAAAATGTAAGGCTACTTAAATTAAAGATCAATCTTGAAGTTTGCTTTGCTCTTTGTCTAAATATATTTCAACTAAATGAGCATTACCTTTAATTGACAAGAAAACAACCATCAAACTGTTAAAAACATATGGTGGGAGGGGGGAATATTCAAGACAACATGTTCGAATTTTATGGCTAAGAAATAAATTATTATATTTTTCTGTGTATAAGAAGCGTTTTTCACCTTAACAATTCATCTTAAAAGTGAGTTGCATTTTATACATTGAAAGTTAAGGTTATTTCATCTGTTTAAAATTATACCCACACCATTTATGCTACAAAATCTTTGTAAGCGACTAATAGAGCAATTAAGTTAATGCGTGAATCAGTTAATAGAGACATGGATTTTGTGACTTAGGTTTGAAAAATATCAGTTTATTATTAAGAATTACCTATTATTTTGTCTTTTTTTCAAAAAAAAAAAATACTTTTTAAATTGTGGAATGTTTCAATAAAAGTGAATTGCTTTTCTTGGGTGCGTCTTATACATAGAGTCGTCTTACACACCGGAAAATGCAGTAACTATTCTTAAGAAATTATGTATAGTTTCAAATAACACATCGGCCGATAAATTCCCAGTCTAATGAAAAAAGCACAACTTTTTCATTTAAATTCGATTTTATTCTTCAACTTAGTTTTCCTACAACCATTCCAGTGCTTCTCTAATATTTCTATACCTTTCTTGACGAACGATTTATATTTGGCCTCAAAATAGGCACTTTCGGCGATCACCTCCTCATTCAATCAAAATCTCTTTCCGGTGAGCATTTTTTTAAGTCTGTGAACAGGAAATATTCACTGGGAGCCAAATAAGGAGAATAGGGTAGGTGCGGTAGAAATTCGAAACGTAATTCATGCAATTTTTCCATCGTAATCAAAGACTTGCGAGACGGAGTATTGTCTTGGTGAAAGATCCCTTCGTTTCTTTTCATATGGAGCTGTTTCTTTGAAATTTCCTCGTTCAAACGTTCCAGTTGAGCCTTGTAGCGATCGCTATTGACTGTCTTGTTCATTTCAAGGTAATCGATAATCAAAATCTCGTACGCATCCCAAAATACGGACGCCATAACATTGCCAGCACTCTGTTCTCTTTTGGCCGTTTTGGGCGAAGTTCACCGGCTGCTGTCCACTCAGCTGACTACCGATTTGACTCTGACGTATAATGGTGGATCCAAGCTTCATCCATCGTAACGTATCGACGCAGAAAGTCTTTTTTATTTCACGGAAACAGCACTCGGAATCATAGACCAGTTGTTATTTTTGGACCACTGTTAGCACTCGTGGCATCCATTACAAAAACAGCTTTCTCATAGACAAATTTTCATGTAAAATAAAGCCTATACGTTCATTTGATACATTTAGAGTATCAGCTGTCTCCTGCAACTTCACTTTATGGTTTATCAAAATGATTTTTTGAACTTTTTGGATGTTTCTTGGTATAACCACCTCTTTTGACTGACCGGGATGTGGCACATCATCGGGGTTCATACGACCACGTTTAAATTCAGCAAACCAGTCAATAATGATCGATTTTCCTGGTGCAGAGTCTGGATAACACTTATCAAGAAATGCTTTCGTTTCAATGGTGTTTTTCTTCCCCATCGAAAAATAATGTTTTATCAACTCACGAAATTCTTTTTTTTTCCCATTCGTTTGAAGGAAAAAAAGTTATTTCACTAAAACCACTGTAACTTTTGAAAACCAAATGTCAGATCGTCATAACATTTTTACGGCTATCTTTTGAAGGTTAGTAATTACTTTAAAAAAATATTAATTTTCTGTATTTGAGACGCTATCTGTGAGTCAGACCGGGAACTTATCAGCCGATCTGTTAAGTCTAATT
This sequence comes from Nephila pilipes, assembly GCA_019974015.1. Lineage (NCBI taxonomy): Eukaryota > Metazoa > Arthropoda > Arachnida > Araneae > Nephilidae > Nephila > Nephila pilipes. Next base: position 299 of record BMAW01033831.1, on the reverse strand, counting down.
GAAGTTTCGCCAACATGGCCTTAGGCGTGGAAATACAATTAACTAAATACAATCTTCAGTACATGTTTTATTAATTTTATATAAATAACATTATTCTAGATCCATATAATGCCGTAATAGGTTATTGGCTACAGATCTCTCAGTTTTGAAGTGTATGTAGCTGTTGTAATCTAATTTTTGCAAAAATTATTATCCCTTTTTTTGATAATAACACATGAATCAATAACTCCCGAGACTAACCCAGAGATGGCGCTCGTAGTAAACCAGTAACCAGGTCTTTCTAGAGTACTAACCTTTGC
>BMAW01033830.1:1022-15590 GCA_019974015.1 Nephila pilipes | reverse complement strand
GGACCCATGATGGCCGTGTTCGTGTTAGACGTTATGCCGGTCAACGCTGCCTTCCTGAGTGTATTATTGAACGACATAGTGGTCGAACACCCGGAGTTATGGTCTGGGGTGCGATTTCGTATCATGGACGATCCAATTTGATACGAATTGAGGGTAATCTCAATAGCAACAGGTACGTCCGTGAAGTGCTACAGCCCGAAGTCGTTCCTTTCCTTCAAGGCATCCCTGGAGCTATCTTTCAGCAGGATAATGCACGCCCACATGTTGCGCGGACTGTTCGAGACTTCTGTTCAGCACAACGCATGCAACTTCTTCCTTGGCCTGCTTATTCACCGGATATGTCGCCTATTGAGCACGTGTGGGATATGGTGGTCGGCGTCTCGCTCGTGATCCGCGTCCTGCAGTTTCCAAAGACGAACTTTGGTTGCGCATACAAGCGATATGGAATTCTCTTCCTCAAGCAGATATTCAACATCTGTTTGACTCCATGCCACGTCGTATAGCAGCACTTATTGCAGCGCATGGTGGCTGCACCAAATACTGATTTCGGACGCTTAATTTGTTTCTTTTGTTTTGAAAATTTCATCATTTATTTGTATCAGTACAAGTCGTTTCTGCATTAAATTTCATTTGATTCTGATGATTCTTTCATGGTGTTGCATTTTCTACAAACAGCAGTATAATATTATATATAGAAATATATATATATATATATGTATATAATTTTTTTTTATTTTGTTTCCTTTTTTTACCAACAAAGTTGTATTATTTTTTTATTTATAAGTATATATATATATATATATATATATATATTTACCATCCGAAAATGTATCAGTTTTTTTTTAAATTAAATTTTTGTTTTGAAAGTTGAAAGTTTAAGGATAGGGAAGGGAAAAAGATCAAAAAAGAAAGTCTTTTCTGAAGAAAGGATGTAGAACCTGAGATTAAAATCGCGGGTCAAAAGGCGATGCATGAATCAAGGATGATGGCTTTGGGGTGAAACTGGTTGAATTTCGGTTGAAAGCTGGTTGAATGGAGCAATTTAGGTTAATTAGTAGGGCGAGGGTATTAAGGTGAAGTGTGCGATGATAAAAAAAAAATTTAAGGAGGGTGTAGGTTAAAATAATTTTGGCATGATTCGTATGGGAATGGGTGGAAGCCACAGTTGTGAGCGAAGATGGTTTGAGCCTGTATGAGCGTATTTTCGTGAAAGTGGAGGGTGTTATAAAATCCACGTGAAAGGTAAGCTATGTGTGTTTTAATGAGAGGAATTTTAAGGTCATTGTGTTACGAACATACCAGGGCGCGTTGATAATGATTCGTAGGATTTTGTTTTGGAGGATTTGGAGCTTTTGAATAAGGGATTTGGCGGCGAAAAACTGACCAAATGCTCGTGCCACTAGCTTCAATATAAAGTAAATCTGAGTTTCTGGTGGTGGAAGAAAGAAACAAGATTCACTTGTGCATGACAAGGCAACATACACATAATACATTGTTAAGCTGTATTCAAAATTTATAGGATATAAAATGCAAGTCTTTCTATTTCTCAAAATTGTTAGTTATTTCTCATTAAGAATATTTTAATACAATTTCAAAAAATAACATTTTAAGTACATTTTTACGAATCATATTGATTATTAATAAAATAAGTTTTGTTATGTGTTTGTTATTCATAGTCAGAATTTCTATTCCTGCACTTCCTTTCATAATAAAACATTTAAGTAAAAATTGTGTTTGACTTAAAATATATTACTTTATATCAGAAAAAGAAAAAAAATAAATAAATAAAATTGTGGGAGAATCTTAATGGAAGCATATTATTATTAAATTTGAAATTATATACGGGATTTATATATTAATATTTATTTTTCAAGTGGCTTAGAATGTTTAATACCTTTGCTGAAACAACGCTTACTACTTTTTCAAAACATTTTAATCCAATTATAATTAAATTTATTTTGTTTAAAAAACAAACAATAACAATAATTTTAAATGCATAACTCTAACAGTTTAAAGTATAAATCATACAACTGTTACAGTTTAATTGTGTATCATGATTAAAGAGAAAATAATTTAATCCAAATTTAAAACCAACACTGCTTTATTTTTCAATCAGATTCAGCCTGATAAATTAAAAGTGTTTATACATGAAGGATGCTAAAATTCAGAGTTTAGTTTAGTTTTTTTTATTAACGTCGCACTAGAAGCAACACGAGGGCTATTGGCGACGGACCTCGTAATTTTGAACCACGGTCAAGTGACGAGGACGACACCTGACTAAAATTCAGAAAAGCTTAGCTGCAGTTTAACTATTCACATTTATTTTTCGGACAGTTTAGAATAATTACAATGTTATTATAGACTTTATTTTTAACATATTAGAATTGACTTAATCTAAAGATATATATATTATTTATAAAACAAAAATCTTTCTCTCTATCTCTACTATTTTGAAACAAAAATAAGTGTAAACAAAACACAACAGTAAAATAATTCAATAATCATTAACATTACATAAATGTATCTTTTTAGATCTGAAAAAAATTTAAAACTTACATCACAAGCATACAAACGCCAGAAGTAGGTGTAAAGAGTGCTAGCTTAACGAACTACATTTTAACAACACAACTAAACGAGAATAAGGCAAAAAATTTATAAGAAATTCTAAAATTATATCCTGCCTAATATATATAATGGAATAATGCAAGAAACATGATTATTTTAAATACATTAATCGAAATAAAGTTGATCCACAAGATATATACAACTGGTATATAGGGAATATTATGTTAATAACGAATTGTTTATGTAGATAACACATAATTTTGACGTAGCGCCAGTTCTCTGTGATTTCACATATAATTACTAAAATATAGTGGTACCTTTCGGGCTTAGATACCGGATATGGTCCTATGAGGTATAAATAAATTTGTTTATTCGGGTTAATAGATTCAATGGGTATAAATTGACTAACTCAAGACGCGTTTTTATAATTATATCTTTAACAAATATCGCATGTTGAAACATATTCAACTATGGTTTTCCGTATATTTGGAAAGAAACGCGTATCTTTAAAATCTGTCATACATTTTTCTTGTCTCAAAATGTTCTGATATCGGATTATTATGGAGTTCTTAGGAATTAGATTTTCATAAAGAACATGAAATGCAAGTACAGAATTTACTCTTAGAGGTTTAATATTTGGCATTGTTACGAATTCCATCAATAAGCGTAAAATCATGGGATCATGTTTCGCCTATCATCAACTCAGCTAGTTATTGTTGGGAGTTCTGTAAGTGTGTCCTAATTATGGGTCCGGATTTTGTTCGTCAATGAACTGATCTCGAGATGATAAAATTAACGACCCTGTACGAAATGTGAGACTCTACGCTCTCGACACATGAGTTTCTTGCAAGATCGTAGGCCACATCATATTCGGATAATTTTAACAACCTTATAATTCTTCTGCTGAAGAGAGTATTCCCTTTTGTGACTTTGATGCGCAGAATATTCGATAGTAACTTTGGTCTGTAATTCCCCGAAATACGAGTACGTCCATAATCATTTGACTAAACCGTCTCTTTCAGTTACAGAATAGTTACGTTCTGTTGAATTTAAAGTTTGAGAAACATACATTATGAGTTTCTTTTTGTTGTATCAATACTGCACATAAGTCGACTGCGCTTGTATCCGCATATAGTTCAAAAGGGGAATTAAAATCTGGTAATCTAATACAGGGGTTGTTGAAGTTGCTTTAATGTTGTCAAACGTATTTTGCGCGACTGCAGACTGATTGAATTTTATTCTTTCCTTTAAGTTAATACAGCCTTAAGTTCATACAGTTCCATAAGTTCAGCCCTATTCCGTAATTTGTTTTGTAGGAATTTTCAGTACCAGCTGTAACCCCCAAAAATTTGGGGCCCCTAGAGTATTCTTTGGGTTAGGTATATCAAATAAGTATTGTACATTCTTAATATAGTTCTGTATGCTAACACTATTAATTGCCAAGCAAATGTACACTTCCCAGAATTCAGTGTTAAATCTTCATTTTGGATAAGTTCAAAAGCTGCTTGTAAGTATCTAATGAGTTTTGGAAAAGCCGTTGAAGTGATGGTAACTTTATCCATGTAAAAACATATAAATTTTACTACAAATGGCTTCACAGTAATATCTATTGCTGCTGGAATTTGAACCATTCATTGATAATCTGAAAGGTATACGGGTGAATGCGTAAATCATGATTTTGTTTCAATAAGCATATACAGGTAACGTGTTAGTCACGTTTTTTTTTTTTTGGTCTTTTCGTTGGATTTACAGGTAATTGAAAAAAGCCTGATCAGAAACTAAATGCCCACACGATTTCACATTTTGAAATATTATTCAATAAATCTTTAATTGATGGTAACGGGTGTTTTGGATATTTTTAATGGCGTTTATTTTTCTATAATCAATTGCGAATCAGTAATTTTCCGATGAATCATCTATTTTATAATTGTTCTTCCAGCACAGGACAACAGGCGAGACATATGAGGATCGGATGAACATTTCTGTATCTTCTCTAACCATCATTTCAATACGATAATCTACTACTGCCTGTTGAATTAGATTCTTCTGGTAGGTCCTAAATGATTTTCAGTATCGATTTCACAAAATATAAATATAAGTGAGCCTCGTTTTCTCAAGAAATGAAACATGATATTCTTTGAATAGTTGTGTCAATTAATATAGTAGCTGTCCGTCCAATTTTTTCTGGGTCAGGTATAATACAATAGATTTCACTAATTCCGCTCAAATGGGTTCTAGTTCAGAATCCGGTATAATTGGGTTTTGGGTCTGAAAATTTAATACAATCTTGGTCGCATTCATGAAGTCTAATTACACGAGGATACTGCATCCTGTCTATAATTACAAATTGCCAGTTCCATGTTAAATATCTAATAGTAACTGTTAATTTTACAAATCCTTTTTTTTTGTTTTTGTTTTTGTTTTTTTGAATTCAATGCTTTGAACCATAAACCAGAAACATTAGAGGTTAACTTCGGCTTCTAACTGAAGAAAAATACTGATTGTATATTTCAGCAGATACAAAAGATTTTTCATCCACAGTATTCTATAGAGGTTACAAAAAAGCATTGTACAATAAAATCGGAATATGCAGAATTTTGATTGGATGCACCTTTAAAGCATTAAGACCTTCTGAAGGATTTTGATTTATATGCGGTCGAGAACCTCCGTCTATTCGTTCGCTTCGGTTAATTTGACGGTGGTATTGAAATAATCACGGCAATCTTTAGATTGAGGCTAATATCTCCTCTCAGGATAATTATAGGTTTCACAGTAGTTAAACTGTTTATCTAGAGACCTGCGTTTTTTAAAATTCCAACCGTGTTTGGTCATATATAGTATTTTGATTTATTTCCGGAGTGATCTCTGATTTATTTGATATATACCTATCCTCATATGTGGATAAAAACTGAATTAGCTAAGCTTTCGTAGTGGAATTGGGAATCTTAAAAAATGTAGCTAATGATTTAATAAAATGACTGAATAAGCTATATTGTTAGCAAATTCGTAAATTATATACAAGTTTGCATATTTTTAAAATAAATTTCTTTGATAGGTTAATATTTTAAGTCTTCATTGTTCCTAAAAATATACTATACATATTTAGATTTTGAAAGAAATTGAAGAAATATTTCAATATGTATTTTTGTGTACCGAAATTTCTATATATCGAGTTTTTTCCCCTGGAACATTAAAGATCGACATATACAACTTTCACTGTGCTTTGTTTTAGAAGTTAATTAACTATATTAATTAAGTTAATTAAAATTCCATTATTAACGCACTTTTTGTTAGTTTCCTTTGAGCCATTAACAATAATAAAAATTTAATTCTGTGATAAGAATGAATTAAACTGAGAAAAACTTGTGAGAATGAGTAATAATATTGTTCTATTTATTTTGACGACTACACTTTGTCAGTGATAGAAAAGGACAAGAAAAAAAAAAAAAAAAACCCTGGTAAACATTAGCTTGTTACAAAATAGTGTTTCTATTAACTTCAGAGCCATCGAAATGTTATAAATAATCAATCAATAAATTTTTAATAACTTTTATTCTATCATACAATGATTAAAATTAAAATAATATACTAATGTGGAGCGATCCTCTTAATCGCTTCTTGAACAAAATATTCTAATTGAAACTTCAAATTATCTTAATAATATCAAAACTGGATCAAATCTCAATATATTTCTGTTACTGAGTCAGAGTCCGGTAATCACTCTTAAAATATCACTTCAAACTTGTTTGCCCCCATATAGTGTGCTCACCAATCCTGCCAATTTCTCTATCTCCTATTATTTCTCTCTAATACCTCCAATCTCCCTAACTTCATCTATCTTTCCATTTTATCCACTAAACTTGTGATGGCATTCTATTATCTGGGCAGTCGGTCATTATTCTAATTATAAGATCTAAATTTGAATTTACTTAAGATCAAACATAGACTAAGTGAATAACATAATCAATTCTATCAAAAATATATGTTTATGTACTTTTATAATGAGAAGGAAGGGAGATGATCAAGGGTTAGTTCCTTTATCTGCGAGATCTAACAAGTTTTATAACCTATCAAAAAATACGCTTACCAGAATATGGTGCTAGAGCCTCTTGCGATAGTTCCAATTGCTTTGAATCTAATATGCATCAATTCTTTATATTTGTCAAAATACGTCTGAGCACATCACATTAACATTTTTCTTATAACCACATGCTAATTATATATATTCTTTTACAATATCTATCCATCTCTCCGCCTTTTTTCACTACACTTCAATTTATGTGTCAACTCTGCTTTTCATGACTGGAAGTTGAGTTGTTTGAATCAAGTATCGTACAAGAAAATTCTATAAGAACAGTGGAAGGGAAGTAAACTTCATCTGTCTCTCTCTATTGATACATATTTATTGTAAAGTTACGTTAATATTCATAAGGAACGAATCACAATTCGAAATTTTCGATCCAAACAATGTATTAAAGTAGCTTCAAAGGTTAGTTAAATAGAAATGTTCGTGAAAACCTGTTGCAAGCTAAACTGACCGATTCTGAGATTCAGAGTTTAGTCTTTTAATTCATGAAAGATGTATCAACCAATAAAGACTCTTAAGTTAATAGTCTTTTCAATTACGAAGCGTTTTGACTTATAGATGTAAATTTTCAGTGTAGGAAAATAAAAATAAAAATAAATAATAAAAAAAAAAAAGAACGAAAATTGCCATATCGATTCTTTTTTTGAGAGCACTTGAAATCTTTAAGTCATGATCATGGAGTGTGTCAGAAAAAAAAGTTTAAACGAAAAGATACAATGAGAAAAAAATTTAAAAATAACCTATTTAGTTCTATAGAACAGGATGTGAATTTATGTTTTTTAAGTAAATTATTTCCTTGTATGCTTATTTTTAAAATAATAGCTCTTTATCAATTGCAGCCCTATTATTCTTTTAAAATAAGTGCCCCAACAGTTATTTTAAAATAGCAGCCCCTGAGTTTTCATCAATTTAGTTCATTAAACCCTATTTTTAGAATGTCATATGCAAGCAAATCTGCGTTATTTAATTCTCTCTCTCTCTCTCCATAATATGTACATAACAAATGTAAGCTAATTTGGAAAAGAAACAACATTTACGAGATGTATATGACTATGTATTTGGACAAATATTCAATATTTAAAAACATAATATATAATTCGAATAAACAATACTTTATATTCTTACTAAGTCAAGATGTGAAGGATGTTTTATTCTAACTTCAGCAGCAACCAATACAAATATTTAACGATGATATCATAAATGTTAACGAGTGTTTTTTTGGACAAAAATATTTAATATTTAATTTCATCAACACAAAAAACAAACTATTCATCTACAAAACTTTGATGAGATCCATCTTCACAAACACTGCTAAAACATGGGCAATGACCGAGAAAGATGAAACATAAAAAGACTCCTGTTATATATATATATATATATTATTGAATAACAAACAACGTCCCTGTGTTCACACAGGGACGTTGTATCACACAGGGCTTACAGAAGTAAGTATAAAACAGTAGACAAAAACAACAAAAACATGTAACTAAAGAATGTACAAACAAAAATTAAGAAGGATTATAAATATCTTCAATATATTTTATAAAAAGAACAAAAGGACTTTTACTAGAAATTAAATTACTAAAATTTGGAGGCCAGTTAATGTTTAATTTTTTCAAAGCTAATTTAAGAATATTTCTCTGTGAGACAAATTTTCAACACTGAAACAGAATGTGCTCAATGTCTTCATCACCTCCTGCGCTGCAGTTGCAAATTGTATTTGAACTTAAATTCAATCAATTCAGATATTTTTTAAAGTTACCGTGACCTGTTAGAAATTGCGTAATTTTAAAGCTAGTGAAGAAGTGATAGCAAGACATTCTTAAATTGACGTCTGGAAAAAATGTTTTAAGAATTTTAAGAAGAGTATGAGGCGAAATTAAATGTGATAATTATTGAAAAAGAACCAACTCAGAAATTTCCAATTTTTTAAAAAGCCGGTTGTTATTAAATTCATATTAATATAGATGATTAATTGGGCAGGCCACTTAATAATATTGGATTATAATCGGGACACTAAAAACGATCTTGGCTGAACCATTTGGTAACCGAAAAAATGGGAGACCCAAAACTTAAATGGATGGTCTACCCAGAAAAAGACTTGAAAATTATTAAGTTGGCAAATTGGAAAAATTTAGCCAGGAAGACTTGAAAATTATTAAGTTGGCAAATTGGAAAAATTTAGCCAGGAACAGGATGGCGTGGAATGATATTTTGAGGAATCCAGGGCTTATTCGGGGCTATCACAACAGTAAAGAAGAACATAAATTCTTTTGCTTTCAATGACAACGCTGTTTTACGCGAGGCATTTTTTATCTTCAATTCTCAAAAAAAAAAAAAAAAAAACCCAGCAAAAACTTCAACAGAAACAATAATAAAAGAAAGTCTTGATAAAAACTATTTTTTCCCCCTCAATATAAAAAGTCAAAACTATTTTTTTCTCAATATAAAACGTGTTTATAATTAGCTCGCTATCCACACTACAATCAGAACACGAAATATCAACAACAAATCGCTTGTAATGAAAGTTGTAGTCACAAAAAAAAACACCGCTAAAAGGTTACAGTTGTAGTAATTTTACAGTTGTTACAAATGTTTCAGAAAAGTATTGATAAAAAGAATAACATAAAATTTCTGACATCTCTAAAAAATGGGCGTGGTCAAGACACAATTTTTTTTGTTTACATTAGGACTTCCCCTCGATAAGTGGCAATGCCCAATGGTCAAAATGGATCTCGCGTAACACTGTCGAGCACTCTCAAAATTTTTAAATTCTTTTATTCTAGGAAATTAGACACTTTTTAAATTTTAACTGCATTTTCCTAAGATTCATAACTTTTCTCATCACTAGATGTCGCTAATAGCGCTCATTTCGGCTTAATTCTTGTTTTTCAAACTCATCTCGCGTTTTAAATTTTCCCTCAAAATTTCTAATAAGAGCGATTTCGGTGAATTAAAAAATTCTGAATAACACCCATAGATGGCGCTGAGTATTCCGAGGTATTTGGCATGTTTTGTTGGCTGGAATATCCAGCTCGAGCGATAAATGAGTCTGCCTAGAAGTATTCAATACGAAGTACAAAGGTCAATTGGGGTAATGGGGGGGGGGGGACATTATGGAGTTTCACAGTTGTAAAGTTGAAAGAGCCAAAGATTTATTTTGTCTATTACTTGAGTTATGTCTCTCTCTTTCTTTCTCTCTCTTTTTTAAGGGGATGTGAGCGTATGAATTTAAAGTTTATTTTCTCTTAGTATGAAAAGCGCTTAAGATTAAATATGTAAACTTTATTTATTTTATAAGGAAAAATAATAATAGTAAAAAATAACAAGAAATAAAGAATGGAGGAAAAATTATAGTGAATAAAAATGTAAAACAATAAAAAGAATGAGAAGAGCTGTCAGACAATTATCAGAGAAAGCACTCTGAAATGTTGCCATGTAATATTTTCGAAGATATTCAAATTTAATTTATAAAAGCAATCAATAAAATGATTATTATTTAACAGCTTACATAAATACATTTAATCAGTATAAATGTTGTAAAACAAAATTTGAATATTATTTTATCATGTCAAAACAAAACTAACTGTATACTTAAATTTTATTTCTACTAAATAGACATATTGCGATTGAACTATGTATTCTATTAATCATAATTGTCCTTCGAAATTAAACTTATTTAAACCTTATGGATAACTCCTCATTTTTGCAGAAATTCAAGCTGAAATGAAGTATAAGTAATTGGGGAAAAACCGTAGATCTTTTTCTGTCGTATTTAATTATAAAAAAGCTCTCCCCCCCCCACACAAAAATTGTTCAGTATAAATTTTTATAGTTCACTTATTTTCGTTTTATTGCCTAAATAGTTAAATTTGGAAAATATATATTATTATCATAATATATTTATTAAAAAAACAAATTCCGTACAGTAAAGGGAAGCTTGCATCTATTTCAGGTTTGAAACTTTTATCTTTTGTTTTGTTTTTAACTTTTCAGGTTTCTTTTTATATTAAAATATAAAAATATTTCTTTCCATATGCTACGAACATCACTTTCTGAGTAAGACCACAGTACCAGAGAAAGTTCGTTTAGAATTTTAAACAAATACTTTTTTTTATTGATGCCTGTTTCCAAAGAATAAGCAAATATTACTGATGTAAATAAGAAATTAATAATCCTTAATTCATTAAATACTTTGATTGATTTTTTGCTTATTAACACGAGGGCTGTGAGCGATGGACCTCGCAATTTTAAACCTCGGTCAAGTGACGAGGATGACATTTGAGTTGTCATTCCTCTCTCCAAACTTCCTTCTAATCCTTTATTTTTTGTTATTGATTCAGAACACATATTCAAATACATCCATAACAATTGGATTAAACAAAAACATGCAGGGCAATGTTTTTATTTTCCAGATTTTGAAGGTCATAATAAGTTTCCATTATTAGAAGCAAATTTCTCTACACTTAAGTGTGTAACGATATGATATCGAAAATAATAATTTTGTAAAGTTTGCTTATGGTTTAATTTTAAAAGCTTTGTGTCCTTCAAATCTTGAAAAACAAAATGTGAAACTTGTGCTTAAGATATTCAATAACTTTGTTATTCAAGGGCTTCAACAATTAGGAGAGCAACATAAGCTAATAAGTTATGAAACAACATAAAATTTTATTTCTTTAATTTGTAGATGGTGGAAAATTGTTAATGTTAAGATAATTGTAAATGGACAACATCTGATGATCCTTATCAACAATCAATTATTTTATCACCAGATAACAAAGGATGTGAATTCTTATACAAAATTTTATTTGCTTAGTTTCATGGAAGGAAAAAAAATTGTACTATTGGAATCCTAATTAAAGAAACACGTCTTGCTTTTATTCATGCAACATATGCTTTACTTGAAATGTCAAAATATTGTATATAAATGAATTAAAATTTTAATATTTTCTTCATGGGAATCCAAGCAGATGCAGAAAGTAGTTTTGGGAAATATAAGATAATTTCAGGTTCTCAATATTCAATATCAGTTCGACAGCTTTATGAAGTGGAAGCTAAACTAAGAATGCAAATTTTTTTACCTCTAATTTTAATTTCGAACACTTTTGGCAGCTTAAGTTAAAAAACATTGATTTAGAATATTCGTGTTATGAAAGTCATTTATATTCTTTAATATAACACTTTCTGAAAAAGATATTTGCGATGCTGAACCTTATCTGCGTGTTTTAATATATTTAGCTGGTGTTTGTGCAAGAACAAAACTTAAAAAGTAAAAATGCGACCTTTGCTCCAAATCAATTATTCTCAATAAAATTTGAACTAAATTCTAACCATCATTTAATGCGTATCATAGACTGAGGAAGTTTATTGTGTCCTATCCCAGATATTGTCTCATCAGTATTCTACAACTATGTAACAGTTCAAAAACTTCTTTCAAAAGATTATAAAAATATGTTCCTTACACAAAATAATTAACGTCGAATTACCTCAGATATATCGATTATCTTGATAAATTCAAATGAATTTTTTATATGATAAACCTTGAACAATGATCATGCTTTTGAGCTAGTTTTAAAGCATATTATACACACTTCTACAAATGCATTATTAAATTACTACTGTAAGGAAAAAAATGACATTAAAAAAGTTGAAACAAAGAAAAGAGAATCATATACTTTATTAGCTAAATAACTTGCTTTATTTTTTGTATGGACCAATTTTTGATGCATATATATATTTATTTTCATGTATTTATCTATAATTATATATCTATGATTTACCTAAAATTATTTTTTAAAATTTATTGAATGGCTTTTTTTTTTTATTTTGTGATTGTGTTTGATACCAATAAAGTTATTGTTTTTAAATTTGTGTTGTATTTTTTGTTTTGAAAACTATTTCTAATGCATTACATAACTAATGTACGGGGGAAATGATATTAAAAAAAGTTGAAACAAATAAAAGAAAACTACATACTTTATTAACTGAATAAATTACTTTATTTTTATGTATGGACCCATGTATATATATTTATTTTTATGTATGTATCTATACTTAGATATGTATGATTTACTTAAAAGTATCTTTTAAAATTAATTTAATCGTAATTTTTTATTTTGCGATTGTGTATGATGCCAATAATATTATTGTTTTTAAATTTGTGTAGCATTCTTTGTTTTGAAAACTATTTTTTATTTTATTTCTCTTTTTGAAACTATTCTGAATAAAACTAAGAAAATAATAATAATAATGAAATTAGCATAGTTTTATGTATAAATTAACAGTAAAATAGAGAAGATTAATTTTTTATTTTACTTTTTGTTTTCCTAAGAACAAAAAAAATATAAAAGATTCTTATTTGTTGCAATGTAGCAAGTGTTTATGTTCATTGCAATACGTTTGAAGTAAATAATACATTGATGATCACATACTTGCGATTATTATTTAAAAAAAATAAACTATATTTATACTTAAATACTCTTTGTACATGAAACACAATTTTTTGATTAATTTATTGATATTTTTTTATTTGCTGTATATGAATGTTTAGTTTAATTATAAAGAATGGAGTAAAGTATGTTAAAAAACGCATGGAAACAGTACCGTAGGCTCATATACGAGAGTTACCCAACTAGTTGTAACATCACTAATCAGCGCGAAGGCCTTCTAATATTTAGGAGGTGTTGACAGCAGGCGGAAATTTGGAGCTTTTGGCGGAAAAGGGATATTTTCAAACAAAAAAACTAATAATTCGAGATAAAAACCAACGTTTTTAAAAACAACTTTTTTTATATAATGATAAAGTATATTAATTACGATATATTAAATTCAAAACAAACACGTGATAAACACATAAAAAGTTTAATTATAATTTAAATTTAATCTATCCTTTATTGAATATTTTTTACTGAAAAATTTTACAACACATACAAGCCTTTCCTTATTATCTATTATTATAAATGTATGATTTACCTAAAAAAATTTGTACCAAGCTATCTATAGACAGTTCTTTCCCCCTTTTTTTTCCAGCAGACCCTTTTACAACTTTCCCTTGCCCTTTTTACGACTTTGCTTCTATTGTCCGTAATTGGGTGGGGATATTTTTCGCTAGCGTTATCAGTTGTGCGCGAATTCCTTATCATTGGCGACTCTCAAGAACAACCAAATTCGAAAAAATACTCCAATGGATGATTTTTCGCTGTCTAAGATCGATTGGATTTTCTTGTTTTCCTTCGAATTTTTAGAATGAATCCGAAATTTCTCGCAGAAATAGAGATTGAGAATTTGATGAAAGATTTAGATGAAGAAAATTTTGTTGATAGAAACCCAAAAAAAAAATCTAATGGTGCCTTTGCTGAAAAGAAAAAGAAAATTAACCTCTTCCAAGCAAAAAATTGTGGCAGATTACCACAAGCACATGGGATATGTTGATTTAGGAGACCGCAGGGCATCCACCTACACTTTTGCAAGACGAACTAGGAAATTGACAAAAAATTATTATTTAGCCTCATCCATGTTGTTGTGTTTCTGATATTCAAGTCATGCAAAACTAAGTTAAGAACTCAGTTTAAAAGAATTTAGAATGAATTCAATAACATCTGTGATAGGAAAACTAAATCATAAAATTGCAGAGTCTTCAGTAATAAAAAAATGAAGACAAATGATAATAAATTTTATCATTGCCAATTGACGAAAAGAAAAGAAGAAAGTACACATATTGTGCGAAAAAGAATATACAAAAAAAAGAACAACTATATTATCTGTAAGGCATGCAATTTGGCTCTTTGTATTGACCAGAACTGTTTCGAAGAATAACACAAAATTTATTTAAAAATTTCTTAACACATAAACTAATTAATAAAAAAAAGACTAGAATAAAAAAGATTAAAACTGATACATTTTTAATAAAAAGAAAA
>BMAW01033829.1:0-17394 GCA_019974015.1 Nephila pilipes | reverse complement strand
TAAAAAACTTGTTTTATAATATTGATATAAATTTCAGAATCTTCATTTTGGAGGAGAAAAGCCCAAACATATCTCGTTGTATGATCAATTTATGAATCCATATGTTTTTTTTTAATTAAAATAATTAAATCCTAAACAGTATCAACAGAAAGACATTACAAAAGTTGATCTGTGGAAGAGTCAATCTTTATGTGACCAAATCTCTATTGCCTATTTTTTTTTATTTATTTGACAAAAGCTGAAATATTTTGATTAATGTGAGGCCTGTAATACTAGTTAGTAATTAAATATATCACATTTTGAGTACCTGGATGTTCAAATTGTTCATGAGCATATTTCAATACATTTTCCTGCGAGAAAAAGGTACAGCTGTTTTAACCAAATTGATATTTTTAAGTACAAGTACATCATTAACATTTTTATATTTTGAAATATTTAAATTTTCTAAATTTTGATAATGCTTTATTTCATCCTCATTTCAAGTAAGTGCACAGAGTGTTGGATACATTGGGCAATAGGATGTCTTGATAACATATCAGCATCAACATTAGCTGCTCTTTTTAAGTAATTAATTTTATAATCAAACATGCTTAGTTTAAAAGACTATCGAATTAATCAACCTCTTAAATGCGTTATATTTTTAGCCAAAAGACGAGGGCAGCATGATCTGTATGTACTAGGAATTTTTTTCCGTGTAAGTAATTTATTAAGAACATTTATTATAGCCAAACATTCCAATTCTGTTTTATAGTAATTTTGTTCATATTTTCTTAAATCTTAGAATGATATGACATTTAATATAATTTACCAGAACTATCGAGTTGCTTTAAAAGGACTCTAATTGCTACTTGAGAGGCATCAAAATATATAAACGGGTAATTTTGGAATATGCAATTAATTGCAACATGGATTAAGTTATTAATTTAGTTTTCAAAAATTTAAAAGCTTTTTCACTTTTATCTGTCCGGATCTATTGTTGACCCTTTTTGTTTTATGAAGATTGTGTAAAGGATCCCTACATTTAGCATAAGAATCAATAAATTCATTATATACATTTACAAAAACAAGAAAACTTTGTTGTTTTAAAGTTAATTAAAGTTGTTTTAAATTTTTGGTGGTTTTAATTTCGTAATGCTTTCAATGTTATAGATATCTGCAGAGGTGTATTTTTCTTTAGCCTCATAATCCAAGAAATAAATTTTATCTTTTGCAAAAACTCATTTAAATACTTTAAATTTAATGTTCTCTGTTTGACACATGTGAAATACTTGTTTTAGATGATCATAGTGTTCTAATGAATTAGAGAAAACCACTTTGTTATTCAAAATGTGGCAGGCAAATTTTGTAAACTTTACTTTGCTTAGAACACTGATAATAGTGTGATTAAATATTACTTGTCCATTTTCAAAGACAACTGGTAAATCTTGGAATTCAAATAAACTTTCAGTGATAACAATAGCAAGCTTCGATTTATCTATCTCTTTAAGGAATAAGTATGTAGGGGATGCTTGTAACCACAGATGCAAAATCCCTGTTTGATAAAATTTTAGCATAGGTCATTGTGTATAATAGTGTATCTATTCTAGGCAAAGTTTCAACATCAGTCTAATAAAGGAATTTCACCATGTGATAATCAATGCATATAACTTAATTATTCTATTTGTATTTCTTTCACAGGCTAATGCTATAGGTAAAGATTAATTACTTTTGAATTCTTTAATTAATCCTGCATTCAATAAGCTCTTTATATGTTTATTAATTTCATTTTCACTAGTGGTTGATGTTCTGTGAGCTCTTTGAGAGACTGGTAAATCAGAGATAATTTTTATCTAGAAGGTTCTTTTCCAATTCGGCCAACATCATATTTACTTTTTGAAAAAAATGTATGGATGTTCAGATACAGGGTACAAAACATAATTAGGTAATACTTTTACATTCAAAAATAGAAAAATTTCCTCTGAGGTATTGACTACTATTCTGGGTGTCTTCTGTGTTCTTTGTATTTTCTAGTATATGAAATAACGATTGATTTTTTCTTTTTTGTAAGCAAATTTATATATTTTTTTCAATTTGTACATTTCGATTTTTACTATAATCTATGAGATTAATTTATAAAGGCTGAAATCTGATAGTTCTAAGATGGTACAAGATATATCGTTTCCAACAATGTATAATTTTATTTTTCTGTTCACTTCTCTAACTTTTAAGCAAGTATCACAACTTTATGTAAATTGGAATTTGCCATGGCTTCCACTAATAAGTCAAGTATTCTTCGGCTTAAGTTTGCAGAAAATATCTGAAGAGATTATTAATTAACTAATTATTAATATCTTCTGAAAATAATAATTAATTAATTAATTTGCAGAGAGTGGATCTTGTATTGATAACGACATTGACATCGTCATGAAATATATAAATAGCTAGAATTGGTGAAGTTCGATTATGTGAATATGTTGATAAGTGTACGGAATTGCTATTGTATCTGGACATGGGCATTAAGTAGAGGTGTTTTGAATTTCTAAGGGACTTTGTTCAGAGCTAAGAAGATTTCCTGCACACGGGGAAAATATAGTTATTGATTGGTAAGTTACTCAAAAGTTTGGCGGTCTCAAAGGACACAGTTGTGTCTAACGATATGCATTTACAAGTCTTATCTTTTACAAATTCCATTGGAGAAATGTAGTAATTTCTGCTGAAAATGAGAATTATGACTTAGTCAAAATCCTGTACTTCCAAATTTTGGACTCGAAGATTAATGAAATTGTTTGTACATGTACCTTAGTTAATTTAGGGAATTTGGTCTGAAATAATTTTACGCTCAAGATATAAATGTGGATTTTTTCCTGTTTATAAAATGTGTAAGTGGTTTAAGATAAAAGTTTTGTCTTGCTCTTATTATTGATTCATTATTTCTAACCCTATTTAGTCTAGGAGTAGACTCTTGCATTTTCAAAATTTTTGTAATTACTGTCAGCCATTCTGACTGATTGTTAGATGGGATTATTGTTACTAATTGCTTCTAATGTGTAAGCAATCTACTTGTAAAATCTTCTAAAATTACTTGAGGTGAAAGTCTACTGTCTTTAACAATTTATTATACTATGAAAATATTTAGCTACATCCTCATTCTGGATAAATTTATGTTGAGAAAAATATGCGAAGTAACTTTCTTTTTAGTAGTTAATTTATTTCCTCTAAGCCTCAAACACTTTAGAGATAATATAACACACACGTGTACAAACCATAAGATTCTGGAAGATAGGTGAAAATTAAAGAGACTCCGCTGTTATAAATAGCAAGAAGATCTAAAGTGCACAACATATCGGTTCGGAGATTTTCTTATTCCTCTTGCCAATAATGCAGTTGTGGTCCAAGCATTTCCCGCTTTCGTAGATTCTCTTTGCATCTTTCATCACTGTTCATCTGAAGTTCAACACCGGCTGCTGGAACGGTTCGTGCTTCTTAGTCCTTCGATTGACGACTGCAGTGTTTTGTGTTGGTTGCGATAGAACTTTGCTCGGTCGTTGACCGTCTCTTTAAGTCTACTAATAGTTGTTTTTTTTTTTTCGATTTCCTACAGAACTAAAAGGAAATCGTCTGCTTTCCTTGTGATTACATCAAGTCCATTATTACATATAGTCAATTAAAGAGTGTCACCCTTATATTAAGTGCCTCGCCATTATTAAGCTCGTGTATGCAATGCAAGAATTAATTTTAATTAACACTTTTTATGGTTACACAGAGCTATCATACAAGCTAATATAATGAAAATTGGACACATCTTTAAATATTGAACTGATAACATGATTTTTACTTAAATCATAACAATCATGGCATAAAAAGGAAATTTAAGTTCAATAAATTACAAATTTGTTAATGTTCACACGAGAGGGAGGCAAATGCACTAAAAGAGTGATAGACGATACACATGTTCACTAAATCTGGTAATTGGGTAAGAAGTGGCACAGTACTTTCCATGTTTGTTTTTCTAAGGAAGATAAATAAAGGACTATTCTGATCACATGGTAATAGATGTAAGGATCTTTAGATATTTTACGTGGATAATGAGGGTCGGATAGGGAATATCCTTGTTAGTTCAGAGCGAGGGAAATGCTGATCCAGACATATTTGAAACTAGGTGATCGCATAAATTAAAAGATTAAAGGAATTGGATCACGATATAACGATGAAAACAATACCTTGTTAGTGTTGAAATATAGGGAAATTATTAAATTAATTAAATTTAAGAGGGATATCATTACACACACACACACGCACGCACATATATATATATATTTCATTTTGTGAATTTAATTTTAAATACCATCTCTTTATATAACTTTTTTTCTGTTAGGGAAAGTTTAGCCAGTAGATAGAGTTTAATCAAGCAAATCTGTCTTCAATCAGATTCATAATTTAAAAATGTAATACTTCATTTTTCTTCGCGGTTTTTCTTCCCATTTTCCATTGATTTTACAACATTTACACTGTACTTATTCATGATGTTTTCCCTTCACTTGCCATGCTTTATGTGTTTGGTATTTTCTCAGAAGAAACTTCTTGTATTTTAGCTGTTTTATGTGTTTCGTAGTTTTTTAATACTTCTTTCAAGTGTATGCAACCAGACATACAAAAACTTTGATTGTTTCCTCTCTATCAAATTTTTCTGTCGTCTAAGAAATCATGTCTTTTTTTTCTCTCTCTCTCCTTTTTCTTTTTTTAATAATAACTGAAAATTATATACAATTTTTCTTTAATATTTACTTCTATTTTTAATAAGTTCATTTAAATTGTTTATTTTAATTTAATTTTTCTTTTAATTTCATACATATATATATATATAACGTTTATACATGGTGTCATAAACGTTCTGTAATGACGAGTCGTGAATTTATGATATAAAAATATCAAGCTTTAAAACAATTATTTTTATTTTTACTGTGAAAAACACTTTTAATATAACGTTAAAAATATTTTTAACTTACATTTAAGTGATGAGAATATTCGTTACTTTTGTGCACGCAAAACTGAGTTAATTCGCGTTATTTCAAGAAACGCCTTTAAGATGTTGATAGTTTCTTCTTGTATATTATAATTTTCAGAAGCATCCATTGCTTAGAGATTATTTTCATAAATTACATTATTTCATTATATCAATGGTAAAGGCCATCAAAGAAGATTCAGATCAAGGGAACGGGGCAACCAAAGATTTTTTAGAAAAATTGACAACCAAAAAATTATGAAACATATGCATAAATTTATTACACTTATGACAATTTACATCGTTTTCATTGAGTTAATAGTTAATATTTCTTGATCTGAGAATTCGCTGACTTTTTCTATCGGAATGTTTGAGGAACAAAGTTTACGAAAATAATTCCTAAAGATATATCACAATCTTAATCACGATATAAACATCATCTCGAAACATATTTTTGAAAATAGGGGTGAATGAGTTCAGCTTCGTCTGGTAAAAATGAAATCACAATTTGATCACTTATATGTAAAATCAAAAATTTTCCTACGTTTTCCTAAATTGTCTAATACATAAAAAGGATGGTTTTAAAGTTCGAATGTTTTGCATAGTAAATTCAATGTAGGAAATTAAAGACACTATCTAACATATATACATATGTGTGTGTGTGCGCGTGCTCGTATCTCGCTTAAAATGGCAAATATTATCAAAAGAAAAAATTCTAAAGAAAATAAAAATGTCCTAAATTGCATCTAACATAGTATTAATTTAATACAATTAAAAAGTATCAATTTTTTTAGCAATTTAAAAATCAAACAACAATAAAAATCATAGGAAAAAAAAAAGAAAGTTTCCATTTTTTTTGTAAAAACAAAAAAAAAAAAAAAAAAATGGAAAGTAATGTAATTATAATATTGTTCCACACTTTGGAGTTGAAAATGAGCATTTATGCTAGTATTATGGATTCAATCATCATATTTCAGTGAAGGTATAAGAATTATCAATGCCACAGATGCTTCTATAGAAAACCATTGCTGAAAATATTGTAATATTGCTAATAAGTTCAATCATATATTATAAAAAGACTTATGCAAAAAAGAATTGTTATTCTGCAGGGGAAAAAATCAAATGAATACGAATAACAATCGACAAATAAATACATCCTGCTACATGGAACAAACATATAAAAGTAACAATTTTCAAAAAGCTGTGGGAACATAAATAGCCAAAAGCAACGAAGACTATGACGTCGTGTAATATCTGCCACAATTATGCGCAGAGATGTCAAAATCGGTCTATTTATAATACCTCAGGAGTCTACCCAACGATGTATATATCTGTACTTATCAAATTGTTTCACGTAATTAGGGGCATCTAGATCTCTTTCTTTCCAGTGGAGTTTAATTTTTTGGTATTCCTGTGACTCTTAGTCAGATTTGACTACTACGCCATAAACTCACTCACTCCCAGCCTTATCATTCAGTTAAATATTAAATTTCAAAACCTATATGAAGCTAATTTGAAACAAATCACTTCTATCATTATATTCACCCATACATTCAGCGAACCAAGTTTCGTGTCTCTGTAAACTTCCAATTTTTGTGTTACTTGGTCTGCACGCACAACATACGTACACAAACTTTTCCTTACATATATACATGTTCATAGATAACTTCATTACGGGACAAAAACTATTGTGACAATGTAATTTTGAACTGATATCGAAAAATCAAATTGTTGTGTTGTATTGCCCATATTTTGAAATCCATTTTTGGTACAATTATTCTAGAAGCTCCTTCCACATTAGTGGAGCACCCTTTAGATTTGCAGCGATACAATCAACGGTGTAAATTCAAAAAACGGACACACAAGCTGACAAACATTTAAATTTATGTACAAGATTTAGAAATGAATATTTTATACTTGACACAACTTTATCTTGATTATAAACTTTATATATAATACTTTATCGGAAGCATTTTAAAAGAAATATTTTTTTTAAAATCATCATTCATTAAAACATAATTAGGAATACGAACAATATAGTAATTTTTATGTTTTTTTTGAAAAATTCGCGCGCTTTTAATATATTAAAAGAGCTCTTAAAACAAGAATTTATTAAAATAATTTTTAATTCATCCATCCAACAGAAGCAATGCTATAAAATTTACATTCATTCCGATTCCTTTTGACATAACACTTTAAGTCTGACCTTTTATTACAGAACGATGTACACCTGTGATATATTTGTATCAAATATTTATTTTAATAAATATTTTTTTCAGAAAGGTATTCTGCAATATTAACAATATTTGGTGGATTAAATACTAATACAAGACAAATGATAAAAGATAACGAGGGATACATTGTAATATTACTCATCATCTCTTAATTTATTTCATTCTTTTACTTTCTAAAATTATCTAGTATTATAAATGTATTATGTGTAACAATTTCAAATAGTTATATAACTTATTTTCTAGAAAAAGACATTTCAATGTTCGTTGCATTGACAATAAATGATATTTCTTATTTAAACCGAATAAAAATTGTGTGAAAAGGGATGATGTGGAAATTTTTCTCCATCATCAAAAATATTCCTGTACAGAAATATCACTAGTACTTTAAGCTGGTTCTTAACTTTCAAATTTTGGTATGAATTAAATGTTTATTAAACATATATGAGCATGTTTAAATAGACTTAAATGACACGCATTTTCTGTATGCACTATCTTCTGCTTGTAGTTCACTGCAGTAAAATAAAAGCTTGAGATACCTCTCTATATTATCTGGGACTTATTTTTACACAGCGAAGTGGTGCAGTTTGATGTGGCATTAACTAAACACATCTTTGGAAGTACTTTGAAGAAATATGAGTACGTAATACCTTTACAGACATTCATAATTGTGAAACTACTGCCAATACAAGATTTTGCTTACTAATATTTCGATTTATACATTTGCGCGATGGTATATCTTACAACCTAAGTAGTGAATTAATTTGCTTTAATCGTCCTGAATATGCCTTAAACATAATGCTAATGATTGTAGTCCAGTTCTCCAGTTCATTGACATCCTGTATAAAATATATTGTTGTTTTGGTATAGGAAATATATAAAGGGCTGAAAAGGATCTCCAAGTAGCTGAAAAAAACCATATTCATGCTTTGAACTTCATATTCAGAATTTCATTGGCTCATTTTGACTAAAACACCAAATGAATGCAATGAAAAGACACTCTACACCATTAGGAAGCCACCACTGGCATTCACAATATCTTGCTGATAACTTGGGTCCATAGCCTCATGGTGTCTGAGCCATATTCGAACCATACAATCAGCTTTTACCTACTGGAATTATGACTCAATGTTACTAGCAATGTTTTTCCATTCATCTAGGGCTCAGCCATTTTGCTCACGAGCCCAATAACGGCTTTCTCAGCCAACGTGTGTTGCTAGTAAAGTAATTAGAGTTGGTCTTTTACTACTATACAGGGGGATTCATAAAGGAGTACACAGTTTCATTGCACTATAAATAAAGAACAGTGTAAGATATTATATGTTATCGTTTACAACAAAATTGTATGGAATTATTTTAAGTTTTGTTAGAGACAGTCACAGATGTTCTATGCGTGACTCCTCTGTCACACGACACACATTGAGCCAGTAATCCATTTCCTCCTAAACGCATGTTAAAGTATCTGAATCATAGTGGCTGTGATACGCTGTTTCATCATCACTAGATCAATAGGGAGGGGTGAGACGAATGCTTTGTTCTTTACCTATCCCCATAGGAAGAAATCGCAAGGTGTCAGGTCAGAACTTCTGGGTGACCAATGGGTAAGTGGCATGTTCTAGTCAGCGGATCTTCCAATTCATCAGTTAGGGAAATGTTCATCGAGATAATCTCGCACGTAAGCCGACTAATGAGGTGGTGCACCTTTCAATTGAAGAATGAAATTGTCAATGTCATCCTTCAACTGAGGCAAAACCCAAAGAATTAATATAACGAAACAAGTGGTTACCAATACAGTTTGCTCGTGAAAAAGGAATAGACCGAACACTTTCTTTCTGGACACTGCGCAGAGCATATTTACCTTTGGGAAATCTCTCACGTGTTGCTCTGTGAATTTGGGATTCTGTGTTCCCTCAAATAGAAAATTTTGCTTGTTTACCTTCCCATTGAAGTGAAATGTTGCTTCATCGGTAAAATTATCGTTTTTAAAACGAAGCTGATAATTGGCACAAAATTCGAAAAGCTTTTGCTTGTCAATGTCACTCAGATTTTGAAATACTTGCACTTTGTATGGAATCATTTTCAGCTACTTTCTCAAAATTCTCTAGACAGTGGCTGTAAAATCTGCACTTCACAACTCACTAAATGACACGGAAAAGTGACGAGGACGACTTCTGAGATGGCACCCTCCCTCCCTTAACTTCTACACCACGCCAAAGGGAGGACTTAGTATACCAGGAATACTCGAGGAATAAAATCACATTTAAAACCAGTGCGTACATCTGCAAACTCCGTTGGTTTTTCTTCTAGGAAACGCATGTGCGCTTGCAGGATGATGTAGAAATGATATAAAATAATAAAGTTGTGACATTGGGCTATTCGCGGTTTCTCTTCACTAACCTTGGGGACTTATAATTGAGATTGATTGCTTTCGATAAACAACCTTTGCCCAACCAAAAATGAAACGTAATACGTAAAGTTAGTATGTAAAGCAGTTAGGAATGAAGTGAAGTTGTTAGGTTTGGAAGTATATAAACTACGACTGAAAGTAACAAGAGTCTCTGAAAGAGGACCTGAGAGAGAGGCTGTAGGAGAGGTGAAGCTGAAGTGTTGGATAAGAGAAAGGAGGAATTAAAGTTTACAATAGAGGGTTCGAGCAAAGATTGCTGTAGAAGGATATTGTCTAGTGTTTTCAACAGTTGCTCTAGAGTCTGAGTTGCAGTCGAGGAAGGATTAGTGGTAAGAGTCTGTTAGATTACTATTGGTGGGGTAAACTAAGGTATTAGAAAGCTTACCCTGGAGAGCATAGCCATTTCTGTCATAGTAAATATATACTAATAAATTGTTGAAGAATTGTTTTGGTGATTCTGTAATTATTTGTGTCGTAGTGTTTAATAATTGAATCTAGTGATGGCACAAGAGGACGCCCGGGTCCGATCGGGCGTCACAAAGTTACACTACATGAGAAAATAAAATAAAAAGCTTTCGCGGCATAATCAAGAAAAATTTATTAACTTTCATACCTGTAATTGTAGTGATATATTATTGGTATTAAAATTAATTTTGATTCAAAAGAAATTTAAATATACCAACGATTTCGTTGAATTAATTTCGTTTATTAATCATCAAATATGAAATTCATCCTTAGATATTTTGATTTCTGTACGAATTTTAGTAAAAATGTTTTTAATGTATATCAAGTTCATTTGAACTTTATTATTAGTTCAGAAACGTTATAAAAATATTAGAAGGCTGTATCTTTAATAGAGTAAACGAAATAAGTGATCTATATTACAAATTAATTTAAACTCAATGATATTCGGAATATCTAAGTAACTAATTAAACTTTCATTTAAGAATGTATAATATTGATAATTGTAAACGTATTAATATCAATTTTAATGAATCCTTAAATATTGATATTATAATCGCGTAACCATCTATTAAAATTTTTAAATATTGATATTAACAGTCGTAATTCTTACAACTGCTAATTGTAAACAACATTTCCAATACAAAATTAAGCTCCTGATAAAATTAAAATTTACATCACTTAATGAAGGTTACACAGTCTTACCTTAACTTCGAGCTACTATAAGCCCAATTAATTAGACAAATAGACTTGATAATTGGGCAAACTATAATCAAAATAATTGAGGTTTGATAACTACAAAAAAATTGCAATTTCCAAAACATTTTGCTCAATAGTTGACCAAAAAAAATTAATTTTCTTTAGGATGTCAAAGCTTTAAATTAAAATGCGTATCTACGAAAATTAAAAGAAAAATTTATTTTTGTCGGGGTTGTATCTTAAAAAAAGATACATGGAGATGATTTCAAAGTTTAATAGTTAGCAAAAGAGACTGTATTTTAATGTTGAGTTCATTTAAATTAGAAATAGTTTATAATTTAGTTATAGCTGATTTACATGCTTTTGAAATCAAATAAAAACTTAGGATATTTCATGTATTTAAAATGTACAAATGCTATAAAAAATAAAAGAGATTACATAAAATAGTAGCGATTTAATTTTCGGTGGATGAACTCGTTTATATTTTCAGCATATACAGATATAATGTTCTTTAACAAAAGTTTTAATGTATTATTCCTAAGTAAAATTTTAATATTCAGTACATACCTAATTGAAATTAATTCATTTTATTTATGAAAGAAAATAAATTTTCCTCGAGTTTTCTCTACTTGGCTTTTTTAAATTATCATTTCATTATGATTATTTTACTTATATTAAAGTAGCTGTTAATACAATAAAATTTGGTGTTCTTAAAACTTTAATACAATATTAGACAATTTCATTTAAAACTTCGATACAATAAAAGTAAATTTTACTCTTTAAAGACAAAATACATAAATATGTATTTTTCTTTCTTTTTTTTAAAAATTCAGCATAATAAGTACAACATTCATCAGAAATTAGAATCGAGTAAAATAACTTTTAAGAAACATAAAATTACTTACTTTAGTATTATTTGAACAATTGAAGATACTTGAATGGTACTTTAAATTTTTTGTATCGAGACATTAATATTCTTTCCAAGCATATTTGTAAATAAAAAAAATTGTTTTTCCTGATTGTATTTTATAATTCACATTTGAAATAATAAATATATTCAGTCAACACTTTTGTGATTTTGAATTGTGAAAAACTGATACATTTTTAAGTGTATATAAATATAATAGCATTAAAAAATAATTAGCATTGAGTACTGTATCACTAAGTGGTTTATATGTTCTTTTAATGTTAAGAATAATTTAACCAAATATTTCTGAACAAGTTTAAAAGAGTCTCGCGAATTTTAAAATTTAGGTAAATATCCTATTAATAAATCACTTATATGTAAAAAAAATTACAAAAATAATGACGAAATGTCCTTTAAGGCTTTTCTTTTAAATTTCTTTCAATAAAAAATATACCATTAAATAAATATCATTTTCCACTTTTTAACGTTAACATCTCAGCAACTAATACAAATCTTACAGATTGTCTTTGTAACATAAACCTTGCTTATAAAAGGCTTCTTTCTCAATTGATTAAAATTTTTGATAAAGGGTTTTTGAATGAACTATTGTAAAAAATAATAGAAACAAATTCAAAATCAGGCGACTTTTTGTCACAAAAAAAATCCCATTGTCAGAAAATATAAAGTATTGAAGAACACATATCTCAGTTTTACTTATTAAGGTGAGCGTCATCATCTGTATACGATACTGTAGCGAGGAATTTAGTTATTGTGTCCCTGAATATATATCCCCAATTTATTAAAAAAATAAATTGCAATGATACTAAATCAAAGCATACATTTACAACTTTTAATTTATTGCAATATCTCGATTTTGCATTTACTTATTTTTTACTTTCACCTCCTCTTTTACTCAGTGTTTTTTTATAAATATTTATATTTACAAAAATGTATGCAATTCATTTTGCATACATTCGAAACGTAACAAAAATTCTTCTCTTTGGAAATTTTCTTTTTTTCGCTTAATCAATATCAGACTAGAGCAGCGTGATGATATATGATGACGAAACCTTAACTTTGAATTATAAAAGCATTGCCAATACACCGATTTTTCTCCTATTTTCTAATACCAAATAAAGGCTTAAGTAAAAGTGGCCTGATTACTCTATATGGTAATCAGTGGAACAGACCTAAATTTAGAAATTTATTTCGTGTTTTGGATGAGTATTTTAGATTTATTATAATTTTTTCCCTTTATTTCAGTAGAATGCTAAGAAAGACACGAGAGCATAGTATGATGCAGTGATGTGTTGGTAATCTTTGGAATCAAAGTTTAAGTATTTGTAAATGTATTTTCTTTATACGTTTCAGTGTTTTCATTCAAAAGGTACCGGGTGGGGTTATAATTAAAGTTACACTATTCAGAGGCCTGTAGAACTTGTTCTGCATATTGGATTTTGATGCAACTTGGAATATAGGCTATATGGACAATGGGAAAAAGATTCCTGCAGTGAAAACAATTAGTACAAAATTTGACCACTAGGTGTCTTTTAACGAATATTCCTCATGAAAATCCATAAAACTTCTATATAAATATGCAGACATAGCCTTAGAATCATTCAGCGTGAGTTTGTCATCTTTAATCATGCCCTTACAAACAAAAACAAAAAAAGATCAAACTTTACTGGTAAAGCTGTTTTATCAGAATGGCAGCAACCACTTAGGCGTTCTGAGTGACTATCGTCGTTTAAAAGATCTGCAAAACGGCCCTATATCGATGATTCGTTTGAGGAAGATGATCATGAAATTTGAAGAGACTGGATATTTGGATGTGGGGAAGAGGACGGATACCGGTTGGAACTGAAACTGTCGAAGAAGTCGCTACTGCTGTGGTTGAAGGAGCCTCCAGTTCCCTCTGTTCTTCAGCAAGTGATTAATCAGTGTCCCGCAAGTTGAAGATTTTGTAGTCGACAGTACGAAAAATTATGTGATACATTTTAAAATGGTATTCGTATAAGATCCACGTGATGTAAACACTGAAACTTCAAGATCACAAAATACGCCTTGAATTTGCTTGCCAATTTTTGGCACGAATGGAAGTTGATGACGCTTGGCCTTGGAATATTCTATGGTCAGAGGATCACACTTTTATTTAGATGGAACTGTGAATAGTCAAAATTACCGGATATGGGGTACTTCATATCTTAATGTCCTGCATCAACAACCACTGCATTCTGTTTTCGTGACTGCTTGGAGGGGATTCACTGCTGAGTTTATTCTCGGACCTTTTTTTCTTTGAAACTATCACTCCAGAAGGTCCTAAAAGATGCTCTATCACGAGTGCATGGTACAGTGAACTCCTTTAACAGCAGATCATTCCTGCTTTACAGGAACGACAAAGTTTGCAAAGCACTATTTTTATGCAAGATGGAGAATCTCCTCACATTGGGCGCCCAGTTCAAGCACTGCTTAGTGCTAACTTTGGCGATAATCATATAATATCAAGACATTTTACGAATTCATGACCTTCTCGTTCACCCGACTTAAATCCCTGTGATTTCTGGTTGTGTGCATTTCTAAAAGATCATGTTTACAGAGGAGGAATTAGGACTTTACCTGATTTGAAAACTACCATTATACACCATGTGGCTGAAATCCCTCGTGAGTGAAATCCCTCATTGAAAATGCTATAATGCGATTTCAACACGTTATTGATATCAGTGGAGCACATATTGAGCATATTCTGTAATTGAATAAATTTTACCCACTCTAACATATTTTTTGTCTTTCTTTGGGCACTACATTTCCTCCTAGTGGTCTAAATTTGAACTATTTTTTTATTGCAGAAACTTATTCCCAATGATCTTTATAGCATATATTCCACGTTTCATGAAAATCCGATAAGCAGAGCGAGTTCTACAGGTCTCTGAATAGTGTAACTTTAATTATAACCACCCGGTATATTTCACGGGATAAACTATGAGGTATATAAAATGCACTTAATTGTTATACTAAAAAGTGGCTTTCACGTAAAAAAAATTAAACCTTTTGAAAACTGAAAATCTTCGTAGGACTATAAAAGTTATGAACTTTAAGAAAACTATTTACCTAAATGTTTTGATGTAATAAATATTTAAGATTTCAAAATATATATTAGCTGAATAAGTAACTATCTAAGCAATAATATGTAAAAAAAAGAATATGTATGTGTCCCACTTATTTCGAAGAAAAAGAAAAATATAGAAGAACATTGAACTTATAATACAACTGAAAAGATTGAAAAATACTTTTATTAACAATGAAAAGAAAAGATTATAATT
This sequence comes from Nephila pilipes, assembly GCA_019974015.1. Taxonomy (NCBI): domain Eukaryota; kingdom Metazoa; phylum Arthropoda; class Arachnida; order Araneae; family Nephilidae; genus Nephila; species Nephila pilipes. Next base: position 2,387 of record BMAW01033829.1, on the reverse strand, counting down.
AAAAGGTCCATAACTTCTACCATAAATAAATGTTTAAATGAAGCGATGCTTCGGAAACATTATCTTTTTGAAAAGGACAAAAAAGCTAAAGTGGTAAGAAAAAAGTTGAAAAGCTATAACAAAGTTGAAGTCTTTAACATTCTGATAAAAGTATAAAATTAATCATTTCATTCTGTTACCAAAGGAAATATTTAATGAAAAGACAATAGAAATATTTTGATTAACATCCCATACGTTTAGGTACTACAAATGAATTTTAATGATTGCAAATTATTATTATGAAAAAATTATTTGCGTAGAATGGAAAAATATTAATTATTGATTTCTAATTATTAATTATCCATGTCTATTATTCCAATTATTAATTTCTCATTTTTCTTTTGAATGTTTTAATAATATTTTCCAGGAAAAAAATGTTTATTCAGATTTAATTATAGATCAAAAGATAAGCATTCGGATCAGTGTTGTTACTTTAGTGTAAAATAATTCTAGTAACACATGTATTTTTATTCCTGTTGTGAAAAATCTATTGCCCACCTATTTTTCGTTCATTTATTTTATAGCACGTTGTACAAAACAGAAAAATCTCAAATAAAAAGAATAAAAAATTCTATCTATAGAACCTTTTATATAGGAAAAAATGGATTTATCAAAAGATGTTTAACATTTTCAGTGAAGTGATTTTGAAAAAAATGTTTGAAAATTTTGCTGTCGTGCTGAGAAAAATGTGTTTTAGGCAATAATGTAGTATTCGCTTGGTAAAAGCAATTCCCAATTCTCGAATTCAAAAATTTAGTTCAGTGTCGTGAATATATATATATATATATATATATATTGTAAAGATTTCAATATTAAGCTATTTTTTGAACCTTCCAAAGTAATACTAAATTTGATAATATTCCTCATTCTTGGAAAATTGGTCTTCTGTTTTGTTTTGTTCTGTTTATATATTAAATTAAATATTTTATTCACGAATACTTATTTAACACATTTCTTTCACTAACATTGAATACATTTTATTAACAGATCGATTTTTACAGGTGACTTCATTTTCCTTCACTCTACTTTTCAAACAAAATTCAAGACTTAAGGGTAAATTTGATTTATATTTTACTTTTAAGTTTCTTTGTAAATTTAATACTTTTCATATTATTAAGGAAAGGTGAGTATTTTCTGGGTTTTATGATAGTATTTTCGAAAAATAAATTTATTTTTAAATGTGAGATTTACTTCATTCAAATTTAAATTTACGCCATTGCAAAAAGGAAGAATATTTGAAGTGTTATTTAAATTGTGATTTTTAAAATAAATTCTATAATTTACTGGAGAAAATAAAAAAACGCACTCGACCTCAAAATCAGTATATTTTAGTTATATTTAAATGGCCTTTTGTTTTGTTCCATTTCCTGGAAATTTTTGTTGCTTAAACGCTTGCAATAATGGAAAATTTCAAATGAATATACGTAGTGTGAGAAAAATATGCATGAACGAATATTATTTCTTGCTAGATAGAAAATTAATTAGAAATAATAATTTTGTAAGGGATCCGTTGAAAATTAGTAGCAGAGCATTTTGATGTAATGTTTATCGTTTTCAAGAGTAGCTTGAATGAATGCATTATGCAGTACTCCAAGCAATTAAAGAATATTACGTATTTCGTACAAAGAAGCCATACAGCTTATTACATTCTTCTACCACAGACAATTAAAAGAAATGGGAATTAAAATTAACATAATTATGAACAAGGAAAAGAAAATGACTTAGGTTTTAAGATAAGACCTAGGGGAAAAAACTATTTGTTAAAACGTAAGGGTTTTGATTGTCTCAAAATACATTGACCGAATAAATGACAAAATTCATTGACTTAATATTTGAAAGTTGGAAGCGGTAATAAATAATTAAGACAAAGCTATAGAAGTGCATCAGTAGAAAATCAACTCAAACTAATTGTCTGTAGAAACTCCAAAATAAAAAATATCACTTCAACAGTATCTACAAGAGACTATTAGCAATAGAAGTTTGATATAAATCCTAGAAAACTGTTGGAAACATACTCCCTCAAATTGGATTCTTGCTCGCAGAGCTTCATGGTAGGTTTTTAAGGAGATAAAGTTCTTTCCTAATGATGTTAGTGAATTAAATAATCAGTACACTAAAAAAAAACTTACACAACTAAGAGTTCAACAACTCTCCTCTCTTCCCTCAGACCAACTTAGTGATCATGCTACTTGTTATTATGTTTGGTAACGTTTCTGCTTATTACCAAACTAGTTGGAGTTGGAAATTTAAGCTCGTGTAAAATAATTACTTATCTATTTTTTTCTATTGTTGAATGCTCATTTTTTTCAATGATAAAAGAAACAGAAATAAATAAAAATACTCACATA
>BMAW01033819.1:0-31786 GCA_019974015.1 Nephila pilipes | reverse complement strand
TTACGGAAGTCCTAAAAAAATTTGCATGTTACAATTTTTTTTTTCCTGAACGATATATGAAAATGAATTTTTTAAAATGATTTCTTTTTCTCAACATTTTTTTTTATTCAGAAAAAAAAGGGAAGGGGGTGACTTATTTGATGCAATTTTGTCATTAGCATTATATGTTCCAACACAATTAATACTAGGGGACAGATTTTTTTAAGTCACACCAAAACTCATAAGGTGACAGGCAGAAATCTAACTTAATGTGAGAAGAAACTAGAAACGCGAAATAATCAAAATTTCACAATGAAAGATTCTTCTTGAACAGAAAATTAATTTTGATATGTAAGTTTACTTTGTAAAAGAAAGGCTTCAAAAATCATTCTTCCCTTTCGAAATTATTCCATTTTTTCTGCATCGTTTCCTCACCTTCATTCTGGTTTTGTTTAATTCTTAAATTTATGTATAAAAAATATTTCAAGAAAATAAGGAGATAATTATATTTATTTTCATATATACTTTTGTTTGAAAAGTGGGTAAAAGCCTATTTTGGGGTAGCCCCTTGGCGATTTTTTTTTGAAATCGCGCCAAGATGGCGCCAAAGCGGGTTTCAAACCAGGAGATCCCGAAAGAGAGAAAAAAAGATGGCGTCGTGCCTGGAAGGCAAATGAAGTACCAGAATGACACCAAGGCGGGTATTTCAAATGAGAAGCGAAAAAAGATGGCGTCGTGCCTGGAAGGCAAATTCTGAAGTCAGCAGACGTATTCAATGAAAAAAAAACCGCGGAAATCGTCGTGTCTAGTAGACAAAAGAACGCATTTGGAATTTCAGTTACAATGAATAAAAGTAAAAATACATAACATAAAGAGGAAACATTGCGAAAACGAATGGATAAAATTTACTGACCTTATTCAGGAAATAAATCTGCACCCACGAACATGAATACAGTAGTTGATTCCCTAATATTCAACGAACTGCTTCAAAACCGTTATTAGAAATTCTTTTGCTTTCTAAACGCTAATTTTCTCCCTTTCGGGAAAACTAATCAAAACAATCCATTTTCGTCGGACGAATGTCTGCAAACCACGTTCACCATACCAATCGTAATCGGATTAAATAACTTTCAAATATCCAATTCTATCCAAACGCAGATTTTCTCCCATTTCGGAGGAACGAAAATGGTACAAAATGATCCAATGTAACGGCTTCCAACGGACGCTGTTCAGCCGATCACTATACCGACGAAAACATTTTTTAAGGAAAAGAACCTTTTCCAAAAGATAGCCTTACGAATTACTACTGCGGATTTTCTTTCACCTTCCGCAAAAAAAATTATTTGAAGCGAATCACTGGACGTTAACATTTTCAATGTACAACGGATTTTCAAAAATCGCGGTACCTCAGCAATCAACAACGTTCGTATCCAATCCAGCGTAAAAAAGAGAAAACAAAGCGTCGAACCCCCTTTTATAGATTTTTTAGGGTTACCATAAACACTTTGCATGGTAACCATATTTGGCGACTTATCGCCAAAAAAAAGTTAAAGCGCGCCAGGCCCCCTCAAAATAGGAACTAACCGAAAAGTGTTTCAATTCCTGCTCCGTGTAAGACTTGAGAGACTAGTTGATCGAAGAATTCAATTGGGACGACTCCATCAAATTTCAAGTTATTTTGGGCCGGAATGAGTACAGCATTACATGTATGGGGAATACAGACAATCAAAGTTTTTGCTACCTGGGTACTTTAACAGAAATTTCAATTTAATAAATGTGTGTTCAAAAGTTGAATTCACGAACAATGAATTGGATTGGTTTTAATAAATTGTTTTGTTCTATTAAATTTGTTTTGTTTCAGTGAGTTGTTGTTCATACGAAGAAATTTTTTATCACGATACTGAATCATCACAAATGCAATTTGTTCTTACATCACATCGAAATATAAATCACCATAGTAAAACGTATGAGATGAAGCCAATATATATAAGTTAACACATTGGAAAATATTGTAGACTTTTCCAGAGAAATATTACAATCGCAAATGTAAATAATTGTTAGAATTATCAAGTTTTTATACAGATAACCACTTTCGCTTGACATACTGCTATTGCTGCGCCTCTAGTGTCGAAAAAGACCGACGACAAACAGTATTTTAAGAATATGAAAAGTAATATATACTTGTTTTTATGTTGTATGTAATATATACAATGTTTTTTTAACGTATGTTTCCCTACACAACGTTTTATTCCTTTCATTTTTCGTATTTGTTTCCAATGTATGTAGTTCTTTTCTTATCAGAATTACCGAATAATAGTATTCTTATATTTATCTCTAATTGTTTTATCAAAAAATTGCGCCCCTGATTGCTCAGACTTCTGCTTTTAATTTTCCCTTTAAAAACTAAAACTGCCTCAAAATAATCTGTATTGTCTCAAACTTATTTTTTCTAATTTGACTTTTCAAAATTATTTTGAATTTAAAGGATGCTTTTCATTTTATCTATTTTTCAACCTCATTTATATCACATTTAATATAGAAATATAATTTTGAAATCACGGTAAATATTTCTTTTCAGTTATCCTTTATTAGAAGAAAGTGGGTCATGTCAATAGGGAATGAGATTGAATTAAAATAACTTCTTAAACTCACAAGAACTGAAACACAATACATTCTTTTCTTAAAAATTATTGAAAATCCATGAAAAAATACAATGATCTTAACTTATTCCTCTAGTCGTACACAATGAACAATGAAATTCATAAACCACTAAATTAGTTTCGGTGAATAATGCGGGTATAAATATTTACTTTGCCTTAAAAAAAAATTGGAAGACTTGTATGTATCCTGCACACGGAGTTTAAAACAATTTATTATTTTACATTCTGACTTATTTTAATCATCGCATTTATATCACTTACTGATGCACTCTTTCAGTTCAGGGTCGGTCTTTTTTCTAACGACCAACATTTCACATCCAATAACTTCTATGTTTGCAGCGCCAACTGCCGATAATAATGTCTATTTCTTATAATTGTACAAAACAAGGTTGTATACCTCAAATTACATGCAACACCGTGAAACGTTCCACATAATTTAATATTTTATATGAACTTTGTTAAATCAGAATAGTTATCCCAGAATATAAACCTCGTTTCACGCCAGAATTTTTTGAAAAAAAAAAACCAGCGTTGAGTTCGGTAAATACCTACCATATTTACTTTATACATGTACAACTTGCCGTCCTCTCATTTCTTTTCTTCCCTGACGCTTAAATTACGTTTATAATTTGAACCAAGAAAAAAAATATTTTTCAACTAAATTGATATACAATCGTAAAAAAAAAAAAAATTACCGAATTAATTTATTCAAGCAAAAAGAGAAAAAAAAAACTTTTTTGGTCTGTATGAATTATTTTATGTGACGTTTATGTAGAACACAACAGTTCATAACGATTATAAATTTATTAGTACTTTAAAAACAACATATCACTTACGTGAGGGATCCAACAACTGCTATTAAGTTGTCAGATGTTACGGTGGCCAAATAGTTGCTCACGAGCCGCACGTGGCTCTTCATACTAAATGAAAATAATTGTTATATTTTAAATTTCTGAAAGCGTATTAATACATACAGCTGTAGGACATGATTCGTGCATTCAGTCGGTGTTCTTCGTTTGACTCGACTCAATCTTCATAAATATATAGTTGATATAATACTCATTTAGGCTGAAAAAGGATCGAATGCATTACTGTATTTAAATCAGTGTTTCCGACAGAAAGTGAGCAGAAAACCAGTAAAAACCGTTAATTTGGTCGTAACAAAACTGGAGATAAAGAGAGAAAAATATATCGGTTTATTCAAATTGTCTTGTAAAATATGAGCAAAACTACGTAGACAAAAGTTTAAATGTGCCAGCGCAAATGATTAAGATATTAAATTGCGCACTCCACTAAACATTAATTTCAAATTGTCTTTTCTAAAATCGAAATAACTAAAAGCGAGGACTCACTGACGCTCCTCAGTATTCTTATGTCTGTCTAAACATCATGTCGAATTTTGATATCTCTCTGCAATAGATTGCGCTGATCATTATTATCTGAAATATGGCACTAGTCCACTGATGACGCTGATCTTAGCAATCGCCTAACCGATTTCATTTTTTTCTTGTAACAAACGTCACCCTTCATATCCTAATGATATTAATTTAATGATAACGTAAGTACCTATGTACTAATCTTAAAAATAGATTTTTTTCTGCATATCGGTAACACATTTTTCTCAGAATTTATTTGAAAAGTTGTCTATGATTATAATCGATAACATAATAATGGAATGAAATAATAAAAAAAACACAAAAACCATTTTTTTTCACAATATTCATTTTTACACATTTTGAATTAACGCGATTTAAATCCGCCAACTGCACAAATTTTTTTACACAGTCTATATTTATTGAGAAATGCAATTTCAACAACGTCAAATAGGGTTTCCCTTGAAATTAAAACTTTGATTTCAATACATCAAAACACTAACTACGAAACAAAGCCTGCGAAAATACGACCGGAAACTCAAATTTCACCGCTTCCATGGTTGGAATTGTTAAAGTAATGGGTGGTGTCTATCGTATTTCTGACGACATTAATATATCCTGAACACCCTTTCGATTATTATGTCATTAGGATTCGGAATGAAACAGAGAATGCTCAAATTCTTTGTTAAATAGATAAATCGTGCAAATAATCAAGACGTTGGATTCCTGGGTTAAAGGAAGTAGCACTTCTCTCTTTCTTTATAGTATCAGCATAACTTTTGATATGTGGTTTCTCTTATATTTATTTTTATTTAAAAGTAAGTATTATTTTAATTTTTGCCAGTTTTATTTCGAAATATAAGACAATTCAGTTGTCAAGCAAAAGAAACAAGTTATTGATATAGAATTTAATATTAAAAGGGGTTTACTAATGTTCATAATTTGGCAAGATTATAGTTATATAGAAGTAGTATTGTTGGGAACGGCGTCCTGAAAGAAATTTATGTTTTGTAACTCGCTCTGAGTGGCGCTGCTAGCGGTCTTACTTTTTTTTTTTTTAAATAACTGGTTGAATTAGAATTAGAAATAATTAACACGGTCATTTTCGTTTTTTGTATCGTCATTAAATTAATTTTAAACAATACAATGATTACTTATTTTATTGGATTCACTTTGTTTTATGAAGAAATGAAATTAGATCAGGAGAAAAGACAAACTTGGCCCGGAATTCCAACTTTGGAAAAGAAAAATAAGGCAACTTAAAATCTATCTGGTTCATTAGAACTTTTACGCTGAACCTTTAGAAAAAGAGAGAAATTTAACTAGTATAGTAGCTTTAAAATTGAATGTTAAACGACGAATGAAAATTTAAATACTTCAAAATTAATACTATTTCTATTCAAATTTAGGTTTTTCGTTAATTAAAGATGTATAGTTATTAAATAATCGTTAAGAAGATAATGGTTACTATTTCTGTTGTGCTTTTCTCCATGTTTACAACTCATTTTTGTTTCTTCCATCATTACAGCTATGTGATATATTTTTGAATAAAAACAACATAAATTTAAAATCCATACAATTTTGATGTTCATTTTTAATAATTAACTATTTAAGCAAATTTAGCAAAATGAGCGAAGCGAAAAAAGAAATAAACGAAAGCGAAATTATGTCAACGGAAATTTTGTTTAAAGAAGATCGGCACTGAAAAATTGTAACTGTGTCTGCTTGATTTGTAATTCAACAGTCAGTAAAACTAAGTTAAGGAATTTAAAATGCGAAAAAATATCCCTCCCCCCTGTATTTACATTTCAATATCCGGCAATATCTGAGTCATGAATTGGGGGGAAAAAAAAACCTGCAATAATTAAAAATTTTCAGTTAATAATCAAGTCAATTTCATGTTAAGATTTACTTAAAAAAAAAAAAAGAAAAGAAAAACTGTAACAGAAGTTAGTTTGAAAATAGCGTGGAGCATCGGTTGAATAAAACGACTGTATACTAATGGGATTTTTATTAAACAAAAATATTATTGATGCAGTTAAGACATTGTATGGCAGAAAAACCAATCTTTTAAGATTAATAAGCCACATTCGAATTATACGACACTCAGTTGAAAGCCGAATCTTAGCTGTAGTGATAAACTTACTCTATGTTAGATCGCGTTACCTAGAACGGATTTTTTCAGAGATCTTCAATTCACGAGAGTGTCGACATGCGTATTCTGCGTTTGCGTAGGTCCAGCAGTCGAACAACTACTTCTACTCTTAACTATGGTATCTTGATGGGGAGAAAAAACATGGCGGGTGGATATTGACTTAAGAAATGGGTTAGATGGGGATCAGATTACATCGGAGAAAAAAAACGGCGCTGTTTTGATCCAGCGTGGGTAGGAATGACGTAATTAACTTTTGGGGGGGAAGCAGGGAAAGGAGGGGAGGAAAAGAGAACAGGAGAGTTTTCTTATGTGGGGAGGGGGAGGGCTGGTAAGAAACTGGCCCCAGCTACCGAAAGGGAAGGATTGATGGTAGAAGTTCGGAAAGGACAGAAAGAGGGAAGGACCATTGTAAAACTGTACCCCCAGAAAGGAGAGGGGAGGAATGTTTTGGAAGAAGTTTTTGATCAGCAGACTGAAAGGGGATCAACTGATCAAGGTGGAAAGTGGGTCAACTTACTATTTCTTCAAAAGAGTTATTCTATTTTGGACGCTAGGCGATAAATATGGCTTGAATCTTGGAGGAAATTTGTTTGACTATTGATGGTGATGTTAGTATGACTTGCTAATTTTTGTGTAGAAAGTGGCGGAAAGTTGCGAAATCAGCTTGGGAATGGTGGGAATTTTCAGCTATACAGATAAAGGGGGCTACCATATAAATAAGGGCTTAGTTTAGTTTAGTTTAGTTTTTATTAACGTCGCACTAGAAGCAACACGAGGGCTATTGGCGACGGACCTCGTAATTTTGAGCTCTTCGGTCAAGTGACGAGGACGACATCTGAGCTGGCACCCCCCTCTCCTAACATTCGCACCACGCCAACGGGAGGACTTTGGGCTCCGATAAATTTAACGTGCATCAGCCCCGGCTACACGGCGGGTCTTCGGCGGCCAAGGATCGAATCGGCGACTGAACAAAAACCACCGGCCGCGAGTCCACGACCTTGACCACTAGGCTACCGCGGCCCCATATATAAGGGCTTGGACTATTGAGTAAAGGAATAAGTTCTGGGTCAGTTGAATCTGTTTTCTGGTTGTTTTCTTCTTCTTACAGTTGACCCTCAGATATAGCAGCCGTAGGTGATGATAGGTAAAATATAAATTTTATAAATGAGCAGCTTGTTCTTAGAGAAAGTTTTGATTTTTTCCGCAATAGTGTTTGGAGTGAATAAAATTTCTTTGATGTTTTATCTATTATAAGTTTGATGTGGTCTTAGTAGTTGAGTTTATTGTCTAAGTAGAGACCTAAATAGGTGATGCAATTGGTCCATTTAATACAGTCGCCATATATATATATATATAAGTTAATTACAGAAGGATAATCTATTGTTCTTGAGCTTTTGGTGAGGAGGACTGCGTGGGATTGATCAGCAATGCGATCGAAATTCTCCAGAGGAATAACCAGTCTTCTAAGATTCGTACGAAGTCTTGGAGGATATTCTGAGTTTCTAGAACGAATCTATGGCTGTCAGGATCGCGACACATCATCAGCGAAAAGGCAAACCTCTACTTGTAGTGAAGTTGGAATGTCGTAGATGTAAATTTCGAATAAAACTGGAAATTTCAGACTGCACTGAAAACCTGTCGGTAATTTGGCAGATTTCGAAAATATAAAGGTGAAGCTTGATTTTTAAAGTTCTGTTGGTTATGAAGCTATTGATAATATACATGAGGTGATCGGGATACTGTAGTTGGATGTGGCGGTAGATTTGCCCTTCAGGCGAGATGCAATCAAACGCCTTCTGGACGTCGAGAATAATAGAGCCTACGGCTATTTTCTTCTGGAAGTTCGAAGTAATGAATTTGGTGACTCGAGGAGTTGATGGCAAGTAGCGGTCTCTACCCGGAATCCTTGCTGATGCGGCGGGACGATGCTATGGAGGTCGGTGAAATATTTTATTATTTTCAGTAGGATTTTTTCATATATTTTACCCATGGATGATATTAGGGTTAATTGGTCCGTAGTGAAATGGGTATGGAGGTTCATTATTAGGTTTTGGTAACATGGTTATTAATGCATTCTTCCATGCTCCAGGAAAGTAGAGCAGAATAAAGCACCTATTGAAAATTTTGGTGATATGAGTGATTACATTTATTGGGAGAGATTTTATGGCCAAGTTGTGAATTTTGTCCGATCAAGGTGCTTTTTCAACATTTAACTTTTGAATTATGTTTATGACTTTAGATAGAGAGGGGAGAGGAGGAATGCTTGAGTCCGGTGAAAATTGTAGGAAGTAGGAAGGTGTTCTTTAAACCATTTCAGTGTGTTTTTCTTCTTCAGGATCCTCATTGATCATTATCGATTCTTCAGCAAAAACTTGTCTTTTCCTGGGTACTATATATCAGTTTCAGGTCACCCAGAAGAGGGAGGATGACACTAGGTGTGAATTTATGCTATTTGACAAGTCTGTGAGATGAATTATCTTCTGTGCTTGCTGTTTGGAAGGAAAAGCTGATGGCATGGTTTTTGAGGATGAGGAGAACTTTTCTGCATTCTATTGAGTGTGGTGCGGTGTGGAGGATATCTTATTTCTTGCCAGTTTCCTTTGAGTGGTTTTATCTATGATTTTATTACATAATTCAGGTGGGGCGATAGAGGCAGAGGAGGTAATAATTTTGCATTAGCTGGCTTGGTTTATTGCAGTATTGATGGATGAGGTCAGAGTGGAGATGGAGCTATTGATGACATCTATAATAATGATGATGGGATTTTCGAGGATGGAGTGGTGCAGTATTTGTAGATAGGTTCCGCAGTTGGTTAAATGGTAGATGCTGGGTGCCGATTCATGGTAACTAGAAAGATCCGGGATGGCTGAGACAGATGTTACTTGTTGGATCGGACACTTGGTTAAAATCCAGGATAGCATGAATAAATTTGCACAGATAGCAATCGAGGTAGGGGTTGGTGGAGTGAAGTTCTTAAGTCGGAGCTATTGAGAATTATAATAAGTTGGAGCTATTGAGCAAATGAAGTCGGACTCCGGTAATGATGATTGGCGTTGAAATCGCCGATGTTTAGGCATTGTGGTTTATTTTTAAAAAATTTCCTTAGGTCGGGGATGAAATCTCTAGGTGATCTTTTAGTCGGGAGTCTGTATATTGAGCAAATGATCAGGTAATTATTGCCCAGTTCTGTGTTTATGGTTGTATTTTCAAAGACGATAGTTCGAATATTAACTCTGTGATGGGCTATTGAGTTTTTGATGATAATGGCTGTACTTCCACCTTTATGAGTAAATTGGTCAGTCCTGTGGGTGGTGTAATTTGCAAAATTTAGGGGGTCACTAGCCCTGATGAAGATTTCTTGGAAACAGAAGATATCAGGGCAATTATTCTTGATGAAATTTTCCAATTCTGGGATTCGGGCTGAAGACCATCTGCATTCCATGAGATGATATGAAAAGATGTAAAATTATTATTTGCGTAGAATATTAAAGAGAAAAGTCCAAGTCAAGGAGACTGAAGTAGACCATAAATTTATCGGTCTTTGTCATGTTTGAGGTATAGATGTTAATGAAACATTTAATGGCGGCGAACATTTATTGTACCTGTGGATTTTTAAGCTGGAAAAGCAACGAAGAGAGGCTGTTTGACGAAGCTATTATAGTTGGAGCGGAAGTCAGGTGAGAGGTGAGAGCTGACAGGGCTGGTGTGGAAGACTGGAGAGTTGGGATTTGCCGTTGCGACAGAATCTGTGTGGCTCTTTGATTTAGCTTTTCTTCCAAAGACGTTGACAGTCGGTGGAGTGGGAGAAATGGGAGATTCACTTTCCATTGATGATTTCTTGTTCTTATTCAGATTTGGGGTAGGGGGTTGGGCGGGTGTCTTTGCACACCCAAGGAAGTGGCAGGGTGTTCTTCGTTGCAGTGGCGCATCTCGGGTGTTGATCCACGGGTTTCTTACAGAGCCTGGTTAGATAGTCCTCAGTGCAGTTAAGGCATCTGAGTGGTCGGTAACAATTTTTGGAGTCATAGAAGAACCCCTGACATCTGTAGTATTGAGGAGGTCCTACCTTCTTCTTTAGTACTTCGACTTTTATCTTGATGGAATATATCTCAGTAATATTGTAAATATCTTTGCTGTCTTCAAATTTATTGAGGGAAACCTAAAAGAGAGGCATAGGAAGGCAGGGGCGTTTATTTATCATTGCATAACATTCGGCGATCTTGAAGTTTTTTGTTGTTAGATCATAGATTATGCCCTCTGTGGGTATGCTATGAATAATATCTCTAATAAACTTATCTTCCGGTAATTGATATATGAATGATAATAAATTGTGCTGTTCCTCATATCTGTGAATGTTGATGTGGGCTGCTGGTGTCTGATGGAAGATCTTAATGCTAGAGCCAATGAGTTGGGCTGAGATCTTGAGTTTTTTCATAGATTGAAGCTCTTTAAGTAAAGCAGTTGAATTCGCCACGTTGTTCCTGTTGATAGAGGGTGCGGTGCCGCAGTAGATCCAGAATTAGGATGGGAGTTAATGAAGGTGCTTGATTCGCGGCCCGGTACATTCACAAGACTATATTTATTTGCTTGAGAAGCTGGTTTCTTAGAGGAAATATTTTTTCTTCTGCTTGACTGAGTGGTAGACGGCTTGATTTGAGATGTTATAGATTAAGGGGTGGATTCGTCGATTTGCTTAGATTCCGGTACGTCTTCTAGATTGCTAAATCTGTTGGAGCATATTGTTTGATCGGTTTTTAATTTTTTTGGAGTTTTCTCTAACTTAAGGGCTATTCCTGTCTTGCTGTTTGTCGGGGAGGGGGAAGGATTCTGGTTGATATTGGTATTCGAAGTAGACCAAGACTGGCAAAGGTTAGAAAATTGGGCAAGGTCATTTTTAAATTCATTTTGCTTGAAGGTAGAATATCTAAAGTTTCTTTTTCATATTATCATCAGGGAAGGTAAAATATTAAATCAAATTTAACTTATCTTTGGTAAATAAGAGAAGGGAAAGGCAACCGGTAGAATCTACGATATTATTTAAATAAATTTGGATAGCATCCACATTTAAAGACTCAAGGAAAGAAGATAATTACTCACCTTGAGTGTTATTATCCATGATGGCGTCCATATCTGGTTGAGATTTGGCGCAAGATGTCGGCGGGGCCAACGACTGTTCCTAGGTTACCACGTGGGTAGAAGCAATGGTGACAAAGTCAAAATCCAACTGTGTAATTCAAATGAATTGTGTTATCCAAAGGGCGAGAAATTTCCGAGCGCAAAAAAAAAAAAAAAAAAAAAAAGCTTAGGAATTCAGGAAAAAAGTCGAAGTCAAACTGAGTCGAAAAGTAGCGAATCCTCGAACATGTTTACTGCATCTTGTACACGTTTTTTCTATTAAATTTGTTTTTTCATTAGTTATGACGATTTGTTTTTAATGGAAAGCTACCTAACACGCACACAAAATATTGAACAACCAGAACGATTATCAGCCAAGTGAAGTAGATTCATTGTTTCACTTGAATAAAATTATAAATAATTGTGTAGCATTCAGTTCATCCCTTGAAGAATCGACAGATATTACTGATCAACTCCAAATAGCAGGGTTTTTTTTTTTCAAATAGTGTTTAAAGATGCAATAACGCAAGGATGTACACGTTATTCTATTAAATTTGTTGATTAGTTACGACGATTTGTCCTTGAAGAAGAACTACCAAAAACATGATACCGAAGCACATATTCGATTATTGACATAAACAGTGTAATTTTCCGTAATGAATTTACAGGAGTAGAGCCTCACACATCAATAAGTAGTTTATGTAAAACATTATCTGTAAGAAATTATCTGATATTTAAAAGCAATATTAGTATATTTAGTAATATAACAATTAAAAATTAACCTGTAAGTTTAATCAAACAGTTAAACTAGAATTTTTACTCATTTTATTTCACAAATCAAAATTTACACGCCCAAAATACTTGTACTATTAAGATTTAAGAAATACTTTGCAAGATTCAAAAAACACTTTGCTGGCATACCTTAAAGAATATAAAATTTATGTACCATAGGAACAGTTAAAAATATCCCCCCTTTTCCTTACATAAAACTATTTGACTATCACGCGAAAGAATTTAATGCAATGCTTAGTCTATTTTAGCACCAAAGATTAAACTGCTATACTTGTTGTAGACATACAAAATAATTTTCAGAAATATATTTGTACAAAAGCATTTTTGTCCTTAGCATAAAGTATTATTCCACCTCCCCCAAGTTCGTCGAAAAAGAATTTTATACTTTGCTAAGTCTATGTAAACACCAAAAATAAAACTGCTATGTTTGTTGCGGACATACAAAATAATTTTTTAGAAATATACTTGTACAAAAGCATTTTTGTCCTTAGCATAAAATATTATATCACATACCCCAAAGTTCTTCCGATGTACAGCTCTTAGCATTAATAAGAGCTTCTGTGCCAGTAAATCCATTATTAATTCTCGAACCTGTCTCTATATTTACAAAAGCGTGACGAAACGGCTGAATCGACCTACTACTCGACTAAATCTGAAATCCGAATTCCTAAATTGCAATTTCCATCATTTGGCATCACATAACATTGTTTCGTTTAAACTAGATGAAGAAACCTCCTCGAAGCTGCAACTTCATATTTTCTTCTAGCACTTTCCCTTTCCATATGCCTATATCTTTTACCGCTCAATCCATGTCGCTCTTTTACTTGAAACAATCTTCACTGAAAGTTGTCTTTTCTGTTACAATAAAAACAAGTCTTAGTTGCAGATTAGTTATCCGTATATTCATGTTGAAGATCCATTACACTTCCACTGCTATGGATATTTATTTGCTTCTGTTTTACTTTGTTAAAACTTCGAGTTTTAATCAGGTATACATTCAAAACAAATCCTTCATATTTCTTTTTCTGAATTATCATTCTTCCCAATTCACTTACGAGTTCACTTTCCCATGAATGAAAAATTAAATTTGTCTACTAAGCGATACAACAACTGCATTAAGTTTTAGTTATCTAATGGCAGTTTCGTAATCAGAAGGGGAATATGTAGCTCAGGTGGATCAAAACCTACTTCTTCAATTAATAGCTTCTTTTCCGATAATCATTAGCAAAATATACCTGTATCCTTCGTCGACTTTAAATGTTAATTCATAAGAATCATACTCTTGTGGGAGGCGTATATTGGCCTAGTCCGACTTGTTACAACTTTTCTGGTCTGCCACAAATGATGCGGTCTGAAAGAATGCCACATAGCATGCAGTCAACACGCCTAGACGATCGTCATCAACCAACCTAACCAGGAAATCGCCTCCGGGGGATCCATGATTTTTGTGAAAAGTTCTCTCGCACATCATCGCCCAACTGCCACATACATCGAGGCAACTACCATTATTCTCGACGCACGCAAACATACTTATGTTGCACACACACACAATCGCTTCGATTTATATCTCCCTTTCATCTAACACAGTTAACTTTATCTCCGACTCTAAAATTATTTTAAAACCAGCAACATTTGTGTCATTTTTGGCGATTTTAAGCAAGACACAAGAACTGAAATTTCGCAGCGAACTCTATCAGTGGAAAACAAATTCTTAACTTTGCAAATAAATACGACATCATAACAGCATTTCCTCCCCCCACAAGATTTTCCCATAATTCTGCAAATGCAATATATTTCCCCCTCATTAACGACTTCTTCTATAAATACAAAATTACATCCTTTCCTGAACTTTTCTCTGATCACAACCCAGTTTTATTAGAATTTAACTTTGCAGTTATCCACTCTATAAGCAAACGCTGCTAGTCCAAATTCGATCAACTCAACTTCGGAAATGTAAATAGCTGGAATTTCTTCCTTTCGTTCGGCAAGATAATTCGGCCCCAAGTATATCAGCTATTCCTCTCTCAGTTTTACATCTCTCTCGTTTTCAAACCTTTACCTATGCTCATATTCTCATTCCTGAACCTCTTTTTCCTATAGCCACGCAGTGGCATCCAATTGCATCAACTTCTATACATATTTGCCGTCATAGAGGTGCAACTAAGGGAATTTGCATAAATGTCTTCCAACGAATATCTAGACAAATGTATGAATCATTTTACAAAAACTTACACATACTGTCAGTGTTCATAGATCGTACTATGAGGAAAGCTACGTTAAAACTAAGATTCTACATTTCCACGAGAGAGATGAGGATTCCCGTTTTGAAAACTTTTTTTACAGTGGATCGTCAGGATTGGAAAAAGTTACTTCCGAGTTAAATACTTTGTTTCAGAGGATTCGAGTGTTGGCTAAACGCTAAGAAAAAGCTCCATAAACTTAAGACAACTTATTTAAACCACGTAGCAAATAAAGAGGGACATGCATTACTAGGCTATCTCTGCCTTTTATAACCTACACTTTGACTTCTAACCTGCAATTGAGCTTTTCGGTCGTAAGCCTTTTAAGAGGTATCAGTTGTAAGTTAAAGTAGTTATAGCAGAAATTATAAGGATTAGCGTGTGGGCGAGGCTTATGAGATAAAAGAAAAAAAGGATTAAGGGTTTTTCATGACCAATTTGTCTATTGTAGAACCTCCTCGATAAGCAAGCAATATTGATTGGGGGAATTATAACATCTTTCTGTAATACATAGTTTCAAATATACCACGTTGCATTTGTTATTATTCTTAATATTTTATTTTGGACGACTTTTCTTTTTTAAATTTGGGTGGCTGCTTTGTGACCCCAAAAGGGGCCATATAGGGAATTATTGGTCTTATGGCTGGTTTACTTTATAGAAATTTGCTGGAGAGGGAAAGCATATAATGCCTTCCCATCAGAATAGCTGTGAATTTTGGTTCAAGATTTTGTAATTATCGTACGAATATGTTTTTTAAAGGTCAGTTTGGAATCCAGATAGACACCAAGAGATTTGACCTCACATTCCCACGTGATGTTTCTTTAAAAAGTTTATGTTGTTGGGTAGGGATAGGTGTATGGTATTTTATAAAAATAACAGCTGAAGGTTTGGTGGTGTTGACTGTTATCCTCCAATGGGAAAGCTATATTTGAATTTTTAAGATGATTTTGAAGTTAGAGAATAATTTATTTTAATTAGGTATCTTGCGTGAATATAGCAACATCATTTGCAAACAAGCAAAATCTATTGTGAGCAATATGAGGGAAGTTGCATGTACACAAATTATACAAAATTGAAATTACAGAGCCCTGTCTGCTTGAATATGACTAATTAAAGAGTAATCATTATTAACTTTGTCTTAGAATGCTGTATTTTTAAGGTAACTGTTTATTAAGAGAATGATATTAGGGTTTAAGTCGAGTTTGATAAATTTATGATAAGTGCATCATGCCTGAGGCAATCAAACACTTTTTGGGTGTTGACGAATGTAACTCTAGAAATTTGTTTTGAATTATATCCCACAAAGATAGTATTAACAACATGCAGAAGTGACAGGGCAGAACAACGGTAGGATCTAATTCCAAATTGGGAGTCGAGTAGGATATTGTTTAGAGTGTTGTGGTCTAAAATACGTTTTAAAATATCTCTTTCTTAAAAAGAAAAAGAAAGCTCTTCTTTTGCTTTCAAATTTAAGTTCACTAAATTCAGTTTTTAATAAATTAGTTGTCTTGCAGTGTCCATCGGTTAATCTTCTATTTTCATAATTAGTAAGCTCACTACGAAGTATTTTTAGATTTTCTTCGAGAATAGTTGCTGTGTGTGAGAGAGATTTAGATGGCAAACGATGCAAGGTAATTGATTATTTTTTTAATTCTATCCTGGAAAGCCGGAAAAAGACATCTATTTTACTGATTAAATCATGACAATTAGCGACAGAGGTAAGATAATCTATATGGTAAAAAAAGTACAAACCTGTTGTTGAGATAATCTGATACGGTCAGCAAAAGTGATTAGATCGAAAAATTTAGTAAGTTCCATAGCAATCCAAGTCGGCGGAGGAAAGAAAACAACCAGATAGTGCTAATTACCTGCAATTAGCTTGCCCATTTTCAGGTGGAGGCACGTGGGGATAAACATTTCAGTCCAAAATATAATAGGGAAAATATCCAGTAATAAGTTTAAATATGTATTTCAAGTAAAACTTATAATTATATGATAAACACACAACAGGATGCAGAAGGATAAAATAGCAGCAGCCTTATCCTAATTCAGCTCGATCACCAAAGTGACGGTGTCTGGGAGTCAAGACCGGATAGCAAGCGAGACCACGCTGCAGTCGGAACGGTAAACAGAGGAGTGAGAGGTGCGAGTTCAGTGGTGTAGCTTGATTTTTGAATTAAAATTAAAGGAAGAATAAGAAAAGTAGAGAGATTTGAAAGACTGAATTTAAAGAAAAATATGTTTTAAGGGGGCTGATGGGAGTCCAAGAAGATTCTTTTGGATCTTCTGTGCTAGGCAGAGAGATATATTCCTGCAGATTAATCATATTTTCATTTTTAGTTCGAGGAAGGCTATTGAAAAAAATTAGCAGAGAGTTTTTGAATACAATCTGTGAACGCAGAGCAGTTACCAACTGCTGGTCAAAATTTAGTAAAGCGATAAAAGAAAATATTAATACTCAAAATGAGAAAAAAACAATTCTAATCAGGGATCTGATGGAAGTAATCAACAACGCCTATAATGATGAATCTACCTTTGTTTTGAATAAGAATTCTAAATACAACCCCAAAATATTAAATCCATTTATAAAAGTGAAAATTATCTACGAAAGCATAATCAAAGAAACTTGGAGCAAGCAATTATAACCGAAATGGACAGAGTTCAAAATCAGCTAAGAAATAAATGAAAAAAAAAAAAAAAAAAAAAATCACCGACAATAGCTGGAATCTAAAACTAAAATCCGTAAATAACCAAGCTAACTCAATATGGAATCATACCAAGATCTATAGGAAAAAGAGAATGTAGTATCCCCCCCCCTCCTCAGCAATAGATACAGGGGTACAGACAACACTGACATCTAAGAAGCGGAAAACACATTAGAACAAAATTTCCATGAAAAAACCCGACTAGCAAATTCAAACACAAATGTCGGCACAATAATTAAAACATATTACAGCATTTTTTCCCTTCCTCATAACACTTCTTTGAGCTGGTTTAGCCAAATAAAAGCCCATGCTCTCCTCCTCTCGAAAAACTTGTCCTGGAAAGGCTCAGGAGTTATTATTTGGGGTTTATTTATTTAATTAATTTCTTAATGACATTTTTACATACTCATTCACACTTATGTATACAAATGGTACTGCTATGTTAGCTACCTACAGAAACCCTAAATCAATTACCTATGTACTAAATGAGCTCATGATCCAGTTAAAATTTCTCCATGCGTCCCCAATTTTGAGTTAACTAGCGGCCACTAATATTTAAAAAAATGCAAATTCTTCAAAATAATATATTAAGCATAATAACAAATTCTCCTTGGTACATTAGAAACTCCGTATTACATTAAGATCTTAAAATTCACCCAATCAAAATTCATATTGCTTACTTATCTAGGAAAATTTCTTTAATGACTGGGAGATTAATATTAATGTTGATAAAACAGCAGCAGCCCCGCAAAAAAAAAAAAAAAAAAATCATCCCCAGATTTTCTAACTAACTAATATCCCTGGTGAAATACCCCTAGCTGCAAACACAAATACTTAGGAGTTAGTCTTGATAAATCTTTAACTTGGAAACAACACATCACAAAAATGCCGGAAAAGTTCAGAAGAACGAAATGTGCGATTTCTCCCTAAGTTAACTCTAAAATATTTATAGAAAAGAAGTTGCTTGCAAACGCTTAATGGTACGTCAGGAATGACGAAATTCGAAATTTCCTGAAAAGAAAAAGCAACTGCAATCACATATTTTCTCAAGATAATCCTTGCTCATATAGCAGCAAGAACAAAGAAAACAGATTATATTATGCAGTAGCAAGGAGGAGAAAGCATGAAAGGAGAGGAAATGATTTTTTCTTACTTTTATTTATTTTTTGCCTGCTTCTTTTTGTCTCATAAGATTAAAGGAATTTTTGGAGAAATTTTATAGTAATTGAATTTGTTCAAAAAATAGTGGAAGTACTTTTCAAGAATTGAGGTAGGACACATTTGCAAATTAAAAGTCGATCGCCATTTATAGTACATCCGTAGATTTTTAGATGGGAAAAAACTGTCCACTACTTTAGGAACTACCCTCCTCGTTAGTTGCTGGTAATATACAATTAACATTGCTTTTTGGAGAAGCGAAACCTTTGAAAACTAATGTGCTAGTTTCAAATTGGGTCTACCATTAAGGGTTTTTATGTTACGAAAAAAATATTATATTTTAATATTTACCCACCTCTGGATATAATGCTCTTCACATTTGTTTTATTTGTTAGTATTTACATTGGTTATCATATTTAATAATTCTATTATTTCCTTTAATTGGTTAAGGGACGCGTGAATAATACATATTTATAACTTCAGCTGAAAATTCTTTGAAAACACTTAATCAGTTTGCCATTGGGCCATTTTTTACGCTTCCAGATATATTTATGAAGCTTATTAACCACTAACAAACCTTAAAGTTATTACTAATCGCGAAACTAAATTTTACTTCAATCTAAAATTTATTTCATATAGCGTTAGCAAGTTTTCAATTGTCAAATTAATTTCAACGCAAAAATGTAGTATATTAATTTTCTTTAATATTCTACCGCTGTATACATTTTTCCCTCAATCAATATTTATCGTTCCCTGTGTAGTGAATGAATGTCTCTATGTGAAAACTTTGAGGGTACCACCTATGTCAAAATTGATAAGATTTTTTTTTTAAAAAAAAAGAATATTTTTTAAATGCTTGTGAACGAATTTTGTCTATTTTGATTGAAGAATAGGTTACAATAATATTGCTTTTCTTCTCACAACCACTCCATTGATCCTTTCAACACAACTGATGCGGCATACCAAAATTATTTTCAAAACTGCGAACGAAAAATTTGAGTAATTTTCTAGGCTATCATGATAATTAAATTTCTTAACTGTAGGATATACTGAATAGTAAGCATCAGTTAATTTTTTTCTTTTCTTCTTTGATCACGGACATAGGCATATTGTTTCAATGCTTTATTAACCTGAAAGTTTAACATATGTAAAAGAATATCAAATGGTGATCGAGCATAAACACTTAAATTATTTTATTGTGGTCAATAAATCTTAGCCTCATCTTAAATCCCACAATCTATTTAGTTCATAAGTAATTTAATAAAGTATCATAAATATTTTATGTTTGGAAAAGTAAAGGTCTTAAGAAATCTATAAATTTCTATTATGAGACGCTTCAAAGTTAGAATATTGAGCTATTCAAGTAATATAGCTCAATGAAAAGCCGAAAACGCAAAAATATGTATAAATTTTAAAAAATCTAAAAGTTCGCTGTTTGCAAAGATAATCTTAAGCATACGGATAATAAAAAAGTTTAAAGAATGACTACAGCTATAATGTAAAATGATCTCGCATTTAACGCATTCCCGGATTTGTTACCTCCAATATTTGTACCATAACTTTGATCTCTCATATTTTCTTATATTCTCATATGACACTGAAAATTTTTGTGAAAAGCAATATCGAAGTAGATGTTACAATAACATTTATGAAAAACAATTATCAAATAATTAAAGAGAAATTTCTTAATGTTAGCTGAAAAAAAATGATGCTTATCAAACGGTGGCAAAACGTGTTTCAAGACTGTAAAAACAATGTACTATGTTTAACTTCTTTTTCTCAGAGAACTGCTCCCTGTCTCACGATGTAAGCGTCTCCTGGTGATTTCGTGTCTGTTATTAAAAGATTTTCCTGTCGCTTGGCGCTTTGGTTTTAGCCTTCTCGGCAAACTTAAAGGCAGTCTGAAAAAATGGAACGAAAAGAGAAGAAAATGGATGAAAAAAGCTAAGAGAAGAGAGACACTGTATCAGACTTTTTTTTTTACCATAAGAGAAGGTTTAGCCTCTGCTAAAGATTTAATGCATTGTCTTTTGCAAATATTGTATTTTTTCCCCCGGATGTATGCATATATATACTGATTTTCTCCATCAATTCTGATTACAGAAATGGAATAAAAGGCTGTAGTTTAAAATGTTTAAAACTTTAGAGGAAAATATAAGGACAGGTTCTGTGGCTCAATATTTTGACTGGAAAAAAGATTACAAATTGTGAACAAAAAAAAAAAAAATCTCTTCTCTGAGAGACTTTTGGGACAGAGAATTCTATAGAAATTAATATTTGTATACATTTTTTTAAAAAAATATACAGTTATCAAAATATGATTAAACTGTTTCTGTATTGCATCATTGTCATTCGAAACAAAAAATTAAAAGATGGATTGTTTGCTACAAAAACTAAACCATCCAAATTCTGTTGTTCATTGATATAATATGCTATTTTTCCATAATTCACAATGAAAAAAAAATTATTACGCTTTTATTCATCATACTGCATAAGACCATTGACGAGCTCCTGTGAATCATCACTTATGCTCAGATTATAGGTGAAAGATAGCGCCCCTCGCGAAATGTCGGAAGAAGAAAAACAAAGATCAGAAAGACATAATAGAATAGCCGTAAGGCAAATAAATGGAACTTCAATAGTAAAAAATTGAACAAAATGAATAAATAAGAGAGAAGTCTAAATGAAAAAAAAAAAAAAAAAAAAAAACCTGTGAAAGCAGCGAGACAAGCTTCAGCCCAGTGTTTCTGAATTTTTTTTTTACTATGCCCCCCATAAGCCTTCTTAAAAATTCTTATGTCCCCCCTACACACACACATAAATGAAACTTAAATGGTAAATGAAACTTTAATGTGTTAGTAAATCACTAGAAAATTATTACAATTACAGTAAGTAAATTTTTAAAACTTTCAATGGAAAACTGAAAAAAAAAAAAAGAAATTTAGTGCCGGGTAATTTATACGTGTGGGATTCTATTTTATTGTCGGCGATGTGCTTTTGGATTGAACGATGGGAGTTAGCGGAGGTGGGGAAGATTTTCAAATTGGTGCCTTTGAGCTGGCCGACAGTTTTTTCTCCGGTAATGGAATTAATGGTTTTGATAATTTCATTAGGGTTAGATACTTTAGTTAAGATTATAGGTGGGATTTTAGGGGTGGTAGAAGTTTGCTGGTCCATGTTTTCTTCTTCAATTTCAAAATTCTGAAATTGGTTGGTTAATGGGACCGACGTGGAGGGAATATTTGAGGTAGAAGTGGAAGGGGTGGGGGGGCAGGAGTAGTGTTTTTTTTAAAATTGTTATACTGATTTACAATTGGTTTTTTTTTTTTTTTTTTAAATTTTTTTGCGACGGTTAACCGTCACAAAACCATCTTCAGGGGTTTCATTTTGGGTTTGATTATTATTTAATTCGAGCATGATCTCATCTTGAATGGCTTTTTTAAGTGTTTCCATGTCTGCCGACATGGAAGCTTTAAGGATTTGAACTTTCTCAGCTTCCTGAGAGAGTCTAGTAATAGTGGCGTTTGCTTCGTCAAACTTAATTTGGATAGTTTTTCTGTAGAGTGTGTGCTCAAGATTCATCAAATTTTTATATTGTGTTAGGGAAATGGACTCCTCGGAGCCAGGTGCATTTAATATAGTGGAGATGGTTTGCGATAAAATATCATACTGATGCGGTAGCAAAAGCGATATTAAATGTGTGCAGTAATCTGCACTTAGCGGAGCAAGCGTACCCAGGCTGGCACGTACCTCCTGAGGTAGGGAAGAGTTGTTTTCCATCATCTTAGTCCAGGTGGAATAAACGTCCTTTTTTTCCTTTGGTCCTTTCCCATACGGGTGAAGGATCGCAAAAAAATGATGTTTTTCCACAGAAAAAGTTTTTTAAGTTTTGGGAAAAAAGTAATTTTTTCCCCCTCTATTGAATATAAAATAGTTCCGAAGCTGATAATAGCAGTCGGATAATATAAAAAAGTTCGGTGAGTGGCAAAAAAGCAAAAATCTGAGGAGCTGAGAATAGCGTGGCTTCACCGTAGTGAAGCTCTGACTCGAACGAAATGAAAAACGGTATCCCTTGTGCTTGATACTTGTCGCAAAGAGACTTTATATCAGGTTCTAATTAGTCTCCCCGTTCTTCTTCTTTTTTTTTTTTTTTTCCCTCTCAGCCTATTTCTTTAAATCTAAAAGTTAATCAAATTTTCTCAAAATAAAAATATTTATGTGCAGGTCATTGGTAATATTTGGTAATACATTTTGACGACATCCACGTGTATTAAAAAAGTCATCTTCAGTTATACAAAAATTGCCTCACAAAAATTAGCTGTCAGAATCCAAAACAACTTTTTTCTATGCAGAAATAAAGAATTTTCATGTATCTCTCTGAACTATTGAGTCGAATTTTAGGTAATATATCTTTATGAAACATAATACAATGATCTAAGTATCGAAGAACGAATCAGGAGGGAAAAAAAAGGACAGTCAACTTTGTCTGTCAAACAGAAATCAATCAATCTATTGGAAACATGGGTTCAGTTTGAATGTCTGAGAGACATCGGACCATCCTTCAATTAAATGTTTAAAACACTTTATTTATATTACGTTATCTGTTGGTAGTTTTAATAGTGGTAAAATTTCACATTCATCAAAATTTTAATTGAACATTTAGTTCAATGAATTTTAATCTGGTGTCGTTTTCTATTCAAAATATAGTGAAGATTGATCTCAGAAAGCTTTTGTAATATACTGTGATAAATTCAATAAAATTCATCCTAAAATTAACCGTTAAACTGTTACAAACAACGTTGAGTACTGCAACAATGGTTAATATTCGATTATTCAGTTATCACACAAAAACAACATTCATATTTCCCCCCTCGAAATTCCAAATGCTAAATTGAAAGAATATCAATTAGTACAAAAATAGATAATTTTCATAAGTATGGAATTTTGAATTAAAACGCAGTTAAAAATAGATATGTAGTATCAATAGATGTCGCTTCATGCATTCGAATTTTAAGAAAGTGCCAGCTTTCGACTGTAATTTTCTGTCTTTATTGATAAAACTATGTATTACATTTTAGTGATTTTTGACTTCCAGCTTCTCTGAACAGTGCTTGCTGAATAATTTCATTCTGTTACCAACCTGAAATTGTAACTTACGTTTTTGCGTTTCAACAGTAAATGAATAGCGAACACCTGAGGGTCTTTAAAAAAAATGGATCAATATTATACGATTAATCTACATTTCAGTTATTTAATTGCAACTCTTAGGTCTTACAATAAGTAATAAAGCTTTTTATGCAGAGATCTCGAAAAAAAAACAGTACTTATTATTTCAGCAGGAAGACGCGCAATCTATTTTCAGCGCTCTGTACAAAATAGCTTTGATGTGCATAGCTACACGATCACTGTCAATGCAGGAAAGGGGTTCATGGGAGTTGGAACCCTCTCGAACTTTTATCCTCGATCAGAAAGGAAATAGTTATCCTTTTATGACCCAGTCCACACGTGTCAGTCATTCCTTTACGCTTTTGCTTCTGAAATAGGTTGACAAATGTCCATGACAAATCTTAATCTCCATGTTAGTGCAGATTTTTGTGCTTGACTTTGGCTTTTTCCAGCCCAGAATTGCGTTTGTTTTATTGAAGATGGCTTTTTATTTATATGAAAATGAGAAAATTTTAAAAAGTTGAAATAAAAAACTTGAAATTAAAAGAAACATGAGTTTAAAAGTTATCTTTTTTTACTTCTAGATAAATTTACTGAGAAAGTAGGTGCGGGGATGAGAGTGAAATTCAGCTGACCAATGGGGTTGCTGCT
The DNA here is from genome assembly GCA_019974015.1 of Nephila pilipes. Classification (NCBI taxonomy): domain Eukaryota; kingdom Metazoa; phylum Arthropoda; class Arachnida; order Araneae; family Nephilidae; genus Nephila; species Nephila pilipes. Next base: position 7,791 of record BMAW01033819.1, on the reverse strand, counting down.
TTTATGTGAGTTTGTTTCATCAGATGAGATATTGGTTTGGTTAAAAGGAGTGTTGTGATTGGTGTAAGAGATGTGGGGCGAAAGGTGGTGAGTGTTTCAGAAGAAATTAATAGAAATTATATATAATATGTATATAAATATGTATTTAATATAGAATATAATATGTATTTAAATATGTTTTGGGGTCGTTTAATGGATGGATTGGGGGTGTAATTACAAATATTTAGGAGTGCATTATTATTAATACTCAAGAGATTGTTAAAGAAATTTTTAGGTGTTTTCTGTATGAACTGTTTTACAGTGGGGAAATTTATGGAAATGTAGATGTCAGTATTTCTCATGAATCATCTGGCGCTAATAATTTGTCTAATAATATTATTTTGAGCTTTTTCAAATTTGTTTAAGTGCGTGTTTGCAGCAAAACTCCAAACGACGCAGCTGTTTGGTCAGAATAGGTCTGAGAATCGTTTCTGGAATAGCCTTATTTAAGAAAAACTCGAAAAGAACGATTGTGCTGGTTAACAGAAATTTTAAGGTATCATTTTTTATCAATAGATGGCGTTTGTAGCCCTCATATTTTATTTAATACGTTTCTTTTTCTAACATCTGCGCAAATTTCTGCGCAATATGTTGTGTCTGGGAGCTCGGTATGCAGAAAGGAATCAGCTGTCACTTCCACACAACAATTAGAAGAGATTGCTTTCGGGATTTGTCATGTTGTTAGCAAAGCTGAGACGATTGGGAAATTGAAGAGTTTAAAACTGATACAGAAAAGGTTCAAATTTATAATTTCGAGTCACTGTAGAGCTGAAAAATTTCGATCGGTGCAGACTTAAATACATAATAATAAAAAAAAACCAGTCATTTAAATTTGATTAAATTTCGTTCGCGTAAACAGTCTTAATATTCGAAAAAATGGCGAATTTCGCAGATTCTTTGAAAAGTTTTGCACGCAGATTCTTTGTAAAGTTTAAGTCTACAATGTGAAAACACTTGCAATGACTACTGTTTTATAAGAAAAAGAATTTATCTCTCTTTCCAGAGAATGTCTTCCGAAAATGAAAACATTGTAAAGTTTATGAAAAAAAAAAGCAATATTTTCACAATTGTTTTAAAATTGAAAATAACTTTATAGTTTCCAAGGATCCGCAATGACCGCAGCAGAGGAATTCCAAATAACTTCAGATCGTTTTTTTTTTAAAAAAAAGAAAAGAAACAACGTCGTTTAGTATCAGCTTATTTTATTTGAATTCGTTCCAAAGTGTTTAAATTCCAAATTCCCCCCAATACACCAATACAACGAAACGTGATTAACGTAGATTAAATTGAAATTAAGAAGTGTAGTAAATAGACTTGATTAACTACATTAACAAGCTCCGATGAAAGGAATAACAGATGGTTGGAGATAGAGAATAAATTGATTGATTGGTTTGATTATCTTCGCACCAGAAGCAACAGGAGGGCCCAGGGAAACCGTGCTCACCCAAGGGGGTTTAAAGCTACAAACTTGCCCCCCCCGGGAAAGAATCACCTCTTAGCATTTATTGACAAAAAAAAAAAAATTACTTCATAATTTCGAAATCAATAATAAATAAGATTTACAATGTATTTATATAGCAGAAAATGTACATTACAGAAATTAAAAAAAATAACAGAAGTAATTTTCTTGCAGAAATATGATCCATAAAAGGCACAATACGAAAGCGTCCACAAACTCGAGGGAAAAAAATCAAAGGTTAGACAAAAATTTGAGCACATTAACAAGGTATTAAATAATAGCTGTATAATAAACAAAACTTCGAAATATTACGAAATGTAATACTGAAATAATTAAGAAATTTGTTGAGTAATTTTACGAGCCCTAAAAATACAGGATTTAATCTTGAACTACAAGTACGGATTTTCTCACACATCCTAGTAAAATGGCAAGAGGAAACGTGGTAATCAGCATCTCCAACAGAGCCTCATGGACATAAATTTGTATTTTTCAATTAAAACGAAAAAAATAAGAAACGAAGTGACCATGATCAGTTGTGAAAAGCGAATAATAAAACCAGAACTCATATAAAAATTCAGATTTGATCTTGGAGCGTAGAACTGATTTTGAATACCTGTATTACAATTTTACCACCAATCCTCATAAGTCAGAAAGAAGCTTATATTTTAAAATCATAACTATGTGAGACCGAGGTGCAGGGGTATTCATTCCCTCACCATCAGAGACAGTGAGCTTCGTAAATGAATCTGGGATTTCCTTATAATAATCTCCGACCTGAATCCGAATCCAATGAAAGTGGTAAAAATCAGAATAAGTGCTAATTTTTCTTTTATGGTATTGATGAAAGCCGATTTATTTTTGGTGCTCTGCAATAGTAATTGTTCAGGCTCTCTCACCACTTGGCGATGGCGTACTCCCGCCGAGAGTACTTGGCTCCCTTTTCAAATTGTAGCAACCCTGGCGTGTGCCAGTGAAGGAAGAAAATTGTTATTCGATGTTAACTTCTTGTATGAGCTAGAGACCAACAAGGTTCGAGGCAACAAGCTTCACTCACTTATCATAATAAACAATTACAACTAGTAATTGTCATCATTTCCAACATACAGTCCACTTACACTCTCCGAACATTTTGGTCCGTCGAGCCGGAGATCCGGCAAAGTCATTTGAAAATAGAAAGTTTCACTTAAGCCTAAATCATGGCTGTTGTAGTTGCTCTAAACCGAAAACGCGGTAACCTTAAAGGTCAATTAACGAAACTTCTAAGTGCCATAACAGATGAAGAAACTATGGATATACCTCAAATGGAGGCACAGATTGAAATACTAATGAGAGTTCAGGAAAAATTTGAAGTCTTAAAAGAAGACTACTATAAATCGGCTTCTGACGAGGAGTACCTAACCATAGAAGCAAGCCTATCGGAGATCGACCAAGAGATCCAACATTTAGAGGTAAGAATTAAAACCTCTATTAATAAGAAAAAACTATCTATGTTTAAAGTAATCAATACAGTTCAAAGCAGTGAAAAATTAAATTCGTTTGATTCAAGTAGAAGAATAAATCTACAGCCCATCCCGTATTTTGGAATGAGGACCTTGGAGTTTGGTCGGGTGGTTCGTTCGGAAGTAGTGAAATTAAGATTGCTCGAACATTTTGGTTACTCTCACTTTTTCAAATAGCACTTTTTAGTGCTTCCTTCGATTTTTTCTCTACCACCTCTTTCTGAACAAACCGATTGACGACCATGGACTCGCAATTTGAATTCCAATATGACCCGGATCCTAACTACGACACCTCCTCAATTATCTCCTCAATCTCCAACATAACAGATGATGACTCAACTCCATGTCAAAAAAGACAAAAAATTGAACAAGATATTGCAACCTACTCCATCAGAAAAGAAGCTCAAATCTCTTACCTTGCTCAACTAAAATTCCATCGAACCAACCCCAACGATCAACTATTTACTAAAACTCAAAAAACCATTGAAAAACAAGAAAACAAACTTCGACGACTGGAAAGTGAGTATGCTTCTTTAGCGCCTTGCGCGACTGCTGGCTGCCCCATCCACTCCACCTCTAAAATTCTACCAATTAAACGTAAAGAAAATGATGGCTTTATTACCCCCCCCTAAAAATAAAACTTGCAAAAAATCCTCCCTATCCACCTCTCTAAATTCGATTCTTTCCACACAGAATCAATTTCAACAATTATCCAACCAAGAAATATCTGAAATGGAAACTCAAGAAATTTCTGAAACCCAAGCTAACAAGACTTCAAAAAACCTACCCCCACCTATTATGCTTAAAATTAGTAAAAACTACCGACAGCACCTAAAAGAAATCATTAAAGACCTTCCCAACCTTAGAACTCGACTCTCAGGAGAGTACATTAAATTGTACACTGACTCTTATGATGAATACAGGACACTGGCTCAAACTCTTTCAACTAAACCTTACGAATATTACGTAATACAACCAAAAATTTCAAGACCTTTGAAAATCATTTTTAAAGGACTCCCCAGGGACACCGACATTGAAGATATAAACGAGGAACTTAATGAACTTGGTTTTAACCCCATTGGAATTAACCAACTTACAAATCGCCGAACCAAAATTCCTCTTCCAATATTCCTTATTACTTTACCTCGAAATGAAAACAGTCAAAAAATCTACAATCTTAACCGCTTATGTTACATGACCATCACCGTCGACGAATACCGAAATAACAAAGTGACGCAATGTTACAACTGTAATTTGTTTCATCACAGCACTGATAACTGCCACATGATCCCTCGCTGTATTAAATGTGCAGGAGCACATGCCACCAGAGACTGCGACATCAAAGAGAAAATTCCTAACATCACATGTATAAATTGCAATGAAATAGGTCATTCCGCATCATACGGTGGATGCAAGGCTTTCCCTAAACCGCCAAAAGGCTCAATCATTAAGAAAAACACAACAACATCAAATAAACTACGTGAAAACTTTACCTTCGCAAATGCTGTATCTTCTAACCAACAGATGGCGCCCCAAACAGATGAAAATCAAGAATCAACCAGCCCACCAAAAATATCCCAAAATTCAACTCAAAAAGTCATCAAAAGAATCCATTCAACAGTATCTTTGAAGCAATAGAACAACTAAAAGCTCTAGCAGAAATATTTTCCATCATCCCAGGTCTCCTCCCTCCAGCTACATAAAATTAAAGCAGCGAAAGGCACAGCCAACAAAAAATTTGCAATCCTTGAAGCTCTTATGGACATCGCAGATGAATAATTCCAACCTTTTCCAATCTACCATCAACGACTCACTAATATTCAAAAATCCTCCTCTCCACCCCCATCAAATTTCATACCAAAAACAGCTTTCTCTCAATATTTTAGCTATGCTGGCTTCTTCAACTTCAAATCACTCAGCTCCATATCATCCAATTCTCTTCAAAATTCACCCTAAGTTTCTCCAAGATTTCTCCTCCATCAAAGTTATTTCCACATCACCAAAGGACCTTTTATTTGCCAGATTTGGGCTAGTGGAGCGCTCCATCAACGTCAGCCCATCCCGTTACCGGTGTTTACCGGAAAGATTAAATGAATTTAATTCATTTTAAAGTCAATTTATTACTTTAATTCATGATAACAAATAATTAACTGACAACGAGAAACTGTTCTATTTGAGAGGTTCTCTTAAAGGAGAGGCCAAAACAATTGAAACTCCAGATGACAGTTATTCATCTCTTTTTCAGGCTTCAGAAAAGAGATACGAAAACAAAAGGATGCTCGTAGATAGTCACACAAAAAGCATTCTAAATTTGCCGACACTTAAGCATGAATCAGCTATAGATTTGCGTTATTTCTTAGACTGTTTAAACAAAAATCTGAAATCCCTAAAGGTTTTAAACTTTGAGAGAGATAAACTGTCTAATATGTTATTTCTCAACATTATTCTTGAGAAATTGGATCGCGAAAGCCGCAAACAATATGAATTGACCTTAAAAGATAATGAGGTCCCGGATTTTGACGAATTTTTAAATTGGTTACAAAGAAGAAATCAAATTCTATACAGTATTAACTCTAATGCTGTTGTTAAACTTAACCAAGAGAAACCAAAATCATTTTTTTTTTGTCAAGAATAACAAACCCACTAAAAATTGCCTTGTGTGTAATTTAATTCATCCAATTTATCACTGCGAGAAGTTTAAGGAAATTAGCAGATTGAGATTAATACTTCCATAACGGACATTTTTTTTTATCTTCAAACCTAATATTTTACTTATCAATAGAAAAATAAATATTTTTTAAATATTTATTTAATAAAATATTAATTCAGTTATTACACTTTTTTTTTTTTTTTTTTTTTTTTTTTTTTAAGTCATGAGATATTCTAATGAATTTCAGAGCTTGCAAGTATACAATGGAATTTTGCAATGTAAACTTGCAATATAATTTGAAAAAGCTGACAGTGTCTTAGTAATACGTTGATATCGTATTAATCATGTTATATAAACAAGTTTAAAAAATAAAATACCTTATCGCATAAAAAAAACAAGATACTATTTTGTTCATATGTTTGATGAATGATAAATGAATGAGCTTTATAAGTCAAAAAGGCTAATAATCTACTTAAATTATTTGTATAATTTCGAAAGACAGCATAAATTTGTCTCACGGTTAAGAATGCCATCTACATCACAACAATTCTCTTTCACAATCTGCAGTGATATTTCGTGAGATTTTAGCCGAAAATTTGACTAGAGAGCTTGACCATCCTCTTTACTCTCCAGATCTAGCCCCGTGTGAAATTTCATAATTCCCAAATGTAAAATGATCATGCAAGTGCACCACTAGGACGATGCTAATACGATGAAGCAACAAGGCAGCTCAGATACTCCTCCAGGGGACTTACAGGTACGTTTCGAATAATGAAAGCATAGACAAGTGCATTATTTCAAATGGAGAATACTTTGTTTTACCTTAAATTTTGTTTAATAAAGTAGTTATCATCCCATTTGGTATATTTATTGGACAGACTATGTACTTCAAAAACAGCTAAACTTATATAATAATAATATTTCAATGTATTGATTTATTCTCTAAAAATCATGCCAGAATAATAAAAAAAAATTCACAGCAAATTCATATTCTTAGATTATAGGTGCAAATATATCGATAGATCGGATTCACATTCAAACATTTTATTCATTGGACAATACTTTTTGAAAATTTAAGTACAATCTGACACGCCTTTTTAAAAAGTTCTTATAGTTCTGACTTCAATTAATTCAATAATCATTTTAAATTTAAAAAATTAAGATATATATTGATTTTAATAAAAGGAATAAAAAATTAAGAGAAAATAATGCTTTCAATGCTATTATTTTGTCTTTAAGTACTTATGTTTATAGCTTGACTAGATATGTATTCAACCATCTTATATCAAACTGAAGTATTTCAATAGGGTATTTTATTAATAAATAGTTTGAGTTTTATTCAATGTTATTGCATGGTAGAGTTGTTTTTAAAAAATTAAATATTCCCCGATTCACAGTTAGTATTCAATTTTTGTTTATTTTACAAGCAAGATGGCTACATTCAAATACATTTCATTGTTCATATTTCTAGCCGGAAATTTAAAACAGTTATTAAAACTTGCATTTAATTAAACACGTTTTTTTCAGTCGACATTCAATGAAATTCTTATCAGGTAAATTTTAAACTTTCCATATTTACATACAAACATTTATGCACAAATCTTCAACAGTAAAACAATTTACAGAACAACATTGACTTATTAAAATTATTTGTGTTCTGACAATCATAAATGTATCAAGTATGGAAAGAATGAAATAACTGGATTTGAAACATTATATAAATCAAAGTATGTTTTAAAAGCAAGATTTCTCACTCCCTCTCTGCATGAAAGCAGAAATCATCCGTTCTTTCGCAATTTAAATTTTGTAAGTATTTTCACCAGCACATTGTAATTATAATTATAATAACTAAGGAAAATAGCATAATTTATAAACAAAACACCTAGCAAAATTTAAAAAAAAAACATACATAAAAATATTCATCAATATTATTGCACAAAATTTTGTTTTTACAACTACTCATAGGTTTAATATTTTTCTTTTTCACTCTCAATTCAAGAAGTAAGGATTTCATTATACCGATTCCTGTTGAGATTATGTACATATATATATATATATATTCACAACGACATAGATGCTTGCTTTCACTCATATACAAAATATCAATATATATATATATATATATATATATATATATATATATA
>BMAW01033804.1:450931-488917 GCA_019974015.1 Nephila pilipes | reverse complement strand
ACGGATAGCCTCAGGTCTACCCCAAAAATTTTCTCCGCGGAAACGCTTTGACATCTTCTTGCGCATGGGGGAAAAAACCGAAGTCCAATTCTGAAATGCAAACATTACTGCTACTTATTCGTCTCACAGGCGAACACTCCTCTGAAAACACTACATACGCAAATATTTTGAGAACACATACCTTTATCTCTAGTAACAAAGGTCATATAAAGGAATTAGTCGCACGTTCCATTTCTTGTTTTTGGGGAGGCAGTATTAGGCTATTTGTTATCGGCTTCGTCTACAAGACAAATGGGTAGCAATCTAGAGTTCAAGTCTGTTCACAGTGGGCTATGTTTCGTTTTTTATTAATGTCACACTAGAAGCAACACGAGTGCTGTTGACAACGGTCCTCGTAATTTGAACTTCGGATGACGCCTGAGCTGGCATCCCAACTTCTACACCACGCCAACGGGAGGACTTTGGGCCCCGAACAGATTTAACGTGCATCATCCCCGGCTACACGGCGGGTCTTAAGCGGCCAAAGATCGAACCCGAGACTGAACGAAAACCGCCGACCATGAATCCGGAATCATGACCACTAGGCTACCGCGGCCACATTCATGGTGAACTAAAACTTTTGTTCTATAGACTTTTTACTAGCTTTTCAGTGCTAATTTTACTTATACATACTAAGATTGATCAAAAGATAGCTTTCCAAACCTATATATGTCTCAAATCCTATCCTTCACTCCAATACCCGCCATTTCTAAAAATTTACTGCATAAATATCATTCTTCAAAACACCCCTCGGAAAAATTAGAACAATAGTGGAACGGATAACAGAAGTATCCTTAGATCTTTGACTTTCCTGCACTTTTAATTTAAAGGGGCTGCTTTCATATCCATATGAACACTTCAAACTCAAAAGACATTTTGCCACCTAACCTGCATCCTGAAAAATGTTGATAAAAGTGGCAAATTCCATAAACAGGAAAACATTTTCAATTGAGAATAAAATAAAAATAATCTAACACATTGAAGATGGAACCAATCCAAGCGGCGATATTCATGCAATTACCCTAATCAAATCTAAGGATTCCAACATTTGGAAAAACAGCAGTGTGATATTATCTACTCTTGAAAAATCTGGATGGGGCTAAGTAGATACATATGGCTGAAAGAGATATTGTAGAAGTTCTTTAACAAAGTTTCACCACATTCAGTGTAATACACATATAAATATAATACATATGTAATTAATCATTTATCTTCACACAATAATTGCTTTCAACAAAACTGGATATAGTGAACCTTTTATTTTGGTCCATAGAGGTTCGCATTTTGGATTCAACAGTAATATCAGTTATACAATCAACAGAATAGATTGTGTCTTGAAATTTTGAAAAGGATGGCCAATTTCTTTCCACACAAAAAATTCCCAAGAGAAGAGATACCAGAAATCTCTAAAGCATTCAACTAAAATGAATGTGTTTACAGACATTGTAATACTAATTTTAGAGCAAAAAGCACTTGATTTTATTACAAAAAATATCACATATAATTAAATTAATTTAAAATAATTAGCAAAGAGCAAAATGTACCATTAATTAAACGTAATCTACCAAATAAGCATAATTATAATTAATTTTTAACAAAAGTATATATAAGTTGTTATAGGAATTAAATTCACATTTCTAAAATTACTGAAATGTTAAATGAATGAACAATAAGACATAAGGAATAGTTCTAATCTTTTCCACAAGTAACAACTAACAATGACAGGAATAAAAAGTGCCCAATATCTGGACAGGAAGGAAATTCCTTTCAGGCTCTGTTGTCTGGCAATTCTTATCAGGAATAGGTTTAACACAAAGAATATTTCTTTGCCTCTTTCCATTCCCACTAATTGTCAGAAATAGGCAAATTAAAATTCTGAAACTTCAAGAATACATTTCTACTCGCTTGAATAACATTTACCAAAAATGAAAAGGAAAATTAACACAAATTTAATGAATCTTACAAAATGTACAGATGCATGAACTTTTGTTGCTCATTAAACAATCCATGTTCCGAAAATTTATTTTTGCTTTAAGAGTATACATATAACTTTTCAATTAAAAAGTTTCAAGATTTTTTTTATCTTATATCAATAATATTTAAATGTAAGGAGTTTAATCAGACGTCAAGTGATTTCCAGAAATTTTTTTGTTGATACAGGTACAGAGAATTTTAACGATAGGATTTTTGGTATCGAGCACCAGGTCCACCGAATTTCTTTGGTTCACATCGTCTAGGATCGGCTACTAGCAGAGATCTATCATACTGAACTAAGATGTCTTTGATTTCTTTCTTAGAAGCTTCATCAACATCTAAAAGCAATAATATTAAAATAATACATCAACAAGCAAGTCTATTTGATTTACTTAAATTATTCGAAGTAAGATGTCAGGATTTTCATTTTATATAACAATCTAAAACCCAGAATTAACCCATGCAATCAGTGAAAAGATTCAAAATGTTATTCTTGAAAAATGTTTAATGAGTATATTAACTAATCTGCTACATTTACATGTTTCTATAAAAATAACGGAAAATATCTTAAAACACACACACATTCACAATAAAAAAAAGCAGAATAACTTTAGAATATTATGAAACATTTTTAAATAAAAACTTAATTAAAAACGTTTATCACAAATCATTTTACACATCAATAGTATAAGAATTAGTTTTAAAATTAAATTCACATTAAAACTCGAAAAACTGTATTTTTAGTAAAGAATCACACAGGAACTTACATTTTTGATAGTAAGTAACCAAAGATTTAGAAATGGCCAGACGAATTGCTATAATAAATAAATAAATAATAATAAAAAAAAAATCAGTACAAGCACTTTTTTTCTTCGAACCAAAAACAAACATTTATAAAGAATATTTCTTTACAAAATACAATTATTTATTTCATTTGTTCCAATTTATTTGCTTTTAACATTAAAACTGAAATAATGATAAATTCAATTACACCCAACTCTTTTTTTTGCACAGTAGATACGTTCCTCAGATAAAAGTGCAAAAAAAATTTGAGTAAAAAAATACATGCAACATAAGGTAAATTGGGGGATATGTTCCACAACTTTAAAAAATTATATAAGATGAAAAAAATAATGAAATCTATATTACATATTTATAAAACAAAAAATGATTCATTTTTGTTACAATAAAATTATTGTACAGTGAAAATTCAGTCTACAGATACATGCAACATACAAAAATTCAAATTAGGAATAAAACTACTAACTAACAACTATTAATCACTACTTGATAATATGTGTACATGTTTATTATGAACTTGATCAAAAATGCTACCATCTGTAGATGTGTCAGATATGTCTAGCACAACTATCAGCTTTGATTCAAATGAAGAATTCGATATTAATGGTGTTGGTTGTTGTTTTTTTGTTCTTACAAAGCCTGTTATTAGAGGATTATTATTTTTTTGGAGGGAGGGGATTCTCAAGTTGCTTATAAAAACTTATTATATTGAAATTTCAATACATGCTCTAAGTCAGGATCATGAGTAAGAAAATATTGTTCCATACTTGTAGCAAAATTTAAGCCCTTGCAAATTAAATCAGCTGTTAATAGACGAGCTTCACCTTCGACTTAGTAATTATCAATTTCTTTATTAACATAAACTGTCATAAACTTGATCAAATAGTCTAAGAGATTTCTAGCATTAATTCTTCGATGTCAGCCATTTGTATGTTAAAACCTTCGCCACCAGTTGCATTTGATAGAGTTATAATTTCAGAACACACTGTTGATTTTTGTATTACAAAACTTCCACTTTTGATGCATGCTGAAAAAGTTTTTTTCAACAAACATTTAAGATCGATTGTTTGATGGCAAAAGAAGCATGTGTAATACAATCCACAGAAGTAAACTTTCTCGATACTGCCAAAACTGTCGAATTTCTTTCTTCCACTTAGACTAAAATATATTTACTTTATGTAGTACATTTTAAATGCTGATATAATACCCTTATCGAGTGGTTGAATCAACGAGTTGGAATAAGGTGGAAAAAAAGCATTTGGATGATTCAGCACTGTGTGGCTGGGCACATTGTCAATGAGTAAAAGTATTTTTGATCCCAAACTTTTTTCTTCCAATTATATCAAGACCTCTAGAAAGAAACAGTTGTCGTACCAATTGGTAAATAGATCAGCCATTATCGTTTGTTGAATGTTTAATGTTCTTTAAAGCTCGCAGCATAAGGGATTTGTTTAATAACAGAAGCTTTAACATTTTATCACCAGATGCGTTACAACGAAGCAAGAATGTCAACCTGATCTCTAGCCGTTTTAAAAGTGATAGCTGATATTTTCAGAGTTTGCTACGCATATTCTTTCAGGCATTTTCTTCCAGAAATATCCTGATTCATTGGTATTAACTATTTTGATTGGGAGTATAACCAACCTTTAAAATTATTTTTCCTCATTTATCCTAGAAGTATTTCATGGCATTTTCGCCTCTCGATGCTACTTTTTTTTTTAACATTGTGAAATAAGTATCTTTTTAGAAAACTAGTCGAAAAAAGTAAATAAGCCATGAAGCTGCCCAAGTCACTCATACATGTGTTGGCACAAACTCACCGTCTTTTAAATACACCACCAAAATTAGAATAATATATATATATATATATATATATATACACGTGCCTGAACAAGACTCGAGCAAAAAAAAAAATATTAGTGAAATGTGTTATTTTAAAATTGCATAAAAAAACAGTTGGAAGTACTTCACAACTGATTTGACATAAACTTGGGAGAAATCACAACTTATTTCTCAAAAATTCACAAAAATACATGTTTAATATCACATCTTAGCAAAATGTAAGAATTACATTTCAAACAAAACGAAAGATACATACTCTACTTTCTCTGCAAAGCTCTGTTCATAGACCCTAAAGCTAGTGCCCTTTTAGTACAGGCTTACAATATTTTCCTTTCATCAAGAAGGAAAAGAATAATGCATTACGTTTAGATCTAAATTAAAAATTAAAATCATATCTGATGAGATTTTTCCTGTACGTTTTCAAACTAAGGAATAAGAAATTTTCCTCATTCCAACTCTCAGAAAACACATTACACCATCAATTTCAGAACGAAATTTCAGGAGAAAATTTACTATACCAAAAGTTAACACAAAAAGCTTTAAAAACAGTTCTTTGCTGACAACTTATGGATCTTAATTCGAAACAATATCCCTCAACTTTAATGAATTTTGGACTATTGATGTTAAGACATGATCAGTACACAAGTTCCAACATTTTAAAACCAAAAATAAATATTGTCGACAAGAAAAACCTATTAATTTTGTTTGCTCGTGTTTTTTATATTGCAACATTAAAACTAATATCTTTAGTAAGAAATTCCTAGCGATTATAATAAATGCAATTACTACGCAGCATACTGGACATATACTTATTTGAGAGTACTGTTTCTCACAGAATATTGCATATTATCTCAAGTACAATATCACATCTTAGCAAAATGTAAGAACTACATTTCAAAAGAAACAAGAGTCTTTACGTCCCCTGTTCAGCTCTGTTTATCAACCCAAAGGCTAGTCCCTATTAGTACAGGGGTACAGTATTTTCATTTCATTAAGAAGGAAAAGAATAATGTATAGCATACAATTCTAAATCATATCCAACAAGATTTTCGATCGTTTTCAAATAAGGAACAAAGATTTTCTCCTTCAACTCTCAGAAAACACATTACACCATCAATTTCAGAAGGAAATTTACTATACCAAAAGTTAAGACAAAAAACTTTGAAAACAGTTCTTTGCAGACAACTTGTGGATCTTAATTCGAAACAATATCCCTCAACTTTAATGAACTTTGGACTATTGATGTTAAGACATCATTTTAAAACATGATCAGTACATAAGTGCCAACATTTTTAAAACCAAAAATAAATATTTTTGATAATATAAAAATATTGATTTTGTTTGGTTCAAGTTCTTTACATTGTAACATTAAAACTAATATCTTTAGTATGAAATTTATATCGATGATAAAAAATGCAATTACTACACAAGGTACTGGACATATACTTAATCGATAATATAGTTTTCTCAGAATATTGCATATTATCTCATGTGTAATACCACATATTAGCAGAATCAATTAGAAATTTTATCATTCAACTTTTACTTTACACTAATGGAGACCCGACACCAATATGAGAAATAAGTACAATACTTGAGCACCACTGTATTATTTCCTGACTTGAATACTGTGTCAAATAACAATTGGGAAATCCAGTTAAATTTAATAAAGAGCAGCCCCCAATATCACAAATAAAAAAATATTTAAAGACAAGAGGCTACAAGAAGTTGTTAGAAAAAGTAGAAAAATTACAATACATCTAATAACATTATATAGAATCAAACATTTTACGATTTCTTTTTAGTTGGTGGGTTGGAATTTCTGTCACTAAATCCTCAATGGATATATTGTGCCACAAACAAAAGGTCAAGTGATTGCAAAATATTTGAAAGGTTAAAACAATTCAAAGCTAAAGATCAAGAAAAAGAACATTAAAATTTTAGTAACATTATTTGTATGCAGTGAATCCAATGTCATTTAAAACTGGAAATAAATTTAATTGGGGTTTTTGTTTCAGGTTTGTTTTACTGTAAGACTTTTTAGATATAATTTCAAAAACACATTAAATTTAAAAATGAATTTAAGAATTTGAATGTTTAAAACTGCATTCATATAATAACTGACAAAAATGTAGGTAAAAAATATACCATAAATCTGAGCAATGTGACTTCCACCCTTCGCTCTAACATGAATGTCAACGCCAGTAAATCTCTCCTTGCCTTAACAGAAGAATGGGTTCTAACAGCTGGAACAAAACATAAAATTACATTAATATTTTTATTGATAAGTGAACATACATCATAAATGTTATTTTCCTGCTATGAAATTCAGAATAATTGTTCAGATGTCAAAACTTATTCTGTCAAGGGCAAACATTAATACTTCCAACCCCTTTCTATTTTATATACATGATTCACTATTTCTCAAGAAGTAAAATGTTCCTATTTAATTCCATTTTATTTTGCAAGATTTTACAGTCAATGAGATTTAGAGCATGCTCACAATTTTTTCTTCTAAATAATTTCTCTAGAAATTAAAAACGTTGAAAGAGCATAAACTTTATGTGAAAAGGTTTATACAATCAAGGAAAAATTCCATTTTATCAAAAGAACTCAAAAAGGGGCAATACAAGCAGAAGTTGCACAATAACATTTAACAGGTCAATTGAAAAGTCCCCTGCCTGACACATAGATGGCACTACTAGAATTAAATCCATATGTTTTTAATTAGCCCTAATCCTCAAAAGATGTGTGTATAAATTTGACAGCTGTCGGATCATTAGTTTGTGAATTATAGCATTTTGAGTAAAGCAACTTTTGTTATTGTTAAAAAATTGGATAAAAAGGAATTTCGCATGTTGATAAAATATTGCTTTTTGAAGGGAAAAAATACAGTTGAAGCAAAAACTTCGCTTGATGCCGAGTTTCCAGATACTGCCCCAGGAAAATCAACCATCAAGGATTGGTATGCTAAGTTTAGACGTGGTGAAATGAGCACCGAAGACGGTGAACGCAGTGGACGCCCAAAAGAGCTTGTTACCGACGAAAACATTAAAAAAATCCACAAAATGATTTTGAATGACCGTCAATTGAAATTGAATGAAATAGCAGTCACTCTAAAGATATCAACTGAACGTGTACATCATATCATTCACGAATATTTGGGTATGAGAAAGCTCTGTGCAAAGTGGGTGCCGCGCGAGCTCACTTTTGACCAAAAACAACGACGAGTTGATGATTCGGAGCAATGTTTGAAGATGATCAAACGTAAGAAACACGAGTTTTTGCGTCGATGTGTGACAATGGATGAAACATGGCTCCATCATTTCACTCTGAAGTCCAATCGACAGTCATCCGAGTGGACTGCACACAATGAACCCGCTCCAAAGTGTGGGAAAATGCAACAGTCGGCTGGCAAGGTTATGGCGTCTGTATTTTGGGATGCGCATGGAATAATTTTCTTTGACTACCTTGAAAAAGGAAGGACCATCTACAGCGACTATTACATAGCATTATTGGACTGTTTGAAGGACGAAATCGCCGAAAAAAGGCCGGATTTGAAGAAAAAGAAAGTGCTGCTTCACTAAGATAATGCACCTTGTCACAAGTCAGTGAAAACGATGGCAAAAATCCATGAATTGGGCTTCCTCATCCACCGTATTCTCCAGATCTGGCCCCCAGCGACTCTTTCCTGTTCTCAGATCTCAAAAGAATGCTCACTGTGAACAAATTTTCGTCGAATGAAGAGGTGATCGCCGAAATTGAAGTCTATTTTGAAGCAAAGGACAAATCGTACTACGAAAATGGTATCGTAAAGTTGGAAGGTCGCTATAATCAGTGAATCACTCTTGAAGGGAATTATGTTGAATAAAAAAAACTAATTTTGCCAAAAAAATGTGTTTTACTATGGTAGGCTGGGGACTTTTCAATTGACCTGTTACTTGAATCTACACTGCAAAGATGATTAAAAAATGAGGAAATTCCTCAGTTCGTAGATAACAAAAGGCACAGAAAGACAAAGGGTTAAAAGAGCATAAAGCATCATTAAGGATTGGTTGATAATACAAAAAACTAAATTTTCTGTATTTATCTTAAGTGTTCATTCCATAAATATTTTTTATAATACTGTTAAAATAGCATGCAATTTTTTCTTAAACTAAACAGTTACTTTGTAATTTAACACAAATGTTTGCTATACAGAAAATCCACATTAATGCTGAAATTTATATTTATACTATAACTTGTGGTTCATTTACAGTTTAATAACCATTACCTTTGACTAATACATATTAATAGATTCAGACTGTATTTTCCTAAGCAGCTTACACAATGTAGGAATATTTGTTAGTGTTGAAAAAATGTAGATTTCTAAGATGTCAAGGAACCTAGAAATAAGAAAAGCATTAAATTAACTCAGCAACATCTGTCCGAGGCTGATGGATAGTAGCCGGGGTACAGAGGTTGACTGAGTGTGAAGAGAGACGATTCCTATTTAAAACAAACATCTGTTGCATTCCTTTTATTACACTGATTAAGAACTGCTTTGCCTGAAACCAGCCTTATTCTTTTGTAGGATCCAAATACAGAGCAAGAAATTGTCACACGTTTACTGATATAATCTATTATATTGCGAGTTGCGTAGAAAAGAAGATCTTAAATTTTTAATATATTTAGGGCAATTATTGCTGATATGGCATCTTGCACAACTGGCATTGAGGCATCTGGGATTTGCATTCAATAAGTTTTTTGATGCAACATGCTTTATGGCTGGTTATCTATTTTTAACTGTTGGTGTGACTGGGTCAAATGCAGATTTTTGTGGTATATAAGAAAAGGATAGTATTTTATTACTTCTGCACAGTTTGAGAACAGTTATATAGAAAGATAAGAATTGACTTTGCAAGCATTTCAGAAAATTGAATAGTAATTGATTCATCGGTTTTTCTCTTCTGTTTAAGGGAGAAAAATATATTAACCCAATACTGAACTTAACGTTTCTATACCCTTGTTTTTTTCTTTTTCTTTTATAAAAATAAATAATATTGTTTACTTCATTATTAACCTAATCTATACCAATCAAACAGTGTGAAAATCTAGAGCTTTTAGTATGATCTCAACATTAAACAAAAAATTTTAATAAGTGAAAAAAAGAAATATATCAGTGAAAGAAGGTGGATAAATAACAATTATATTATTGAATAACAGTGAGACACTCAGTTTAATTTGTCATTTTCTCATACTCATCTTGATACACAAACAAGTTTCAAAATTGTATGTGTATCAAGGAGAGTGATGAAAAGACAAAATACCAGGCCTTACAACTTAACAAAAGTTTTTATAAAAAAAACATCAATGGTATCTTTTGTGAGTGAGTGAGTGAATGTGAAGTTTATTGGCACAAGAGCCAGATATGGCTATGCTGTGCCAAACAAGATTAAACTGTGGTCTAGACGTGAAGTTGAAAAAAAAAGTAAAAATTGTTGACAAGAAGGAGGGTCGAAAATAGAGAAGGATCGTTAGGGTATCCCGGGAGTGTGTCACCTGTGTTTACCAAAGACAGTAAACCCCATTGGAAAGAAAAAGATCACTAAGGTGCCTCGGGGTCATGATGCCCGTACTTACCTGAAGAAGGCAAGTCCTCGAGGTCCCCTGATATAATCCCCACGGGCAGGGTGCCTGGCTATACCCCCAGACGCTGGGTACCCATTTTAGTGGCCTCTTACGACATGCATGAGCTACAGTGGGACTATTCTGTCATTCCCGGTCACCACACGGGTCAGTATCTTTTGTGAAGGCTAGTTACATAACCACAAATTTAACCATCAAAAAATTAAAACTATTTTCAGACTCTGAATTTATTAGAATGCATAGAATTTATTATGCATAGAAAGTGTGGTAGATATCGTTTTTCATGACAAGAAAGACTACACACCTATGAGTAAAATCCAATAGTCTAATCAAATTATTTCAGAACTGATGAACTAGGAAATTCTGTCAAAAAAGGCTTCGAAGCTTGTAGTTTTAGCATATCTATGGTTGTAATAAATGATGTTCCAGATATGATAGGTAAAAAAAAAAGAGCTTGTAAAATTAATAGAAAATGGCACCATTGCTGTTGGAAACCCTCAGTTTATAAACTACCATTGCATAATACACCAAAATAATTTATGTAGAAAAAACTATAATAAAGGCCAGGGCCCAAATCATCACCAATTACAGGAATTTTTCAAATACTTTGAGGATGAGTATCGCAATATCATACTTTACAGAAGTAAATGGTTAATTTGAAGCCAAATTATTAAGTACACCATGAAAAGATTTTAAGATGTGTTTGATGTAATCCAATCATTTATGATGTTGAAAAAAAAAATTGTACCTGAACTTGATGATGCCAACTAGCTGGTAGATTTAGCAGTTTTGGAAATTTCACTGCTCTTTTATATGATTTAAAACATGTATATTTAATGCAAAAACCAGCTTAACAGTACAATGTTTCAAACTATACACATATTCTAAATGAAACTGAACGTAGCTAACCCAAACAAATGCAAACAATTTTTTACATTTCCTTAAGTTGGCAGAACATAATCTTAAAAATAGAAAAATATGTAACCTTAACCTTGTTATTTAATACAATAATTTGAAAATAAATAAAAATTTTCAAAAAAACATCTTCAAAATACAAAAATTGCTGTCAGCAAATTCTCAAATGGAATGTACCCAAATGAAAAAAAGTTTTACTTAATCTCTTTATTTCTCATTTCTGTTAAAAGACAAAAATCCTTTGCTGCCCAAATCGTTAGTCATGTCACCATTGTTTGGAATTACATTTGTGAGCAGAGTGAAGAACACTAAGAGTAAAATTAGAAGCAAAATATGAAATGAACACTTTAGAAACTCCCTCAGGATTGCAACCACTTCAAACTAGATATTGATGCATTAGTTTCTAAAATGTAACGTCAAATATCACATTGATTTCAATTTCTAGCTCCTTTTATTGAAATAAAATTTATTATATATAATATATATATGTCAATCTAATTCCATGTTAGAGATTTATAAATACAAAAATCATAAATTAATAAGTAGCAATTACTTAAATTACATTTGCTCATCAAATATTGTGAGTGATAGTGTTAAAAGTTTATTTCAAGTGGTCCCCAACAACTCTACCTATGTGGCCCAAGGAAGTAAAAAAGTAGGACACCCATAATGTAATGTTTAATTGAACAGTTGCTTAGTAATTTACATATAGCACAAAGGGACTTAGGAAAGACACCTATACATGAAAATTTGCTATAAAAAATCTGTCAGAGCTCTTTCTTTGCTTGTTTATTATTTCCCACTGATGAAACCACAGTTCATTTATTCACTAGCTTCTAGTATTACACATGGCATTATGCAAATCACGCCCTTTACATATATGAAACATTACTGTATTTCCCCCCTAACATTCGATTTTTCATTTCTAAACAGAAAAATTTAAGTTTCTTTAAATAATTTTTGGCTCAAATTATCCTTTTTTTTTTAAATATAAAAACACCATCACTTTAAAAATTAACTAAATATTATATGTCAATTTCTAACATTTACATAATGATTACCTTATATCTGAGAATTTGTGGTTCCAACAATTCAAGCAGTCTGCCATTTACTTTCAGTAAACCTTTTCCACTTTTGCAATATGCAACAGCAGTGGCAGTTTTCTAAAGGAATAAAATAAAAAGATACTTCAGCAAACTTAATTTAGAACAAAAATAGTTTTAAAGAAAGCACTTAGGAAACCTTTCATAAAATTCATACTACATCTTAGAAGTTGCATTATTTAATTATGCAATAAACAAGGCTTGTCTGATGGAAACTATAAAAATTAATTCAATATGTTGTGCACCAAAAATGTCCATACACAATTCACTCCCCCTTAAAAATTACTCTTTGCAATTGCATGATTTAAAGAGTGTCTCTTAAAAAATGAGTAATTCTATATAAATAATACAGACTTTATGTAACAATACAGCAAATAAGAGAGAAGACTGAGGAGGGGAAAAAACTTTTTCGAACTTCTTTTTTAATGGGTTTTCTTTAATTTGCATTATAATTTTGTCTGGTTCAAATCCTTAAAAGCTTTCTCACATTATAAAGCATTCGATTGAGCTGAAATTTTCAATACATGATAGTGTTGGATGTCAATATGATAATTTAATTATAATAAAAATTAATTGATTAAAAAACTAATTATTAAAAGAATTAAATTTTACGCTAAGTCACCGAATCTGACATTTAATAATTTATTGTTTGCTATAATTTTTAATTGTATTTATTTCAGATGATAAATTTAATAAACGTCAAATAAAATAAATAGTACTTTTCCCATTTTGCCTGCACAAACGATAAAGTCCCCAAAAATGATACAACTGACAGCAAATAGAATATGTGTTTACTGTGTGTTGTCGCCGATAAAATCTGCTTCATGAGATTTGCGCTGGCAAAATGGAAAAGCACAAAAAAAATTATTAATACTAATTTTTGAATAAATTCAATTTGACTCAGCATTCCCTTTTACTCTTAAAATTTATGTAATGCAATGTGTGAAGCTTGAAAGAAAACCCAAGTTCAAAAAAATAATCTTTTACAGGTGTTATTAATTACCTGAATGCAAATAGCCTTTCAGTAACATTTTAAATAAAAAAAAAAAAAAAATGCTTAACAACATCTGTATTTGTCATTCCCTGAATAACTGAGGTTTTTACAATATTTAATTATGCATATCACCAATAACTTCAAATATATCATAAAGATATATCTCAGAAACAAAATATTTATTATAAGTAATTAGATATTACAATATATAATTATAATTTTTTTAATAACAATGTGATACTTTGTGTCAAAAGCATGTTGTTATAAGTATACAACTGTGTTGAGTCGGATTCATTTAACTTGGATCTCTAAAAAACCTGAATAGGTCTGCAGAAAGAATTTTTTTTTTAAATCTGAGAAGCAATCTTCAAATTTCCATAATTGCATTTATTTGTTTCATCCAAGTATTTTCTTTACTAACATTTTCTAACAGCTATGAATGTGCAAGGGGAATCTTTACAAGTATTTCGTGAAAAGTAAACAAAATCTTTAATTACACCTCTTACCAGTGATAAATTACATATGGTATTACATTATCTTAACGGAAATTTCAATAAAACTTTAAGAGCACTAATGTACATTATGCAAGTCTTTATTTTCAATAGATATCGTTCATACTCTATTTGTTTTTCAAAACATAGATGATTTCCTGTAAATATGTTTTATTTTATTCAATTTTTTACCATTCTTCGGTTAGTCCCCGATTCTGATCCCATTTATTCCATCTAAATGTGATATAAATGGTACACAAATTCAATATTGGTAATTTTTATTAATTTTAGTTTTAGAAGCATTTTCCAGAATAATCTATCAAATGAAAAAGTTTCTTTGTAATGGGATAATAAATGAGCCATACAAATTTATATATACATTTTTTTATCTACGTTAAACCCAGTTCTCAACACAAATCAAAGTTTTTAATTGATCTTATATTTATTTCTTTCAGACTATAGTAAAATGAATGGTGCAAGTAAGAAAAAAATGCATCAGTATTTAGAGGAATATTTAAAATGTAGTTTCATACCTGCAATGTGAATGGTCCCTTTTTTTTGCCTTTAATGCCAACAATGCTTGACTAAATAAATTAATGAAATGAGGTCATCTTGAGACACATTTGAAGGCAAAACATTATGCTCATATTAATTCAGCTGTGGATCTTAAATTAGCGTACTTCTTGGCGGTTGGGAAAAATTCAAAAAGGCGATAAATTGCCAATTTGGTAACCCACCCAAAAAAGTCGTACAAATTTTGTTTTTGTGGTAACCCTACTATGAAAGGGGATCTCGTTTCTATCCTGACGATTGATTTATTCTATTTCTATATATTTTAATTTTATTTCTTATTTATATTATACTATATATTTTTGAATTATAATTCTCAATTATATAATATTATACTATTTATATTTGATTTATTCTAATTCTATATTATCTATATATTATATTTCTTATTAATATTATATTATTTATTAGTTATACTACTTGATTATATTATTTTTTAATTTATTTAGTTATATTACTTATTTTACTTTTTAATTTATTATTTATTACTAATTTAATTAATGCCGAAGAAAGCATTGTGAATGATGTTACGTTGTCTTTCGGTCATAATTTCACCGTATTTTCTTACCTTTTTTCAACATTTTGTAGTTATGTTATATATAAGTATATTTATTGAAAAAAATCTTATATTTATTTTGCACAATCTTAAGTATATTTATCTAAGTTTTATTGTTTTAAGTAAAATTAAGATCTACCCTATTTCTTATTTTAATGTTTGCCACAAAACGCTGATTTAATATGTTTTTTGTCTATCGGATAAAATTTCGCCGTTTCTTTAACATTTCTATCAATTCAGCTCATGTTTTTCTATATTTCACAGTTAACATGTTTTTTGTCTAACAGTCAAAACGCCATCTCGATTATGACTTTGAGAATTCTGCATTTGGCGCCACTTTGGTGTGATTTTAAAAATGCGCCAAGAAGTACGCTAAATTAGGAATTTACCTAATTCAGATTTTAATCACTTTCAAATTTCAAAGAAACATTTTGGAAAAGGGGTAATATTTAAGAATGTATTTACTGCTCGTAATGTAACTATCAATCGTACTTTTCAAGCTAGTTATCAAAAATTTTAATACTCATTGCTAAATCTGAGAAAAGTTATACTATTGGTGATAGTTTATTTAAATCATCAATATCAGCATTTGTTAAAACGGCTCTGGAAAAAGATGACAAAGACCTATTGGTTGACATATATTAGTGAACCAAATTTTTCTTGCTTTAAGATTACCAACAATAAATATAGATGCAGACAGACATCTATACACTTATTATTGGCTGTATAACAATAAATATAGACCTGTTCTCTGACATACATTACCTTGCAGGCTGTGACAAGAATCCCATCAAGCAATATCACTCCCGTAATGATACAAGCTACAGTTTTAACACAGAAAACATAGGAAATTATATAGATACATTTAAATTTTAATCAAGATTTCAAGTGGAAAAATTATCATTCAAATATTTCAGAAGACTGATGGTTTTACCTAAGTCATCTGGGTGTAATTTCTACCTTATATCTATGTGCATATTTTTTTTATTCTATTAAACATAAGCAGGATCAAACAACTAATATTTAAAGATTTCAACCACCATTCACTATAAAATTCTCGCATTAAAATGATAGAATTGTTATTCTGATCAAATACAGAACATTTAGTAACAATTTAATTAGGAAAATGCTAATTCGTTGAGCATCACACCATAGAAACAAAATAAACCAACAAGCAAGTAAATATTAATACATAGCCATTTTCAGTGCCTAATTATAAAGAACGATGATAAAAGTTATCTAAACAATGTTAAACTCACTCAAAGATTCAACAAACATATCAAATTATAAAAATGTGAAAACGTGCACACAATGAAGGCTTAGTAATAATGTTAATGGATTTTGCAAAAATTCTACAACTAACTAACCTTTCTGCCAAAGACCTGGACACTATTGATGACTTCTTTCTGGGCTGATTCCATTTCAATGGTTTTATCATCTATTTTTTTAAAATTAGGAAACTTTTACACTTCTTACAACAACAGCATCTACATCATGGGATTTTTTCATCAACAAATCTAGTTAACAAGGTTTCACTGGAGCACCTGAGCTTTACGCTCTTGATCTCCATATCAGGTTGGACCATTTGAGCTTTACTTCGGCTTTTCCCACCAAGAGCAGATCAATAAATGTGAAAAGCGAATCCTATCAAACAAGAGGTAGATGTGATTAAATTAATAGGAATGTTCGTCATTTGAATGGCAACACTGAAATGGTTGCTGTTAATGTAGGAATAGGAACGAAGCACAGAGAACGTGTAATGCTATTTAGAAATGGCAATACTGTTCCATACAAAGTGTAGAAACATGTTCTTCAAGGGTTTCTAGCTATTCACGAATTATTCGCTATATTCTGAATGACTTCGCAAAATAAAAAAAAAACAACAAATCACTGATTCGTCAGTGTTGTTGACGATTTACAAAATTTTTCAATTTATCCAGACTAACAAATAAACTGGAGAATATTATATTCTTTTATTAACAAATTGCCATCTGAGCAATATCTTATTCAACTAAGAATTGATTAAAATTTTCAAAAAGTCTTAAGTTATATTAATATGTTTCTATGAAATATTCTTAAGAAACATATGTTTAAAAAATAGTAGATATGGTATCGAAAAATATAAATTGAATTTCTACAAGAGAGATTTATTTTTCTCTCCCTTCTGGGGAGTCTTTACTGGGGAATTTTTACTCTACATTGGAATGTTAATTGCTCAGTTTAGTGATCTTGGCACGTTTCGAAAAAAAAACCTTCACTCCCGTTAAGTAAAGACTCCCCTAAAATATTAAAAGAAACTTTCATAAACAGTAAGAAGATAACTGGAGCACAGTTTAACCGACAACACTTTTCAGAAAACAAGATCATTCGAAACATTACGAATGTCAAGAAAAACAGTGTATTACTATGCAGAAAGTTTCCGCCTCTGATCGTCTTGCACATAGTTGCTACAAACTGGTTCACCCGAGGACAACGTCTTGGCGATAGAGCATTCATTATTTTTTGCTCTGTCAGACGTATTTTATAGCATTCAAATAGATCAAATAGTAAAGATGTGAGAATTAAAGTCGAAATTCCATAGGATTAAAATTACGTCCACGAAATCAAAATGGCAGGTAGACGAGGGCCATAAAACTTACAACCACGTACACAAAATAATTGGAAAAGTCAGAATATTTCTCTTTGAGCTTGGCAACAACTTTTAATAAGGAACCGGGAAACTTGTTTTCTATCTGGCAGCATGAAGGTGTGTTATGAGTAACGGCGTGTTGATAAGGTATTTAAAAACTGCTGATCAAGATTTGAACTAAAATTTTAGACACATGCGTTTCTAAACGTATACGTTTTTGTTGTTTTGGAAAAAAATACCGTTTAGTGATGGCAAATATATTAGAAAATACTTTATCCGGGCAAATAAATGTTAAACATTTATTGGATTGGTTAAAAATTAACAAATCTGACATCACGGAACTGAAAAATGAAGAAAATTCTGAATTCGTACCGTATTTCGTGAACTATTTGAAAGAAGAATGCTCATGGTTATCACGAATTGAGAAGAGTAATGAAACAGCTTTAACCGACAGGTCTAATTTTGAGGATTCTCATATCTTGCCCTTTAAAAAAGAAGGGAATCTGATTCTAGATAAAAACTCTTCCTTTTCGAAAGAAGTGTCTTCTAATCAACTCATTCCTTCAAATAATCCCAAAAATAACCAGAAGCATTCCAATCACAAAGACAGTTTTAACAAAAAAGTCCAATTCTTGACTTTAGGTTGCACTTCTTATCAACCAAAAGGCAAAGAAAAATATTCAAAGGAAGGTTCTAAGCAGAAAATTAGATTTGTTCCACTAAAATCTACAGTAAATAATTCTTGTAAATCTCCTGCTCTGAGCAATAATGTAATTTATACAGATTTAAACAGTTTAGAAGCCTTCCCTCCACTTGGTACTAAATTGGATGACATTAAAATCAAAAGAAGAATAACTCCAACTCCAGTACAAGTAATAAGCAGTGGTTCATTGAAATTTGGGAAATCACGCTTTGAATTGCCTTCTAATAAAGTTCAAAGTGATGTGTTTCAAAAACCTCCAGAATTATTTCAAGAGCGAAGCTCGGATTTAAAGCATGAAAGAAATCTCTTAAAACAGACTAGGGATCAGTTATCAAAGCTTTCATCTGATCTTATTCAAAATGATACTAAAATAGCTAATATCAAAGAATCCAAAGAAAAAACTCTTTCTAAAGATCACCTTCTTCCTGATCCAGAAAATATTTCAAAGCTTGAAGAACTATCAATTTTCATTGAAATTTATAGCTTCCTTCTCTCAAATTATTTTACTCCAAATATAACTTCAGAATTGTATTTTTTATTTGAACTGATTACCACCAAAGTGACTGCAAAGGATATATCCAAGAAAAATAGTTTATTTTGTTCTGTTCATAATTGTGTTTATTTTGCTATATCTGTACTAAGCAAACAGAGTCAACTTTTATATTTATTGGATAATGCTACTCTTGCAGCTTTATTGGAAATACCTTATTTATGCAAGTTTTCTCCTCAATTAGTTACTTATTTATCACAAAACTGTAAAACATCAGACAATTCTTCCGTTTTATTACCATCTCTAACTCGTGTGCCTTTTCAATTGGATGATGACAGTCGAATAAATTTTCCTGATGACAACTCTTTTGTCTGTTTCAAAAAACAAAGAGATTTGTTTTATGAACTGTTGCGTGAATGGCAGGAGCAACCATTAGATGCTGCAGAGACAAGGCATCGAGACAAATTTGCTCGTAAAGCAAAGCAGCTAATTAGTTTGGGACCAAACACTATAAATATGTATCACTTAGCAAGACTCATTCAATCTCAATTGATAGCTAGTTGTATGTGTTTTGAAGTAAATGAAGTCTATGATGAATTGCTCAGTGACATGCAAAAAAATTTTCCTGACAAATTTAAAAAACTGCAAGAGAGATTTTTAACTCCGTCTCAGGTGGGTGGTTTAGTTCCTTCACCATCTTTTTATGGAATTCAAAGTTTTTTTGCAGAACTAATCATTACAACTTCCTCACCACTTCTTAACCAACATCTACTTAATATATTTGTTTGTAAAATTCTAGAAATGAACAATATAGATGTATTATCTGATGATGAACTTAGCTCATTGGGTACATTGAAGGAGAAATATATATTTCTATTGCATGCCTTACGTCTTTTAGGGAAATTTCTTGGATTTTTACTGTTTATTCCATATTCTACAGGGCAAAAGATACCCATTCAGATAGTTAATTGTCATTTAGAAGTCAGAAAATATGAAGTTCCACCTCTGGATTTGCCACACTTGCTTAAAACAGCCCTAAAAGATAACCATATTATTCTCACAGTTCCATGGATAGTTGAATATCTAAGTATGATGGATCCTCTAGCAATTCATTTAGATTATGTACAAGAATCATTAAGAATTTTAATTGGTATCTACAAGCTGAATTATTTACCACTCAATGACACTTATTCTATTATATTTCTTCGCCTTATAATTGGATGGTTGATTGATGTATTAGATTATCCAAAGAAATATCATCTGTTGCTACAACCCACATCAATTCAATATTCAGAAAAAATCTCTGGTAAAGGCCTAGATACCTTGGCAATTATTGATAAACAACTAATTCATTCTTGTTGTCCATATTTAATAGAATTCAAAGTTCTCATTTTTAATTTTCTAAAAGACATGAGATATAAGCGAGAAGTTCGTAAAATCACTCCATTTTCAACCAAACAACCTGGAACATCGTTGTCTTCCAAACAACAACTGGAATCAGAGCTGGAAGAAAACTTCTTTTTCCTCCATCCAGCATCTTTGAAAAAAACGTCAGATTTTGTTGCTGAACGCATGGCATCAAAAGTCATCGGAAAAGTGAGATCTGAAGTTACAAATGCAAAGTTGGACATTGTTCAACAGGTGATGGATATGGAGGAATACAAATCAGAATTTGTTGTATGTTGTGATAAATATGCAAAACAACAACTTATATTGAAGCTATTGGATCCTCTTATTCTTGGAATGTACGATGACATTCGTTACAAAGTGCACACTCTTATTAATAATGCACTTAAAGATATCAATGCTCTCCTTCTCATTTTGTTACCTGAAGATACTGATAAGTCTGTGATGGAGATGTGTGCCAAGATTTCATTTCAACTTGGTGTTAATAAAATTACAGAGTGGTGTGATACAAACTTATTGTTAGATGCTATGAAATCTGATGTAAAAAGCAAAATTCTGCATTTATCTAAAAGTGAAAATGATAATACTTTTAACACTGATAACATTGGTTATTTGTCATATAAAATGAAGTATATATCTGCTGAAATCCATTGCAAGTCTCTTAAATTTCCCAGAGATGACATATTATTGTTGTGTTCCAAAATTGCTCAAATAACCGTAGAAGAAATTCCAAACATGTTGAAGAAGATATTTATTTCTTTAACCATAGATATGTATATTGCTATAATGGTACACTTTCCAAATGAATGTTATGAAGAACTTACTGAGCTATTTGTTACTTTGTGGTCAAAATGTTCGAGAGATTTTATATCTGAACAATCATTTTTGTGTCCTCAAAATGTAAAGTTTCTTCTAATGAGTGAAAACTTTGAGCTTAGCTGTGAAAAATTTGTTTGTATCATAAAAATTTTATTGAATAATGAAGTTTTTTTAAAGAAAAATCTTCAAAGTTGTCTAGAAGATATAAATAAACTTTACTGGCAAGATGTTCGATTACAAAAAGCTCTAAAAACTTTCACAGATGTTTTATCTTCTTGAATATTTCATAATTTAAAATTTTATATTATCAAACCAAGCATTCAATTTCAATGTGGATTTATAAATATTGCATTTTATCATTTCATAAAGATGTTTTTAATTGTATTTTATGAAAGGAAAATGTGTTGTATATAATTACATATATTCTGCCAAGAAATCTTATTTTAATTATATCATTTTTTTTCTGTGAATTTGTGGCTTGAATGTACAAAATTTACGAGATTAGTATTGCAAGTCAAGCTATTTTGATTTGAAAGTTGCATTGGATACTGAAATTTGCACATAAAATTTTATGTATGTACATATAACAGTATCTTACAGTACTTTTACCATAACATCTATTTGTGTGAAAATATTTTTGAACGAAAAGTGGATGTGAAAAGCAAAATTTCTAGTATAAGAAGGATAAAAAGTGTTAAATACTGTTTAACATTTAGAATTAATTGGTAAAACTGCTGTTTAGCCCACACAGAGTGCAGTTTTAAAAGTCACTAAACACAAATAATAATGAAATAGCACCAGTTGGGTAATTGTGCGGAGCACTAAATAAAAGAATTCAAATTTTACTTACCTTTTTTTACCTGATATTAGATAAAGTTTTAAAAACTATCTTTTGTAAAGATTATTTTTCTTTCAACAATGCCATTCATATAAGAAAAGGTAAAAAATATCAGAAAAAATGTACATCAAATTTAATCGTCCACAGCTTTATCGTAACTGGCAAAAATTTCAAACCTGCTTTAGGCACAAGTGCAAAATAACCCCTCTGAGTAGACAAAAAAAATCCTAAAGAAATCTAAACAAGTGTTGTAACCCCCAAACCAATGGCAGGCACTTGACTATTAATACAGAACTAAAATGGTGAGTGTTCCCATGCATAGCAGTGACCTAAATGGAAAAAAACAAGGTTGCCTTATTTGACAATTTATCTCAATAAACACTTCTGTTGCCAAGGGTAAAATGCATTCCAACCATATTAATTTATTAAAGTGATATTTTCTATGTATTTTCAATTTTGCTATATCTCTAAAATTCAAAGTGCTTTAGAATTATGACATTTTTTTTCACTTTACTAAATAAAATATTCTTTGATATAAATGCAGAATAATTTAGATATTGATTATTTTATAGCTTTAAAAACTATGCTTTCAGTTTTTTTTTCTGTTTATTCTAGGCTTGCTTGTTTGTTTTTATGAGGTATAGAACAAAAAAAGGCCTTTCTGCTTTTAAAAAATCAAACTTTTGTGAGATAATAATTAAAAGAACCCCTTAATAATATTTCAAAAAAAATTTTAATGTACAATTAATTTATAAATAATAAAGTTTTGAATTAAACATTCTTTGGCAATGAGGGATTTATAAAATGGTTCTCAAATAATTGTCTTTGATTCTCTTTCTGTGTGCACAATGGATATGGGGATGTGGATTTATTCAGAATTATTGCCTGTGCAAATAATTTTCTCAACATAATTAATGGTACGCTAACACATACCTATTTTTACCAAGCAGTAGATATTTCTCTTTGCTCACAAAAGGCTTGCTTGTGTGATTTTGGTAGGAATGAGAGTTTTTTTTTTTATTAAAACTTAAATGGATTATGTTGTAAAATTTAGCTATATTTACAAACCTAAAATCAAAATTGAGTTGTAAGCTGTGTAGGAAAATCTTGACTGAAGTAGTTTTACCTACTACCAAAAAATATATTTTTTTTAAAATCAATCTTTCGTATTAGACTAGGCAAAACAAATAATGAAGCAGAAAAAATTCTTTTAGAAAAATTTTTGATGATAGAACCATTAATTTATAAGTTTTACACCATGGCAATAGATGAAAGTATGGATGCTTCTAATAGTTTAATTTTAAATAATTATTAGAGGTCTTGATGATAAAAATATCACTAAAAAAGGGCATTTTTAATGAAGACCACAAAAACCTAGAGATTTGTATGAAGCATTGAAAAATATGTTAAATCATATTTGATATTATTACTACTGTGATCATATTTGGTATAGTTATGATGTTGCCTCTGGAGTGATAAGTGATCACGGTAGCCTAGTGGTGGTCATGTTTTCGAATTCGTGGCCGGTGGTTTTTGTTCAGTCGCGGTTCAATCCTTGGCCACTAAAGACCCGCCGTGTAGCCGGAACTGATGCACGTTAATCTGTCAGGGCCCAAAGTTCTCCTGTTGGCGTGGTGTGGAAGTTAGGAGAGAATGGTGCCAGCTCAGGTGTGTTCTCGTCATTTGACCGGTTGTTCAAAATTACGAGGTCCGTTCCCAATAGCCCTCGTGTTGCTTCTAGTGCGATGATAATAAAAACTAAACTGGAGTGATAAGTAAAACAGTTGAACTTCTAAAATTTATAAAGCAGAGTCCAAATACTTCCCAAAATTTACATTTAATGAAATATCACTTCATAGAACACAAAAGGTGTGCAAAAGTTTTGAAAATGGATAACATAGATTACATTATCAAGACCATGGATTTCTTAAGATTTAAAATAACAAGTAATCACTAGTTCCATAAATTTCCTCAATTTTTAGATGCCGACTGTGGGCTATTCACTTTACAGAAGCAAAATGGTTAAGTTGATGTAAAATGTTGAAAGGATTTTGTGTTTTTCAAAATGGAATCAATTCTGTTTTTTTTTTTTTAATTAAAACTAACATTTGTGCCAAAATTGATGACAATACTGATTCTCAAATTTGTTATTTTTAGTAGACTTGAGAACACCTTTTAATTAGTTAAACATGTTTTCAAGATAAAAACCAATTATTTGTCAATGTTTAAAAATGTTAATGAACTATAGCAATTTCAAATTCTGTAGTTTCAAAAGTAAACAATTGTATGCATTTGACATGTTATCTAAACATTGCAACCAATGAAGAATATGCAGCCTTGCTTTTTGATATGATACAGGAATTCAAAAACAATTTTCAAGATTTCCTTAAAAGTCATTAATTTTTTTTTATTATATTTGTGAACTAGCAGCCGACATTATTACCATTGAGTAGTAATTCAAATCCTGATTCCACTAAAGACCTGCTGTATAGTTAGACTGATGCATGTTAAGTCTCTTGAGACTTTGATTCATCTGGTGTTGTAGCATGGAAGTTTGGAGGGGGGGTGTCGGCTCAGTTATCATCCTCATTACTTGATTAAGGTTCGGATTTACAAATGCTAGTGCTAATAGCCCTTGTGTTGCTTCTTAGCACAATGTTAATAAACAATCACTTGTGATATATTTGTCATTCCATTTTCAGACATAAATATTTTGCCTGTCAATTTTCAAATGGAATATTATAGAGTTACTATATCTCATTCAATTTGAAGAAAAAATATATTCCTTGCTTCTTAGACATGTCACATTTATGGAAGCACCTACATGTGTGAACAGCCATTTTCAAGGATCAATAAAACAAGAACCAAATTATCTGATAAGCACCTCCAAAATTCACTTGCTATAGTAATTACTACCATATATTGAAGCATTAATGTCTCAAAACACTATGATGAGCATCTCAATAATTTCACATTGATATAATCTATTTATGCAATAAATGTATAAATTAACCTTTAATTACCTATACATGTTAATTACACATCTGACAAGCTTTTTTTTCTTTTGCTTATTGGCTATTGTTCATGTATTTTATGTGTGGTCCAAGCATCATATATTCTTTCAAGGGATACAGAGAAACTAAAAGGCTATATATACCTCTGACTTACACTTTTCACAGTCATTAACTTGTTGCTTAGTAAGTAATTATCAAATAAAAATATTAAATTTCTTAATCAAAGTTCTTATTAACTTACATTTAAGTCATTCATATCCATTTGATTCTGTGTCATGTAATATTTAATTAGGCTGTAAATAAATGCTTTGCAATATTTTCACTTATAAAAAAAATATAACTCTTGATTTATTTGCTGTACAGATAAGCAGATTTTTTTCCCATCTTAGTTTCTTTAAAATTCATAATTGCATGATTTGTTTTTTCCAAAATGCCAAATTCTGTAGTGCTCAATCTTATCAAATATGTTATGTATTAAAACATGTGCTTGTCTGTAAGAAAAGTCCGTTCAATTTAAATAGCTGTATACTTTTTATATAGATTTAATTATTATCTCATTGTAATCATAATTGTTATTAAGTTGATTGAAATAGTAATAAAATAGATTTATTAAAATTAAAACCTTAAACTACTGTATAGGATTGTTACAATAATAAAAGTACACTACTTCACTTACATTTAGAATTAAGTTTTAAAAAATAAATTCTATGTATACATCAAACATTATCATATAAATCCGAAACATTGCAAACAAATTGTTCTAAATTGCTGCTATTTTAATTAGTATTTTCCTGTGCTATTTCTCTAACTCAAAAGAAACTTTAAATCTTTTAAATGAACATTCCTCTTAATCTGAAATTGATTATTTAGGCACAGTTATTATAAGTGATAAAAATATGTATACAATATAATTTCCCTTAAATGACATGCTTCCTTCAAGTTTTATGACCCTGAGTGATCTCCTCTTTCTCCCTTTTGGGTTTTAATGTTTGATAAACATGAGATGTGACAACAAGTTGATTCAATTATCTTACCCTATTTTTAAACCTGGCTGACTAATATTTATATTTTTCTCCCTTTCATCATGTTGTGACTAGATCCATGATATACAGTAATGACATTTTTTTTACAATAAATTTTACAGTATTACATTGATTAGTATTGGATGCAGCTTGGTCATATGTACCCCTCAGGGACTTGCCTTCTTTAGTTAAATATGGGAATCCTAATGATCTTTTCTTTTTCAAGGAGTTTACAGTCTTTGGTAAACACGGGTGACGCTCCCTCAGGATATCCTAGCGATATCTATTTTTGACTCTTGTAAACCAATTTTTACCTTTTTCCATTTCTAACCTCTAGATCAGAGATACTCATAGTTTGGTGCAGCAGAGCAAGATTTGGTTCTTGTGTCATAAACCTCTTCTTTTATGTGCTCTTGGCCCTATGTGACCCTTGCATTAATTGAATTACATAACCAAAAAAATTTAACATGTACATGAAAGACATGACAATAAATGTGTAAAATTTTAATTCAAATAATAAATATTCTAATTTGCTTAAAAGTGAGGAATGAATTCATACAAATGTGTATCTGTAAATTTTTTGATGTGTATTTCACTTTTTTAGATATAAGAATTCTATTTTTATAAAAGTGTCATTTATAAAATTATGGGAACAATTTTAATCTTTAAAAAAATGTGAATTAAGAGAATTATAAGAATATGTACTTCTCAGTAGTAACATCGAAATTTCTCAAACATGAATTGAAAATCGAATGGACACATAACTTGTGGAAACAAAGTTATTACATTTGACATGTTATAATATTTGTGGGCAATTTTACCATTAAAATAAATACATTATAATATGAAAGTACTGTATGATATCTGGGTACCAAAATATTTTGTTATATAAATACATATATATTTACAGAATGTAAATCTTTCTTGGCAGATTTGTTATATTCCAAATGTTAGGAGAAGGGGTGCCAGCTCAGGTGTCGTCCTCGTCACTTGACCGTG
This sequence comes from Nephila pilipes, assembly GCA_019974015.1. Taxonomy (NCBI): domain Eukaryota; kingdom Metazoa; phylum Arthropoda; class Arachnida; order Araneae; family Nephilidae; genus Nephila; species Nephila pilipes. The sequence continues at coordinate 462,083 of BMAW01033804.1, read as the reverse complement.
GTTCAAGATTACGAGTTCCGTCGCCAATAGACCTTGTGTTGTTTCTAGTGCGACGTTAATATAAACTAAACTTGTTACTTTCCAACAATAAATGCTCTAAATATACATGAAATTTTTTAAAAAAAATTGTAGGCATAAGTGGGAGTTGTACTTTATTAATCTGTTTGTGGTATATTTTTTATCCATTAAAATTGTGATAACTATAAATGAAATTTGTGAATAAGTATTTTTCTATCCTTTTAAAATTCATGCAGATTGTACATGTGCTGCGGCTGCTGCTTTAAACACAGACACAAACTAAACCTTCTGATATTTTTTTAATAACACACCATTGAACTATGTACAACGAGCTCCGAGCAAGCATCAAGTTACAGCGCAAGTCGGAAAGAGAGATAGTTCTTAGGAGAGAAGGAGCGCGCTCACCAGGGTTGCTGCCTTTGGCGATGAACGCCTCGGAGCGCCTGTAGAATCTGTTTGGCGGTCTCCACAATCGGTGAATGATCTGCCTATTAGCGAACCGCCGCACATTTATACCCTTTAAATAAAGTATTTTTAATGTACATTTATTAGCATTTAAAAAATATTCTTTCTAAAACAAAAATTTTAAACTTGTTGATCATGATCAGTGTTTTTAACGTAACACATCAATGTCTACGTTAGTTAACTCAAATTTAAAGGATGCTTATTTTTATACGGTAAGGAATCACTTATTAACTATGAATGATTTTAAAATAATAAAATTAGGATTATTAAATGAGTGTTTTTTGGCACAGTATAGCCTACTTTGACTCTTGCTTCTTAAATATCAGCAGTCATTAACTTTAAATATAAATATATAGAAATTTATCAATAAAGATTTATTAATTCTCCTTGCTAGACTATTCTTAAATGAAATCAACAATTGGAATCATTGAATGTCTGCAATTTTTAGTATTGATAATTGAAAATTATGTGATTTTACTATATGTTTTTATTCAGATCATACATTATATAACCAAAAAAAAACGACGCACCGAGAAGGAGTTGTCCGATGGAGACAAAAATTGGCGGATAAGAAAACTATGTACAGAACAGAAAATGATCAAAATTTCAGAAAAATTGAATGATTTATTTCAGAGTTACAAAGTAACGAGTTCAATGAGGTGTTGACCTACCTCTAGTCTTGAAACAAGCTGCCACACGACGTGGCATAGAGTGGTAAAGCTCCCTGATGGTCTCCTGCGGTATTTCTTGCCAAATTTGCTCCAATTGTCGGTCTAGGTCATCAACATTCCCTGGTAGAGGCAGTCACCTTCCCATCCTATCCCAGACATGCTCGATTGGAGAGAGATCCGACTGGCCAAGGAAGGTTTGACAGGCTGTAAGACAGTTCATAGCAATACGTGCCGTATGTGGTCTAGCGTTATCTTGTTGAAAAATAAGGCCATTGTACTGCAAAAGGAACGGTAGCAAAACAGGTCTCGTCGACGTACCGCTGTGTTGTAAGTGTGCCTCAACTGACGACCAAAGGGGTCGGGCTATCAAGGGAAATGGCACCCAGACATAACTCCGAGTTGAGGGCCTGAGTGGCGTGCAATAGTGAAAACAGGATCAGCACGCTGCTCCGGGCGTCTCCAGACATGTCTTCGTTGATCGTTAGGACACGGTTGGAAGCGGGATTCGTCGCTAAACACTATACGTTCCAGACAGCATCATTTCAACTTGATCGAGTCAAGCACCAATATAATCTGGTTCGACAGTGTGCTGGCGTGAGTGGCATTCCGACAGTGTACAGGCGTGAACGGTCAGTACGAGCGTAGATTTCACTCTATCAGCCGTCTGTGAAGGGTCATGGTGGACACTCGTGTGCGGGTCGCACGTCTGATAGTTGATAACGATGAATCAGGCGCTGTGACAGCTGATCTGTTAATCACTCTGTTCTCCCGATGTGCTGTGGCCCTAGGTCGACCGCTACCATCATGACTCCAAAACCTGCCATTGTTCACCCATTCTTTCCAGCCTCTTTCAATCCAATGATACGACCTCTTTCAAACTCTAACAGTTGCTCGTAATGAGCTCGAATCCTGCGGCGAGGCATTTTTTTCATCCGTCGAAAGATATTCTAAATCGCAATGCAACAGAAAATTTAGTCATCAGATAGAGAATCCTTTCTTATATATACCTGCCGAGAGCGCAGTTCCGATGCGCTATAGCTCCCGCTACTCATTCATTGGACACCAAATTTTAATCATTTGCATGTTCGGTTCAAATGTCTTTGCATACGAAATTTCATTACAATCGGGCAACTCCTTCTTGATGCGTCAGGTGTTTTTTTTTTTTTTTTTTTTTTTTTGTAATGGAGTGTATATCAACCCTCAGAGGGATAATTTTTTTGGCATCACGTCCTTGACGAATCCTTGGGATCTTTTCTTCCCCGTAGGGGTTTACTGTTTGTTGTAAACAAGGGTGGCACGTTCCCGAGATTCCCTAGTGATCCTTCTCTCTTTTCGACCCATCTTGTCTTTTGATTGATTGATTTGTTTTTATGGGATAAAGAGCAACAAAGGCTATTATCCCCTTGTCTCTTAAATTTTATCTTTTTTTCCATTTTTCAACGTCTGTACCTTATACCATGTTTGGCTCGGCGTATATAGCCATATATGACTCTAGCGTCATTAAATTCTACCCTCATTCATTCACAGATCGTACATTTATGTAAAATATTATAATTATTTAAATTTAGTTCTGTTCTAAGAATATATCCTAAAGGTAATATTTATATAATTGCTTTACATATTTGATTCTATTAATATAAGATTATGAAAACTTTATTACCTCAAAGACCATATTTTTTATAATAATTTGTCTGGTGCGAGTATTTAAGTGTCTTTTCAAATGTTTATTGATGACGTTTGATTAAAATTTATAAAATTTTGCATAAATTGAATATAAATATTGCCACGAAGCTCCGAGGTAAAATGTTCGTCTGCAGCAGGGTTGGACGAACACTCTGTTAGTCCAAGGCCCGGCACGAAGTTTGGCGTAAAATTGCCAAAACCAAACATTGGGGGGGGGGGGGTCGGAATGGGTTTTTTGAATTTATTAGAAAATTATGTTAACAAACGAAAAAGCAACACTGAATTGTATGATGGTTTAAAAGTATTAAATATTCGTAATAGATAAAAATTTAAGATGTTGTGTTTCGGAAAAAGGAATGGCGATCGGCTGGCATTTCTTATAAATCGCTTGTTGCTTTTGAATTTTCGTTACCATAAGAAACGGTATATTTTCAAAGTCATTGTTATAGAAACTGGTGAATTAAATAACCTGGCTATGTGAACAATTAATTCTTCATCATCAAGTGGCCTCGGTAGTCTAGTGCTCATGATCACGTACTCGCGACTGGCGGTTTTCGTCGAGTCGTAGGTTAGAGCCTTGATGCCACTATGACCCGCCGTGTAGCCGGGGCTGATGGACGTAAAATATGTCGAGATTCAAAGTCCTCCCGTTGGCGGGGTGTGGAAGTTAGGAGAGAGGGGTTCCAGGTCAAGTATCGTCCTCTTCACATGACTGAGGCTGCTTCTAATGTGACGTTAATAAAACCAAATCAAATCTTCGTTATCAATGGTATAAAAATTTGTTATTTTTGTTTTTTGTCTGCTGATTTTGAGGAACCATCTTTGTTTTCATTATATTTATACAAAAATTTCGATTGACAGGATTTATCAGAAGTTGACAATAAAGGTTGTAATCGAGTTTGCAGCCTCTCCTCATTTTGCTGACTTTAAAAAAGACAGCGGTATATTTTTTTTATCAGTTGGAATTTGGTGAGTTCATCAACTTTTCCCCCCTTCATTTTATTTGACAGATATTCAAGCTGAATCACTCCACGTTCCGGATAAAGGATATCGATAATACAGATCCAATAATGAATTTAAACATAATTGACGCTGTAGATTTTAAATACTTTAAAGTGACTAAGAGCTTTTAATAAGAATTGGGAAGAGGAATATTTCCGATATATTTTAATGACATTAGAGAATGAACAAAGATCATCTTCCAAACCTAAATCTATTCTGCAGCTTTTACACTCTGAAAGAAAAGGTTGGTTGGTTTTTTAACGTCGCACTAGATGCAACACGGAGGCTATTGGCGGCAGACCTCGTAATTTTGAACCTTCTGAAATAAAATGAAACATCTCCAGACATGCTAACATTACTAACAAATCATTTACTCATAGTGATAAAATAAAGTTTAGTACTTCAGATCCCATTTGCGCCGCTCGTATTTTAAGAGTGGCTTAAATTTTGAATGAATCGGTAAAAGCCAGTATTGTATGGGAAGAATTCACAGCCCGACTTTTTCTTCATGAAATACTAACAAATATACCTATAGTGAACTTGGCATCCGAATTACTGCTTACTAATGATATAAAAATAATTGAAATGCATCGCTTTATAAAATTATGCAGTCGTCAAGAGGTATCACTCCTGTTTTGATTACCATTCTCGGTACGAATCTACCAGAATGTATTAAACTTTGGGTTAAAGTCCGCAATAGGGTCTCCCCTAGGTGAATGGCGACTCCATGATAGATTGCTAAACGTGTGTGACCTAAGCATTGAGTATTCTTAGGGTTACCATAACGAATCGCCTCTTTTAAATCATTATCACCCCCAAAGTGTCGCCAATCGCCTAGGAGACACCCTATTCCCGACTTCAACCAAACTTCGTTTCATCAACCACCATATTCAAAATTTCATAGACAAGCCCCGTCAATGCAATAAATGTTTGAGTTTTTTTCATTCCTCCTGATTTTGTCAAATCCCTACAATTTGTGTTATTTGTGGAGTGTTCCACACAGGGTAGTGTACGAATACCGAATGCGGTTAGCCTATATTTGAGGGTGCCCCTTGATTCTCGCCAAGTTGTGATCGCGGTGGTTGATCACCAAGCTCCAATTTTTTTTTTTTTTTTTTTTTTTTTTTTTTCATGATGTATGTTTTGGCCACCATTCCTGTTTGCACGATGCTCCGCTCTAAATGGAGCCAAACAAAAACCACCAATTTCGCCAAGGGGGCACCCTCAAATATATTTTTACCATTTGAACTGCACAAATTGTAAAGGAGGTCATCCTGCCTATTCACCTCTATGTCTATATTTTACTAAAGAAAAATGATCTTGGTATTTAAATGCATTTTTCATTTACCTATGGTTGAGACGAGACGAAAATTCCATGAAACTCATTCTGAGTTATTCAGCTATATTAAAGACAATTGCACCAAGTCCCAATATACAGAAAGATCAATTTAAAAGATTACCCGTTTGTTTTTTGTATTATCCACGTCTATAAAACAAGACTTTCATAACTTATTTAATACTTCTATCTAATGTGCGGGTATCATTTTTTTCACTTTCTAAATACGAAACCTTGTTTTTTAAACATAAATCGCGTGAACATCATTAGTAATTCTTAAACCGATTCAGCGTAAATGATTTGAGTAAATCGTTGGCTTCTTTCAACGAATTTTTTTTTTTTTTTGAAAGCTCATTTCGCAAAATTATGAATGGCTATATTAAAAATCGTCTGCATAAACTAATTCTTTGATTTTAATGAATTCCAAAGTGTACTTGGATGATATAATTCAAACTTTTATCACTTCACTTGAGATACGGGACAGTTACTGCTGGTTTCAGCAAGACGGAGCCACTCCACACACTTGAAACCAAACAATGAAAGTGCTTAAGGAATTCTTTGATGGCCGTTTAATTTCAGTAGGCCTCTGGTCACCAAGATCACCAGATCTCACCCCATCAGATTTTTTTTTTGTGAGGTTATCTCAAAGATAGGGTTTTCCAGAGATTCCCTGCAAACATCGATGAATTAAAACTAATCATAACTGAAGAAATCTCGTTAATAAAAGAAATAATATTGCGAAGCATGTCAAAAAAATTGGTTCGATGTGTTCATGTTTGCATTCAAAATGGTGGCGAACATTTTCAACATCTTCTGTAAGGAATGATAATGTAAAAAATTTGAATTAAATTACGTTTTTTAAAAATAAATTTATTACAGGATTAAGTAACATTATGCATCTCCATTTCTGTTTTACCTCATAAAGTTGTAACAGTTCATTAGTGTTAGAAATTGTCTCCCACACTTAAATAAGGATCAAAGAATTATACTTAAGTGTTAGAACAGTTTCCAGATTCATCAGATTTAAGGGTAATAAGAAAAACCAATGGGCTCTCTTTTAAGTTGATCACCCTGTACAAGACCTGGAGAAAAGATTGGAAATAAGGATTAGAAATATTGGAAAATTTTCAGGTAGCTCTCGAAAAACAAACAGTATCCTTAATGAAAAATGCTTAATAAACGAAGGAAACCATGTTTTCACAACTATGCAATATTTTGGAAGCAGGAAAACTATTTAAATGTCTGACTGGAAAAAAAAACGGGTCCAGAGATTCAAAGCTTTTATACACACCTACGAGATGCATCTCATCAAAAAATGATACATCTAATAACATAGATATTGGATAGCTATGAAAAAATGTTTCTTACCTTACCTTTAATTTTTTTTTTTATTGAGAATAAATATTGCCCGAAAAAAATGTAAAGTTTTTTTCTAATCTTCAAGGGGAGGTTTAGATATTTTTGCAATTTTTTTCCTTACATTTATGTTTTTTCTGCAATGGAATTGTAGAAGCATAAAGAACGAATCAATTTGGTTCCGCATTCCTCTCTTTATGCAAAATGATATTTGGATCATTCAGGCAACTTTTTTTAAAACCAGATGATAGATTGCATTTTCCAGGAAAAATTACTTTATACAAGATTGACTTAATAGACCAGGAGGATGACTGCTTATAGCAAAAACCGCTGAACATCTCTGCTCGACATATCCATATACTGTTAACATAATCAATGTCTATATTACAATAAATTATTTGTACTTTTGTGTCACACATAAATTTATATACATTTCGAAGATTTAATATGTTATTAATAAAATCCTATTTAGAATTTTTGACAGACGCTGTCATCCTCTTTAGTGATTTTAACTTCCATCACCCTATGTAGGGTTCCAATCACACATCACAATGCCGCAATGATTTTGTGGTAGGGTTGACTGACTCTAACTTTATACTTCTAAACACTACGGTTCCAACACACTGAAGTAATGTAGGTGCTGTTGAACTCATTGATCTATCCTTTGTTCTGCCAATCTTTTTGAATACACAAATACTTACATTTTTGACAGTTCCTTCTATAGTGATCAGGACCTTGTAATCGCAGAATTACACTCATGTCCATAAACTAAGGATATATCAGCTCCGGTAAATAAAGGATTATAAACAAAACAAACGTGACTGATTCATAAAGCCTATTTATTAAATAAAAGATAAAGGACAAAAAAAAAAAGATGATATATGTAGTTCATAAAAATTACAATTTTTGCTATCTGGAGAAATTACAAAAAATATCTCCCTTACAAAAACTTACCATTACATAGTTGGTATGACAGTTAATACTTTGTAAATCTCCCAGACAATGAAATACAGTCCGTACAACTCCTAGATATGCTGAGTATCAAAATATCGTGCTGATTTTGATGAAGATTACGCCACTCAGAAAGTAATGCTCTCCGAAGTTCCGATACACATGTAAGAGGTGATTGATAAGTTGCCACTTGTCGCCAAGCATGCCCCACAAATGCTCTTTCAAGTCAGGTGAGAAATGCTGGTCATTTTATACGCGGGTGATATCCTCAGTTTGAAGGCATTCGTTTATAATGTTTGCATGGGGAGGATGGGCGTTGTTATCTATAAACACAAATTCTGCACCCATGGAATCCTTAAACAAGCATACACGTTGTTTCAGAATGATGTGTACGATAAATTTGGCCTGTCATGGTTCCGATTTGAACATGTAGATCTGTTCAGGAGCCCAGTATAATCCCATCTCAAACGAGCAATCCTGCACCACCGAGGCGGTTCTCTTTAAAGGATGTTGTCTTGGTAGTAACGGGTACCTGGTGTTCTCCATAAGAAAGTCCGACGTGAATCAGGTTGCAAGCTAAACCTGGACTCGTCGGAAAACATCACGCAAGCCCACTGTGTCCACATTGCATGCTCTCTCCTCCAAGCTCGCGACCGTGAGTTGTCTTGGGAGGAACACTTCTTTCAGGCCTACAAGCATGTAGACCAATATGTCCCAAACGTCTGGACTCGATTTGCCTTGAAACTATCGTACCCGTGGCCTCTGATAGCTGACGAGAAAGGTCTGATGCCGTGCTCTGTCTGTTTCTTTTTCCAGTTACTGCCAAATATCGCACGTCATTCGGTGCTGTAACTTACGGGCGACTTGAACTGCAATGTCTACTGACATTTCCATCATTTTCGAATCGTTGCCAAAGCCTAGAGATGACACTTTGAGCGATTCCAAGTTCCTCGGATACTTACATCTGAGGACGCCCACATTTCAGGTGGTCGATAATTTTTTCATAGTAGAAATCATCCACATTCATTTTTATGCCATTAATGGTAGACATGAAGGAACAAAGATTCAAATGAGGTTCTAGATGCGCAGACTGTGTCATATAAAATTTTAAGAAAATAGCACTCTTATTAGATATATCATATGAAAGAATGTCTATGGTTTTCTTCGAAATATTTTCTTTCCTATTTGGTTAAATTTTTCGTCTGCTTTCTTTGTTTTACTTCAATGTCTTATAATTGTAATTTTCTTATGAGGAAATAGTAGAATTATACGTGAAGTAGTTTTTTTTTTATTTCTATTTAGAAGTTCAAATAATAATTAATTTTACTTCTAGATTTAAAGAATAAATCCTATTAATATGAAGGAATTAGTTTTTTTTTTTTTTTTTGAATCTATTAACTTAAATAGTTTTTTTTGTTCATTCTATTACTATTTAAATTTGCTTCTGTTTATTAAATAAATGGCTTATGAACAAAAAATCAAATGTAGTTTATAATAATGCATTTAAATTATTAGCATATTAATGTTAAAAATTAAGTTGAATTATAAGCTACTAATTGATTCATAATTGTAGACAAAGAAAGAAAGAAACACAATGTTTAGGAATTGTTTCAGAAGTTCTGTTTAGATGGTAATTTAATTGGTTCTCTCCTTTCTTGGGCAATATTCAATTCTAGCAATGTCCTTAAAAGACATGCTGTGTGGAAAGATGAAAACTGACGCCTTTTAAATGAAATTTTATAGTGTAGTGTAGAAACTTAGTTTTCAATTGACCATAATTCAAAAATATGAGATATTTTACCATAACTTCTCTGTTGCTCTAGGGCAGGGATGGCGAACCAATGGCACGCTTGCCACTGATGGCACGCGACGCAATATTTTGGGCACGCCACCGATCACAGAGTTTACTATGAAGCATATTTCGAAGTTTACTATGAAGCATAAGAGCGAGAGTGATCCTACGCTACGGAGTATTTCTCTATTTCAATCTTATCTACGAAACGAATCCAAAACTTCGAAATGACGAGATGAATGTCTTTTACACATTTTAATAAATCATACACACACCTAATACTTATCAGAATTTACATTATCTTGCAAAACTTTCGTTACAAGCATTATTCTATTATAAAACTTTCGACTACACTCCCAAAAGAAACAAACAAAAAAATGGGTTTTTTTCTCCCCATCTGGCGCCGGAACCCTGATGCCCTCATACATCAAGTTTCATAACACGGAGTGTTCGAGCGCGCACTCATTTGTTATTGTAGTTACATGGTGGACTACAATTGCTAATGACGGATAGTTTATTTACGCATAGCATAATAGTCAATTTCGTTAACACAACTGTATTTTAAAGTTTATTCGTTTTTTAATTACGATTTTTAACTGTTATTTAATATGAGCAAAAAAACAAAAAATGTAAGATAGTAAGTGTATCAGAGTATTTCAAACTTGGTGGATTGTGAAATATGGCATGATTAGTAAAGGAGTCTGCAAAACGGATTTTGAAATAAATCACAAATTCGTCAGTTAAAAAAGCGAACCAGAACAAAAGGAATTAATTGCAAGTAAAATGAAAGACATAAATAACAGTCGACGTCTATGACTAAATATGTTGGCAAAAATTGTCATACAAGCGCGGCAAGTTACTCGGCTGCGAATGTCATTGCTCGGCATAGTAAACCTTTTCAAGAGGGAGAGTTTTTGAAAGAAGCCTGGTTAGCATGCGCGCCCTCAATTTTTGAAGATTTCAATAATAAAGATAAGAACAATTCAGCGCATCAAACGTACTCCTTTATCTAGAAACGCAATAAAAGAAAGAATATTAAAACTGGCCTGAAATGTAGCAGATCAACAAAAAATTGACGTTAACTCCACTCCTTTTATATCGCTATGTCTAGACGAAAGCACTGACGCATGTCATGACGAAAGCACGTCACTAAATCTGCACGTTTAACTGGTTTTGCTCGATATTCCGTGGGAAACGTCATTAAGGAAGAATTAATTACGATAACATCGTTGCTAACAACTACAAAGGGCACAGATATTTGCACAGGTGTTAAAAATTTGCTTGCTGAGAAAGCAATTGATTTGAAAAAAAATAGTTTCAGTAACAACTGATGGTACTCCAAGTATAGTGGGCAAAAAAATGGTTTCATAAGTGTATTGCAAACAGACGTAAGACATTCGATTCTTGAATTCCCCTGCATCATTCACCAACAAGCCTTGTGTGCTAAGAGACGTTTAACATCTCTTGATAAAGTAAGGCAGTAGTCACAAAAATAGTCAATCTCATTTCGTCACAGGCTTTAAATAAGTGAAAGTTTGATGCTTTGTTAAATGAAGTCACCTCGGTGTATAATGGCTTACTGATGTATAATAATGTTCGCTGCTTGAGCCGCGGGAACGTACTTCAAAGATTTGTTGATTGCTTGGATGAAATCAGACTGTTTCTGCAAAATGAGGGGGAATTTGAACAATATCCCCAGTTGTTGGATGTTATGTGGCTTTCATCATTGATGTTTTTTACAGATTTATGCCAACATTTCAATGAATTGAACGTGAAGCTTCAAGGCAAAAATAAAATAATTATCGTTATGATAGATCTCATTCGCGCTTTTGACGCTAAACTGCCTGCATTGTGCTTCGTTCAGTTACCTTATTGCTG
>BMAW01033804.1:405544-445962 GCA_019974015.1 Nephila pilipes | reverse complement strand
TATGTGAGATTTTCCACCTAAATATCAAAGTATTAACTGTATTTTCAAAAATATTGTAAAACCAGTTACTCAGTTACTCGATAGAGTGCTCGAAAATTGGGTAGCCATCTATCTTTCTCGAGGAAACTAGTTAATCTAAATTCACCTGTATATAGTAATATTATAAATAGTATAACTTCATCTATCAAAAATAAAATAATGATTCAACTTAGAGCTTCTTTAATATTGTAAATGCCAACACCGAACATCTCCCCTAGATATCGAAACACCAGGAGGTGTCTTGTCAAGACAGATACCTCCTACAAAATTTATGGGAGCTCGACCTGGGATACCTACAAAATTAATGGGAGATTCCCAGAGATGACTATCAAAAAAAAAAAAAAAAAATATTAGACTTTTGACCAGAGTCAAGAAAATTTCTCGGATGCTGATGCTTATGTGGACATATGCTCCTACAGCAAGAGTAGCCAGTTTCCAGCGGCAACAGACCCACGAAAAATATGATGGCCTCAGTCCGGATGAACATTCCACTACAGAGAAAATGTGTGCCTCATCCACATTCACTACTACAGTTTTTCTGCGACGACAAAAAAGACATCAGCATCAACATGCATCATTTGCTTCGTCGTGTTTGTGATCATCATTTTCCCTCACTCAACCGTTCCGAGAATATCATTAGTGCGATCATCGTGCAATTATATAAATTGTGTTTAATATTTATGCTCTAAAACAGGACGTCGACCCCTGAAAGAGCATTAAGTGAAAAAAATCCAGCGTTTCTTTTGTGTAAAAAAAACATAGTACTCAAAATCGGATAAATTTACGGATGTTGCATCACAAAAATTCCAGGTACTGTAAAAGACATTTATTTTTTTCGGACAACCCGTCAAATATAACTGAAGTGCTGTGATTTATGTTTTTATATTATAAATAGAAGTCTGTGAAGCAAAAGTAAATTAAACATATTATTTTCAAAGTGAATTTTTCTATATACATTTTTTACAAATTGTGTTACTTGAATTCAAAATCTAGGAGTGTCTTTTTTCATTATTATTGTCTGTGTATGAATTGATGTGCCTTGGTATTTCAAATCAGTCAGCGTTCCCCAGACGCCTGATCGAATAAATGAATAAATAATTAGATTTTGCCTCACAGTTAATGTAAACATTAATATTTCCCAAGAAATTGTGTGTAACATTCTCATAAAAGTATTCATTGTTAGGTCTCATTGAGTTCTCAATGAATGGTGACTTATTACTTTGTAAAAAAAGAAAAGAAATTGGGTTTGGCTGAGTAGAGAATTCTAAATTAAGCAAATTGAAAGTGTATTCTCAAAATAGATGATTTTATTATTTTTGATTCTCTACTTATTCCACTGTATGTCTAAATATTTTTTGGTTATTATCTATTCTAAATGAATTACTTTATATTCGTTCACGATCTGTTTAGTTCTGAAGAAAATTTTAATAAAGGGATTTCAGGTTGATATAATAAATAATTCTTTTTTTTTAAAGGGGAAAAAAAAGGAAAAGAACGAGGCATTTTGGCCCGTTTCAAAAATCCAAAGACAGTCACCTTTGCTCTCAATGAATACCTTAAAATTCTTAAAAAGTATTTCGACACCTGGAAAATTAAAATCAAAGTTGAAAAATCTGAAGCAGTCCTTTTAACAAAATCTAGAAAAATCATCCAATCTCCACACTCTATAATAAACAAATTCCATGGTCTCAGTCAACAAAATATTTTAGAGTCATTTTGGACAAACAACTCGCTTGGAAACAACACCTTACATAGAAACGCAAAAAATTCCGGAACTTAACTAGTAAGCTCTACCCCCTAATGTACCGGAATTCTAAAATGTCTTTAGAAAACAAGATACTTCTCGATACATCCGTTATGCGACCAGTTATTAGCTATCTGTGCCCCATGTCAGCGTATACCGCCAAAACAAACATCCAAATTCTTGAAAATACACAAAATTCCATTCTACGTATGATTTCGAAAGCCCGGTGGGGTTCATGAAAAACACCCAAATTAGAAGAACTCTTAAAATAACCCCCTTTCGCAAATATATCCAAGATATCTCAATTAATTTCTTTAACAATCCCCCAAACATCAATAATCTTAACATACAAAACCTCGAGCAAGATCAATATACCCGTTAATCACCTCACCAAAGACCCAGAAACTTTCACGTTTCTTATGAATCATCATAAATCTAAAATTAAACTTTATTATTTTAAACACTACTTTATATGTCTACGAGAATTTTTCCCATTCAACATTCTACCCCTCCTTTTGGGTGGAGCTTCTGCACTTTCGCCTACTCCCCTCCCTACTTCCCGACCAATGACTACCTCTCATTCCCACTTGGTGCACGCAAATTAAACTTTCAACTTTTTTCAATAGTTTTTCAATTAATTTGTTCCCCTTACTGACTTACTGGCAGCTTGTTTAGTACCTTACCTTCCATTCAATGAAAATTCAGCAAAATTCAATACTCATCTTTTAATACCTCGAGTATCTCTTTAACTCTTCAATAGACTTTTCACTGACTAACTTCCCAGCATGATAAATCTTCCACACACAGCCATTCATCACCACATCTACAAGATACGGGCTTGAAGGTCGCAAGTGGCCTAGGCACCCGCAGAAATCAACATCAATATTTTAAACAGCATTAAAAAAAGGAAAGTTTCTCTTGAATTACGTTTTTTCCTGATTTTTGAAAGTATTTTTTCTTTTACTAAAGATTTACAAACTCACATTCGGCGCACTGAATTGATCGTAAAAATACTTTGAATAATAGGAAGAAAAAGTAATTCCAGAGAAATCTTTCTTTTTTGTGCTCTTTCAAATGCATATTTTTAAAAAAATTAAATTAATATCGCTGCTTTTAATTTGAGTAGTCAGCAAAGAGAACACGGAAAGAGGAGGAAACAAAATTACAAGTCTCTTTTCAGTGTGGAACAATATATAGTATCTACTTGTGCGCTTAATTGATAACTGGAGATTTACGACCCATTGAGGGAAGATGGCGGATTTCCTGGAATTTGTAGTGATCCAAGGATTTATCTTTTAAAGTTTTATTTACAATCACATAATATCCGTAGAAAGTTTGCAAGTCTGATAGAATAATGGAAACTTAACAACAATTTGAATCAATAGAACAAATACTCACTGATAATAAACTTGATTTATGTTCAAAAATTGAAAAATCATTCCAAGTCATTTGCAGTATGATGTCCATCTGGTTCTATAATTTAATATAATAAATACACTACCACCATTTTCCTGATTGTGAATCGGCATTAAATCAAAAAATAGGAGGACTCCAAAATTTCATAGATGATTACAACCCTGACATCCTAAGAGTCCAGGAAACTCAACTCAAAACCTCTGAAAAATTTGAAATTCCAAATTACGATACACACTGTTCCACTGGGCTGAGGCATTGCAATATTAATTAAAAATAAGATTCATCATCATATGGTCATTAAAAATACCTCCACCTCTGAAATACCACCATCCATATGAATACCAAAGACAACCAATACTTCACAGTTTCTACTATTTACCATCCCCCCCCCAGTAGTCTCATCAACCATAACGATTTAATCAATATCCTATCAGACAACACCACTGGAATTTTAATAGGCGACTTTAATGCAAAACATCCGACTAGGATTAGAGGTAGGGTAAACAGATCAGGTAAAATTATTCATGCTAATTATGTGCAACACTAATAAGTTCCAAATAACTGCTCCCGATTCACTTTCCTTACAATAGCAATACTTACTCTATAATTAATTTTGCTATCCTCAAAACATTCCATTCTACAATATCGAAAGTGTTAATGAACTATCTAGCGACTATAACCTTATACTGATGCATATCTCTTTCTCAATAAAATTCTCCCTATCCCCCTCCGCACTCTAACAACTACTAATTGGTTCCGAAAACAAGAAATTCTGTACAATATCACAAAAGGTAACCCCCATTATTAATAATATCTCTGATCTAGACCAATCAATAAATAAATGGTTAATTGCATCACTAATATTCAAAATGCAATTAACCACGCGAGTAATACCAGATCTATCCAAACCCCCATCTTAGAATCCCCCCACATATCAGAAACCTAATTAAAGAGAAAAATAGGAACAGAAAACAATGGAAAAATACCAGATACCCTCCTTTGAAACCCATAATTAATAACCTCAAAAAGCAAATTAAAAATTAAATGAATACTTTTAAAAATAAAAAAAAAAAAAAAAATGGAAATACCTACTCCGCCAGCTTAATAACAAAAATAACTCCCTTCTTAATATGAACAAAAAAACTTTCTAATAAATATTACAATATCTCCCCCACTAATAGGCAATAATGGTCTGGTATTCTCTGATAAACAAAATGCTAATCTGCTTGCCCATAACCTTGAATCCTCGTTCCAGGAAAATCCAACTCTATATGATAATGATCATATTGAAAAAACAGAATCAATAGTTCAAAGTTATCTTGAAGCCTATACAAATTTTAATTTCTCCCTCTCTCTCTCCTCCCCTCTCTGAAATAGCAACCTTAATTAAAAAGTTAAATAAAAAGTAATTCCCCAGAGAGAATGGCATTCTCAATCAAGTCTTTAAATTTTCGCCCCCCCCCCCAACGCACTCACTCATCACACAAAAACTCTTAATAAAAGACATATGTTTGGCCATTTTCATCAAAAATGGAAACATGCAACAATTATTCTTTTCCCGGCCAAAACCATTCAATTTCCTCCAATTATCAACCTATCAGCCTACTAAGTTCTAATTCAAAAATATTTGGAATAATCCTGTTAACCAGAATACTCATTCATGTTTCCACTAATAATATTCTTCCAGATTCACACAATTCAGCTTCAGTACTAACCAAAGCACTGTCCATCAACTAACAGGTCAATCGAAAAGTCTCCGGCTTACCATAGTAAAACACATTTTTTTGGCAAGATTAGTTTTTTTATTCAACATAATTTCCTGCAAGGATGATACACTGATTATAGAGACCCTCCAACTTTTCGATACCATTTTTGTAGTACGATGTGTCCTTTGCTTCAAAATAGGCCTCAGTTTCTGCGATCACTTCTTCATTCGACGAAAATTTCTTCCCAGCGAGCAATCTTTTGAGATCTGAGAACAGGAAAGAGTCGCTGGGGGGCCAGATCTGGAGAATACGGTGGATGAGGAAGCAATTCGAAGCCCAATTCATGGATTTTTGCCATCGTTTTCACTGACTTGTGACACGGTGCATTGTCTTGGTGAAGTAGCCCTTTCTTTTTCTTCAAATGCGGCCGTTTTTCGGCGATTTCGTCCTTCAAACGGTCCAATAACGCTATGTAATAGTCACTGTTGATGGTCCTTCCTTTTTCAAGGTAGTCGACGAAAATTATTCCATGCGCATCCCAAAATACAGACGCCATAACCTTGCCAGCCGACTGTTGCGTTTTCTCACGCTTTGGAGCGGGTTCATCGTGTGCAGTCCACTCGGATGACTGTCGATTGGACTTCGGAGTGAAATGATGGAGCCATGTTTCATCCATTGTCACACATCGACGCAAAAACTCGTGTTTCTTACGTTTGATCATCTTCAAACATTGCTCCGAATCATCAACTCGTCGTTGTTTTTGGTCAAAAGTGAGATCGCATGGCACCCACTTTGCACAGAGCTTTCTCATACCCAAATATTCGTGAATGATATGATGTACACGTTCAGTTGATATCTTTAAAGTGTCTGCTATTTCATTCAATTTCAATTTACGGTCATTCAAAATCATTTTGTGGATTTTTTTAATGTTTTCGTCGGTAACAACCTCTTTTGGGCGTCCACTGCGTTCACCGTCTTCGGTGCTCATTTCACCACGTCTAAACTTAGCATACCAATCCTTGATGGTTGATTTTCCTGGGGCAGTGTCCGGAAACTCGGCATCAAGCCAAGTTTTTGCTTCAACTGTATTTTTTCTCTTCAAAAAGCAATATTTTATCAACACCCGAAATTCCTTTTTATCCATTTTTTTTCACAATAACAAAAGTTGCTTCACTCAAAATGCTATAATTCACAAACTAATGATCCGACAGCTGTCAAATTTATACACGCATCTTTTGAGGGTCAGGGCTAACTAAAACACGTATGGACTTAATTCTAGTAGGGCCATCTATGTGTCAGGCCGGGTACTTTTCAATTGAGACTTTACTACGGGTTGTGAATGCCATTATTGAAGGATTTAATTCCAAACAAGTCTCTGGAGTTATCTACCTCGACATACAAAAAGCTTTCCACCGCCTCTGGTCTGACAGATTGATCTTCAACTAATCAAATTAAATCCCCTCCCCTTACATTATTGTCATCTTAAATAACAAGTTAAACTTAATATTACTCTTTCTACAATGTGCCATATACAAGCTGGTCAACCTCATGTGCCTGTAATTTCCCCAATTTGCTTAATTTGTACACATATGTCCAGAGGCGGATTAAGCTAGTTTTAGGTCCCTGGCGGTAAAAGGTTTGGGGCCCCGTGGGCTGTAGAGTCAAAAATTTTAAATAGTGAAAAAATTCGCTGACCTTAAATTCTCAAAATAAAATGTATAGCTAATAAAAAAAATTAATGACTCAAAAAAATTTTTAACTTTATTTTAAAGAATTAAGAAAAAAAACCTTACTTAAAAGCTGAAAATTTTGCTATATAACTTTACGTCTTGATTTTTCTTGGCCAAATTCATCGATTATTTTTGCAGTATCTATTTGATCCAAAACATCTTGTTCTATATATAATATGGCCATGCTGTTCAGTTTGTCTTTTCTCATACTACTTCTTAAATGTTTTTTAACGCGCTTTAAAATCGAAAAAGATCTCTCATCTGATGCATTTGATATCGGTATAGTTAAAAATATTTTTAAAAGTATCTCTACATTAGGAAAAGTCGAGACCATTTTTTTGCAACTCGATAAATTTCTATTGGATTGCTCATAGTATCTTTGTTTTCTTTTAAAAATAGCAAAAACTTATCCAATTCATCGTCAAAATTAAACGATTCAATATCGTCTTTGTAAATATCCTTTAATTTTTGTACAGCTTTCTTCTTAATTCCAGGTAAACTCTCGTCAAAAAATACAAAAAAGTGTTCTATAACAGTTTCATTTATTCCAACTCTTCGGGATAGTTCTGTACTTGTCCTATCGCATATGACATAAAATAAGTTGACCAAGAAATTTTTCCTATTTTCAAATTCATGACCTTCTTCGTTAGTTTCATGGAAAATAATTTTTCTCCTTCGCTGCCTACAAGCTTGTCCAACTTCCTTTTCAAATGAGAGTCCTGATAAAGCAGTCGCTTCTTGTTCTGCTATTCCAAATTCATTCCTGAAATTTTGTATATAATTTTCTAAAGATTTCAGTAGATTAGATCCTTTTAATAGCTCACACCCAACTGATTGTAATGATTTGCTAGTAGCACTCACTCTCTGGAGCATGGTATCCCAAATCACGGTCATTAGGGAAGTTTCATACTTGCCCATCTGTTTCAAAAGGGAAGTTGTCTCCAGTATTGTGATATTTTTCTGTTCATTTGTATCTCGGATTTCAGCCAGAACCTCTTTTATGTGTGTATAACCAAGTCTTATAGCTCGTACGGCATATGCTCTTGCTGACCATCATGTATCTGAAACTTTTTTCACAGATATTGCATGTTTACTCCTTTCCAGATTTTTATTTAAAATTCGCCAGCGATGGGTTGACACAGAAAAAAAATTGAATAATTTCTGCACAAGCATAAAATATTTAAATGCATCGCTATAACTTTCTGCTGCTAAATTTCCTACTAAAGAATGATTGGCACAAGGAATATAAACTGTGCTTGGACTGTGTTCTTTAATACGTGCCTGTAGACCTGAGTACCCCCCCGGACATATTAGAAGCATTATCAAATGATTGCCCTCAGCAATTTTTAATATCCAGTCTAAATTTAGCTAAAATTTCTAATACTTGTTATTCCAAATATGAAGAATTATGTCCTTCTATGGGTAAAAATTGCAGAAATCTTTCTTTTATTTCACCACTAGATGAGACATATATTACGACGAATGTTAGTTGGTCAATATGTGGAAAGTCGGGCGTGGAGTCTATTACGATATTGTAATACTTCGCATTCTTAATCTCATTAATTATATGGGCTTTTACTTGTTTCCCAATAATGCTTAAAAATTAGTCGCAAATTTGTTAGATAGGGAGCTAACATTGCCTCTTCCTCGATTGGCGTATTTTTGAAGGTGCAACTTCAAAAAATCATCGTATTCACTGAGATAATCCAGGCACAAATAATTTCCTTTCCTTGTAGACTCCTGACCTTCATTGTGTCCTCTAAATGCTTCCCCTAAACGGCTCAAAAGTTTTATTGTTGATATTATTTGCTTCAAGACTTTCCTCCATTAAAGCTCTTCATGTTCTCTTTTCTGTAATTACTGACTATCAATTCTATTAAATTTAGATGACCTTTTATACAAAGTGCTCATAGCTAATATATGTTCTTTTGATATTTCGTGGCCGGACAGAGTTGCCGTAATTGTTTTCCAATTTTGAAAACCAGTTAGTAATTTAGATGATGTTGCAGAAAACAGTTTATAAGGATAACGATAAACAGCTTTGCTTGTTTCGGAAAATACTAGCCAATTTCTTTCTTCTTTCACTCCATTTGTTTTCTTCCTATAAAAATGATCATAAGAAAGTCCCCTGTAATACACTTGATCTCTGACTTCATAAACTGATTTCAATGTTTCAATATTACCGATGTTATTCGGCTTCTTTCTAATGATATAGTCAATCATTAAATCTGTTAATGTCGTTGGCCATACAGCTATATCATTTAACATCTCAACATCAAGATCGATAAATCTTTCTGGTCTATCTTTATCTTCTTCACTTTCCCTATCACGATTTGACTCATTATTGCTTTTAACTCCTTCATTGTCCCCTTTTCAGTGTCGTATTCTTTATTTTGTTCATTGTCAGTGGGAATAAAGGGTCTCACTTCACTTGTACTTGCTTCTGGAAAAATATTAGAGGAAGAGGAACATTGGGGATTATCCGAGGTAGATGACGTGGGCGCTGAAGTAGTGGCGCCTAAAAATTTATGCAGTGCATTTTTCTGACTTTCAGCAATTTCCAGCTTTCGTTTAATTTTCTTTTTTCCGCTCCACTTTGATAACGCTTCATGCTTCTGCCCTGAAAAGTTTGAAAATTCTGTACTTGTTTTTCGGAAACTAAGCGTGTGAGACCACATATGCGACAAAATTTTTTATACCCGATAGACTACAAGCACCTTATATTAATATTATTTAACGAAACGCACCGCACAAAACCGAACGCGAATATTAAACGTCGACACGAATTTATAAACTTCGGTAATATCTGGGATGATCGGCGAGTTCAGCACAAATGGACATTTTCTGCTTTGCTTGCACAAAGCCTCGTGTCTGGCCGAGGGACGATTTCCGATTCCGAGTCAGATAATTTATTTCACTGTAGCAGTGTGGAAGGAATTTGAATGCTTGAAAATAAAGTTATAAATGTTGAACTAAAAATAACTATATTCTTTTTTAATTGAATCTAAATTTTTCAAACTTTTTAAAGTTTTCTACTTATTATTGCAAATTGTAAATTTTTTCCATGAAATATTTTGATAATTAAAATAATAATCTTAAGTACTTTAATTTTTTTTCCCAAACTCTCATAAAATTTCTGATTTAATACAAACATATTTTGTTTAATTCTTTTATTTTTTACAGAAATCATAGTTTCATTTCTAGAACAAAACGTAGCTTAGCTTCCGGATTACTTATAATCCAAATTATTAAAATATCTCAACCAAAAGTAAGCCTTCAAAAATTCTAAGGTTTTCTTTTAAAAACTAGAAAAACAATCACAATATTCTTAATTTGTAAAGTTTCCTTTTAAAGTTTCTAAATATAAGTTAATAAAACATTAACTGATTACAAATGTTTTTTACACATTCTGGTTTAGTATTATTATTATACCAGTTTTTTTTTTTTTTTTTTTTTTTTTTTTTTTGTTTTTTCAAAAATCTTAATACTTTGTGACTAAACAGAATAATAAAATATTTCCAGAATAATTTGAAATTTCTAAGATAACTCAAAACTTTTTGACAAACGCCACAATATCACAAAAGAAATATACAATTTTTCAACTAAATTTATATCTTAATTACAATCAACGTTCCTTTTCTCAAAATTATACAACCTTACTACATATTGAATAATTTTTCACATTTCTATTTCGTTTGAAATCACTTATCTATTTTATAAATTGTGTTTATCATATTTTTATTTCTGTAATGCATTTTGCTACCACATTAATTAAATAGTTTTAAACTAGGAGCAATTAAAAAATAGTACCTATATTTTTCAACATTTATTATTGTTCTGTAAATATAAACATTTCATTAAATGCTTTTTATAAGAAATTTCTGCCATAGTTTTGACACTGTTACCTTTTTTAAAGGTTTTAAATATAGTTATAGATAAATTTTGATTAACTTTATTAGAAGCATACAGAATGTTATACAATATTTTAAAGAAATTATACATTTTAAAGTAATTATACGATTTTTATGCATTTTTATAATTAATTATACACATACTTAATGATTAGATTGCATTGAATATTCTTTCAAATTGTCTGGACAAAAGATCTTAATCAAAGAAGTATCGCGTGAAACCACTCTTAAAATGGCAATGAATGCAAAAAGAAAAAAGAATTTTTGCTTTTCAAATTTAATCTTACAAAATAATAGTTCTCTTAGCAGTTTTAAAGTATAGTAGAAAAATTATGTGTTTATTTCACATGTTACCTCAATAAAAAGAAAGAAAAGTGTGTCTTTAAGTAAACTTAACATACTTTTTTTCTTTTTATTGATTGGTTCATTTATTACTAAGCAAAATCATCGTAATACATTAGGATTACAAAAAAAAAAAAAAAAAAACACAATAAATATAACAACGTTTTATTTCAATTTCGAGTTATTGTTAGGATTCTTTTAAGTATGGTAAATAATTAATGAATGTACTCAAAAGCTTATTAATGTTTTGTATTTTAATGAACTACTATCGTTTTTTATAATTGACTAAAGAAATTATTTTTATACGAGAGGCAAATAATATTTTTTCATTTGAATAACAATGCCAATCGAAAATGTTTTAAGATTCAAGCTACGAAAACACTCTTAAATGTGTTAATCATCATGAAAATGTTCTAAGAAACTGATGACACTTATTTATATTTATGTATGTAAAACGAAAAATAAATACATAAATAAAATAGTAATAACGCAAATGCAACAAAATATTTTTTTTCACTTTATCTTACGCAATGATTAAAATACCTGGGCATTAAATCTTAAAAATCTAATAGAGAATTTGAAAATGAAAATATAGTAATCTTTTTTTCTTGTTTAAACACGGTTCTCCGATTTGTCTGTATTAGCGCAGGAAACTAAAAGAAATTAGTTCGGAAGTCATATTGACCAAAATTTCCTCAGTTTTCTTCGAAAAGGGGTCTTTTTCTCAGGGTCATTCTGCCCCATTCTTTTCATTCGCCCTTAAGCATGTCATAAATCTTGATCGTGCTTTTCATCACTTTTGCCCGATTTACCGAAATTCTTCTTTAACGCGCCCCTCCCCCTTCCCCCATGGGACCAACGTTGAGAACTCATGAATACTCGTTAATAATTCGATATAAAAACCAACGTTTTTAAAAGCAATGTTTTTATATGGTGGCAAAGTTTATAAGAGAAAATTATTGAAATATTAGTTAAAACTGTTAGTTATTTTTAACTTTAAAATTTACTTAAAAAGAGACATTTGTGAGAGTATTAAAAAATTCATAATACTCATAAAATCAAAACATGCATTTGAAAGTTTGTAAGCCATTCTATTAAAAAAAAATGGAACCAGAATTCAGAAAAAATTATTGTGATAAGACATGACGCCAAATATTGGAAACTTTCTTTCTTGCTCATGATTACTGACAAAAAGTCAGCAACCCTTACTATCTCGGAGATAGTAAAGGGGAGATAGTATCTCCCCTTTGTGAGTACAATAGTTTTACGAGGCTTCATGTGGTGTGGGGAGTGCCCGGTGTTCCCAGAGGGGGAAAGAAGTTTTTTCCTCAACCCTAAAAGCGCCTAGAGGAAAGAATATTTCGACTTATTAAAATTATTGAAATATTAGTTAAAACTTGTCGCAAACGTCTAAATATTGCATTGTTAGGCGAGTAAGAACGATTCCCAAAATTTCAAAGCTCTAGCTTGATGGGAAGTTGGTTAAATTAACGATCGAAAATTTGATGACACACACACACACTCACACACACACACCAAGTGAAATTCAGAAAAACGTTGTAAAAAAATATTTAACTATAGACTTGGAGGGTGACAGAAGACTTCTGGCGCTTATGGTCCTATCTTTTCTCGGAACGGGAAGCAATTACCCTGCTGACCATGAATGCACATTCGGTCTTTTGGTTGTTACAGAAATAAAAGAGAACCGGGATAAATAAAATATAATATTCTCTTTCACTGAACCATCTCAGGAAAAAAAATTCCGACTAAGGGCCAAGCCTTCGTGTAACTTCTTAGTGCGACGTTTATTACAGTCAATAAATCAACAGAAGAAGGGGTTATTGTCATTTACAAGCAAATAACATTCTGAATGGATTTTTCCCATCCTAAGTGATGTTATCTGTATTTCACTTCAAACGATCTTTCTGTTGATCCGCTTTGAATGAGAAATTTTCCCTACATTCCGAGATCACACCATTCCTTGTCTTCTCTTTATGTTGAGCAATTTTACCAGCTTTTAAACTTTTATTGCGGGTCCTGAGATTCAGAATTCACACGGAAAACTTATATCGTTTTAAGCCAGTAACATACTATTTTATAAACGTATAAAGGAACTCTTAATATGATCATTGATAACATTTTATGACTTTTTGCTTACTCACGTCAGGGCCTCCTGTAGCTAGGGGGGGGGGCGTATCATTGATACGGTGGTAGCTACACCCCTGATAAGAAGGAATGTCTCTCAGAATCTTAAATCCATTCTTATTATATGCTTCGTCTGTGGTAGTGCGAACCGTTAAAGTCTGCATGATTTCAAGAATTAGTTTGCAAATTATTGAATTTCAGAGATCTACAATAATAATGATTACGACAAAATTCACATTTCGTACGATAGGAATATTGTCAAATTTTCATGTGCAAGAGTACATTATAGTTTTTGATCATGCTGGCCCCCCGGTGCATAGCATCCGTCACACCACCAACATGACTGGCCCTGTCCATAGTTCCCTTTCTTTATATTACAGAAATTTAAAATGTAGAAATACTAACTAATATCAAACTAGAAATACACTGGTTTTCCTCAAAAATCAAACATATGAAAGCAAATAGTGTAGAAATGATCCTATGAAACCAAAGCAATAAAAAAATTAAAGAACAAGATGCACATTACCTGAAATTATAACTTTACAAGTAAATCAAATTTAAGTTGACCAATGGTAAAAAATGCCAGCAAAATTCAGACCTTATGAAAGTATGCAATTATCAATGAGATCAATTATTTCAATAGCCAAAGATCCTCTACAGTTTTTTCGAAAAATTACTTTAATCTATTTCACTATTTGATTCATTCATCAATTTAGAGAAATCTCACTTAAATATTTCGCTATTTCTGTCATGCTGACTGAAATAAAACTGATACTAAATTTACAAAATATTTCGATCCAGTGCTGGATTACTCATTAGGCGGAGTAGGCAATTGCCTATGGCCCCTGTGCTTTTTAGGGGCCCACAAAAGCGTGTTCTGTTTTCTGTTAGTGCTCCAAAAACAGGCCACAGGGCCCCGAGAACTCGATTGCCTTGGGGCCTCCAAGTCGTTTAATCCAATACTGTTTCGATATCTTTCCCCACATTCTCAAAATATAAACACAAAAATCCAGATAACAATAAATCACGAACCTTCAAATGCCAAATTCTTTCGAAAGAACTAAACACTTGTAGTTGTTTCTAGTCATTAATACCTGGGATCAAATTTTTAAAAACTTGGAACCGAAAACATATATTAAAGACCAAAGTTCTGGAAAACATTTTTCAAAAAAAAAAAAAAAAAACGGATTTTAACCGCAATTACATATAATATATGAGGGCAACACTAATTGTTATACGATTCAAATCGTGGGTAATCATTGGGTTTTACAATATCAGTACAAGATTTTTTTGTTGCACGTTGAACTTATAACTGAAGTCCATCAGCTTGGGGCCCCTGGCGGCCGCCAGGTCCACCAGCCGCTTAATCCGCCTCTGCCTATGACTTCCCTCAGAGTCCCTACAATAACCTCTGTTTGTTTGCAGATGAAGGAGCAATCCTCACCCAAGGAAAAAATCCTATCAACGTAATAAATAAATCACAAAATCATCTAAAATAAATTGAGGAATAGATGACACGCTGGCGGATTGCTGCAAACACTGATAAAACTAAAGCTCTCATATTTAAAAAAAAAGTCACGCCCGCTCCTAATTAAAAAACTCAATTTTTTTATGATCAAATTTCTAGCGACTCTGAAGTCAAATACTTAAGAGTTATCCTAGACTCCAAACTCCCCTTCAAACTTTATATCCAATCAATAATTGACAAATGCTGGGCCAAAATTCATAACTGTATGCCTTTAATTGGCAGAAATTCAGTACTAACTCTTACTAACAAAATCCAAAATCCCAAACAAATGTATACATATAATTCTTCCTATTCTACTTTATGCTTCCCCTACTTGTGGCCATGCCGCACCTACCGACATTAAAAAAATTCAGGTCCTTCAAAATAAAATCTTCCGCATGATTACTAACTCACCTTGGAATGTCAGAAATTCTGTCATACACAAGGGGATCTCAATATCCATCCTATTAATAAACACATCAACTATCTCTCTGGAAGATTCTAAAATAGACTAACAAATCATGTTAACTTACTAATAAGGGATCTGATTCCCCCATAATGCTCTGCATTCCAACTCAGACTCCTTTAATTAAATCCTTCATCAATCCTTCAATAGCCTCTTTCAGTCAACCATTTCACTCCGAGACCTCCATCAATATCTATTCAGCTGATCATCAGCTGTTTACTTATCCAATCGCCATCCCTACCTCCCCTCTCTTGAACTAATTTGCTGAACATTGCTATACACCCAGCTACACAAGAGCCATTTTTACACCTTTCCTTCCTTTCTTTTGCTTTCATATCATCAAAAAAGTTTAAATAAACACAGTCCATCCCAGTATTGTTTCTACGGCCGTTAAGCCGGTTTCTAATACTATAGTATTTCCTGTTAATAATTTTCCTATAACATCAACACCTAACAAAAAATAAATTTCCGTTTCTTCTAAAAAAAATCAGCAAAAACTATTTTCTTTCTTTTTAATTCATTCAAAATCTCATTATTCTCAATCTTCGGAATGAAACCGCAAATATTTTAAGAGAAAGCTTCAAAACCACAAGAAAAAAAAAACCCTATTTAATCTACTGACCTCGACTGCAAATACTTTATGATTTATTTGGTTCGATTTCAACCCCCCCCCCTCCGCGGAACAAGGCATGAATTTCAGTCTCCATTGGAAGAGGAAAAGCATTCAGCTGAGTCATAATTTTCTCGTTTACATAACTACTTTGTGAGCCAAAGTCAATAACTGCGTGGATAATTTTTTCCTGACCTTGGCATCGAATTAAAACTCAAAAGCGTTTGCAAAAAGACAGTTTCACTTCTGCTACAATTAGAAAGGGAATTCTCAGATTGCGGAAAACAACTTTTGGGTTCATTATTTTTTCTTAGTTTCGGACACATGAATTCAAAATGGTGGTTATTACATTGAGGGCATTTCAATTGAATTTGAACTTTGTAAAATTTACTTTTATGACCAGCTATTTTTAAACAAGAAAAAAAATGCACCCTTATCTAACAATAATTTTTGTTTAGCAGTTAAAGTCATTTTCTTGGCCGAAAAACATCTTTCATTAGGATGCGATCAATCACAAAAAATATAAAGATTTTTCTTACCTGGTTTTTGAAGACTTACTAAAGCAGATGCTGTTGAAGAATCCCCGGATTGTTTTAACTGTTCATTTTGAAATTCCTTCGCGAATTCTGATTGGAGGTAAAACCAGTTAGTGCAAGATTTACCATTTCTTCACCCTTTATTTCCTGATGAAGAAAATTCCTCAAATGTTCCAAATTTCGCGACTCCTTGTCTCTGTTAATCCATGGTTTCTGCTTCTTTCCCATACCACTAATACTTCTTCCGGTAGGCAAGACTCCACTAATAGGCTTAGAGAACCCCCGAATTTTTATTGCGGGCTCCCTAAGCTCTCCAGTGCTGAATCTTCGCTTCCAACTCATCATATAATGTTGAAAAGTCAGCCTTAGAGAGACCGGTGGCTGCGTTTATTTCGTTTTGGGGTTCCATTTCAAAAACTTTCGACAACGGACTTGATAAATCTGAGCAACGGTTAGATGAAGACTCGAATCCTAACTGGAATTCACCTAGCTTCTGTACAACACCACTTAAGGACTTTGAGATCCATTTCATTTAACGTACTGTAATCATCAGAATACGCACCCATGACCCAACTTCTTGCGATTCTTGAAAGAGATAAAGGTCAGAAAAGAAATTATTAACATGACGAAACCTAAATGTGAAAATCAAGTAAATATAATTGTTCCTGTAAAATGCAAATTTTTATACTCAAGATTCTATATTATATAAACCGATTATTAAATTAAATCAATATTTAAATAACAAAATAGAGAACCGAAAAACGTAGGTGTCTGATTTTGAAATATTAATTATTATAAAAAGGAGCAGAGTTTCATAAATAAATAAATGGAATCCTGAATTTAAAACAATTCGTATATAATCGTATTACATAAGAATTTAATGACGATTAACAAAGATCAACAGCTTTAAACATTTTTACCTTTAGTGTTCCTTTTTTTTTCGGAAGGGGGGGGGGGGGTTAAAAATCTTCCCAATTTGGTTCTCCATCAACATCTTCCACAAAAGGAACTTCGTCATCCTCACTTAATGCTAAAATAAATAAATGATACATTTGTTTAAAAAAAAGTAGTTATTTCGAATGATATAAATTTCAAAAAATTATGAAATAAAATACTTTCTAATTTCTTATTTGAAGTCTTTGGCATCTTGTCCGAAATGCCTTCGGACTCTACCGTTGGAATTTCAATTTTTTTTTAGCTCAAGGCATTTTTTTCCATATCCTTGAAAAACCAGAGAGATATCTTCCAAAAATATTTTCACTTTTGCATCCAGAGACTTCATCGAACAAAATCTCGTTCTTCTATAAAAATGTAATACCATGTATCGTTTTAAAAAAATTTCAGATTTTCTGCTTACTATTGCTTTTTTGAAATGTTTGTTCTCATTTTCTAGAGGATTTATAGTATTAAATTTATCTATTTTACTAACAAATTCTCCTTTTTTTATGATTTGTGGTTTTATGCACAGCGTCATTAAACAATTTATTGACGCTGTGATACTCGGTTGCGCTATCTGTACATATAATAGAAGTCTCTGGATGGCAATGCCTGGCAATAAGAGGCCAAATCTCTCTCGTTTTTTTTTCCCGTCCACAAGAAAAAATAGCCCTCTCTGTAAAAAAAAATATATTACAGTAAAAATATTTGTTTAGGTCTAAAAATAAATAAATACCTAATCGTAACATACCGACACTATATTCCGAGTACAACTTGGGTCATGGTTTGCGTTTTTCGGCTTTTATTATATTTCATTTTCGTTAGGAAAGTTTCATCCAAAAGGATTATCTTATCTGCAACAATTTATATTAATTAAAAACAAAATACATTCCAATATTCAGTGAATGTATAGGGCACGTTTTAAAGAAAATTGTTGTTTTTTACCTGGTCTTCCTAGAAGTTTGTCGTGATGAGATGCTACTATTTCTGTCACTTCTTTCAGACGAGAAAAAAATTGACAATAGTAGGCCAACTCATTTGCGGTTGTCCTCTTCTCTTTCAGAATAGATTCAAGTGTTCGAGAACCAAACTTACTTGAATTTTGCAAATTATCAGTAAGAAAACATCAAGAAGGTGAATTTTGATGTTTTCAAAAAAGGTATTCGATAATGGGTTAATCTGGAAAAATAAATGTCTGTAAAATAAAACGATTATTAACATCCATTAATAAAAATTGATTAACTTTCATGCATTATTATATGCTAGAATATGTAGTATAAACGGTGCAATAAAAGTAGTTTCGTACTTTAAAAGCCAGTAAGGATAGAACAATATATTTTTTAAAAAATTTATTTAAATTAAAATAATAGTAAAAATTACTATTAAAAAACATTATTCTTGTTTATGAAATTCTATGTGAATTAACTAATATATGCGTTTATATCATAGGAAATTTTTTGATAAGGTATACTTAGTTTTGAGATATTGCGAATTTCCACTATTTTTTTCATTCATATTTACATTGGTGCTTGTGAATTAAAATTTGAAATAATACTTTTATAAAACTTACGTTCGTACATAAACATAAATAAAAAAAATTCGTATACATGTAGATTCGTATACATTAGATTACAACTAAATAAAGATAAAAAAAGAAGAAAAAGATTCACAAATTCAATTAGATATAAACAAGTAAGAATAGCTGCTACAAAATATACTCAAAGTCCTCCTGAAGAACATAGAGAAGCTGCTTCAAAATATACTAAAAGCAATCCTGAATTACATAGAGCAGCTGTAAGAAAATACTTTTCTAATAACCCCCATGTGAATCAGGCAGCTGTAATTAAATACAATGAAAAAAGATCAAAAGTTAAATTAGCGCCATGGACTTCCAAAAATTTGTCTGGTTTTAAATATGAAATATATATTGACTATTAAAATGATAAAATTGTCAGTATCGTAAAACGTTTGCCCTGTTCGAGGTGCCGTGCTTTAAAATGGATAGAAGAACCTCCAGGAATGTGCTGCAGTGGTGGTCAAGTCCAGCTTCCTGCTGTTAGATCCTACCCTGAACCTTTGAATAGTCCTCTTAGCCATAAGGATCAGCTTTCAGAACATTTTCTTTCTACAATTCTTTAGTATAATGGATGTTTTCAGATGACGTCATTCGGAGCAAAAGAATTGAAGGAAGGAAATTTTATGCCAACATTTTAAGTCCACGGGCAGGTATACCACAGGATAGGTAGCCTATTGGCTGAGCCTCCTCAACAACCTTCTTTTCTTCAGCTTTAATTTCTCTGTGATGATGAACGTGAAAAACACATTCATTGTGGTATTTTCCCAGGTGTTAAGCCAGAATTAGCCAATTACAAAAGGCGCTACAGGAACATAACAGGTATATTCACGATTTCAAAGATGCTGTTGATTTAGTTCCTAAAGACCAAAAGGAGTTCAAGGTTATAATTAATGCCGATAAAAAACCATCTGGAGAACACAAAGGTCGTTTCAATGCTCCAATTTTCTTGATATTTTATGTATAGGTTCCAAAATATAATATTATCGTCTGCCCAGCGAAGCGGGCGGGTATCAGCTAGTATATATATATGCACAAAATCTCCTTTCATACATTTGCTATTTTCTTTTTAAAAAAACATTTAAAAAATAACACTACATATGAAAACTTTTACTCATATTTACATAAATTAAATCAATTTACCTTTCCTGAGCGTCCGAATCGATATTTATTCTTACAAATCCATACCCAACCTCATTTTCGACTGGAATCTTTATTTTTTTAAATCCTATTCCAAAAGAAGACAACCCTTTAAGCACATACCATATCGATTTCATAGGACCGTTACCATCAACAAATAAGAATTATCAACACATTTTCACCGTTAAAGATGCTTTTACGAAATTCTCTTGTTTGTACCCTGTAAAAACATTGTCAGCTGAAAACTATCTAGAGAATCTAAAACTACAATAAAAAACCTTTGGAAACCCCGTTAGAATCATATCGGATAGAGGATCAGTGTTTACTTCGAAAGTGTTTAGTGATTATTGCACAGAAGAAAGTATTCAACATCTTCAAATTGCCACGGGTGTACCACGAGGAAAAGGACAAGTTGAAATAATCCACCGTACACTTACCCCAGTTTTAATTAATTAACTTTAGATGACTCTACTAAATGGTACAAGTATATTGATCGACTTCAAATAATCCTTCACAGCACAACCTGTCGAAGCACAAAATGGTCACCATTCGAACTTTTGATTGGTACTAGGATGAGAAACAAAGAAGATGTCAGAATTAAAGACTTGCTTCTCGAAGAATTGTTCAAAGAACTACACGAACAACGAGAATTCCTAAGAAAAGACGCTAAAAGGAATAAAGAAAAAATACAATATGAAAATCGGAGAAGTTACAACGAGAAAAGAAAGAAAGATCCGGAATACAAAAAAGGTGATCTGGTAGTCACCCAAAGAACTCAATTTGGAGTAGGACTAAAACTAAGAGCGAAATTCTTAGGACCCTATAAAATCACCAAAGTTAACCCTCGCGATAGATATGTAGTAGAAAAAGTAGGTCATCACGGAGGACCGAACTCAACAAACACCTGTACTGATGTGATAAAACATTTTTCTATCAACACCATTTAAATATCAAACGTAGATAGATATTATTTGGTGAAATTCATTTGATTTAATTTCATTCTGTGTTATTTTCTTCTTATGTGCTAGATATTATCTTGTGTTATTTACATTTTCTATATATGCTTATTTACATTTTATGCTGCTTTATATCAGTATTTTTATCGTTCTTATTTGATAAAATGTTAAAAAAATGGATTACATATTTTGCTCCATGTAGAATATTGAAAGGTTTTGAAATTCCTTTTTTTACTATTTTTGTGTTATTAGTTATTTTGAAAAGTATAAAATATAATTAGTGAAGTTTTGAAAATTCCAGTATAGCTGGACGCCAGCTCTATTTGGAAGGGTCGAACTCTCTAGGATTTTCCAGCTAATTATTAAAGAATTAATTTTATTTTCCAATGTACTGTAAAATTAGTTCCTCTGCTAGTTCCTCAATGTACTGTAAAACTAGTTCCTTGATAGATGGTACCATGAATCAGCGTCATGATATAGCTCATGCAGCGCCACCTATTCCAGAACAAAGCTGAGTGACCTTCCGTTCTCGTTCTCTTTCCCCCCCACTTTCCGCTTCTCTTCTCCTTCGCATTACCCTCGTCGGAAGTAAACTCTAAATGCCCGAGCGCGTTCCAGCGCCCTTCACCAATATGGTTAAATGAGGCAGCCCTCTATTTTGCTCCGATGAACTAGTCAATTCATCCTCCTCTATTGTAAATACTTTTCACTCTTCATTATCTCTTCTAATAAACAAAGTACAACGATTCAAGCCTCATCATTAAATTTCTACCAAAACTACATGTAATCCGGTAATGGAATTACCCCCTTAGACAACCAAGAGCAAACCATTGTAGATACGGGATGTATAATCTCATCTCCCTAAAGTCTACATATATATATGATTTCCCCACCTCTAATTTCTTAGAAAAAATTATACTTTTTCTAAAATGTCTGAAATAACTTTATTAGAAAGACGACAAACATTAAAATAAGTTAAAGTTGTTATGTTCGTTGTATAGCATTTAAATATATCATTTTTATAATTTATTAAATACAGAAATAAAAAAACTACCTTCAGATATTTCCCTTAAGTGAATTTCACATTAAATTAAATTTTTAAAAAGTTTACACTGGAGATTTTTAATGTCTGTAGAGAATACGGGAATACGGATAAGAAAGGTTTTGAACGCATAGAAATTTGCTGTATTCATACAATAAATCTATTTTACAAAAAAAAAAAAAAACCATTGAGATTTATGCTTGATCAGTATAGAAAAACAAGCTATTGATATTGGAGTTCCATAAATTTTATTCAAATATTGTTTACCATCTGGGTTTAAGCATAAATTATACTTGAAATTATGAAGTCTAATGCTGGTTAATTGTAATATTAAACGAAATATTTTATTTTATCTTTATTAGAATAGAATTAAACAACCGAATCCTATAAATTTGTTTTTACTTTTCTTGTGACTAATTCAATGTTTCAAAGCAAGACGCATAGGAGAGGCGTTTTTCTCCATTATAGTTCTTGAAGTTGTAATGCCTCGTAGGTAGGCGTGTTAAGTAGAAAAAAATTTGTTTCGAAATTTTTGAGCTTTCACATGGAGTATATATTTTCCATTTTTTAAAAATTTATTTATAAATGATCAATCATATACATCAAGTTCAAAAGCTGTAATTTAATGTCTTGAAGTTTTATTACCAATTTAAATTTTAATCAGCATTTAAAACAAAGAAAAACGTTTTTTTTTCTAGTTAAATTATCAGTAATCTATTAATTAAAAAACTAAAAGTAGAAATTCTAAACATGCTTACATAATTACAAAATGGTTAAAAATGTCCTTAGTTACAACAATAAAAATTGAGAAAACGTAAATATGAATCTGTATTTTGTATGTTATTTTTGAAAAAATGCTTTTAAAAAATTCTCGGATTCAATCCTAATCATCGACATCCGTAAGGAATAGTATATACAGACTGCATTTAGAATCAAATGATGTTGATTCAAATATTACTAACTTGAATTCAGCTTAAAGAGAATGCAATGAAATTATTTAAGAAATAGTTAAAGACATTTTGCAAAATGCTTAATCAAATACATTCTTGTCAAATTTGACTATTGAAATTAAAAAAAAGAAAAAAATACTAAAAACAGAAAACACACACACACAATTAATAAAAGTTTTACATTATCTTAGTAAAAAATGTCTTTGAGAAATACAAAACTATTTGCAAAAATTTATAATACATGTGTAATTCTATTTAAAGGAATTAAACGGAGTATTAAAAGAGAAGCACGAAATTAACTGTAGAATTATTTCATTTAAAATTCCCTAAATTAAATGAAGTAAGTTTTTGAATTTTTCCCCATGGAATCAACATTACAAATGAAATCGTTTTTTCAATTTTTTCTATTATAAATTTTTATTTGAATAGTTTTGAAATAAATGTAGTAATTACTTTAGAATTACTTGTAGAAATTCAGTCTATATTTTTTGATACTATTCTCACAAATTGATAAGTGAAAGTTGGTGAAGTTTTATAGCGGCACACACGGCTATGTTGAAAACGGCTATGTTCAAACACGGCTATGCTGTGCCTAAAAAAGTGTAACTATGATTTAAATGTTTGAAAAATGGAAAAAAGCAAAATTGGTTGACAAGAATAAGAGTCGAAAATAGAGTGAGATCACGATCGTTAGCGTATCACGAAGGCACGTCACCCGTTTCCCACAGACTGTAAACCCCATCGGGAAGAAAAAGAACACTACTGTACCTCGAAGTTGAGATCGTTACCTGATAAACTCTATGGTTTTCCATTATGGCTGTTCTCGGCCAATGTTAAAGAATAGGGTTCAAAGTTCGAACACATTTTCAGGTAGAAGAAATGCTTGAATACTTTTATAAATTACTATGTATATAACAAATATAATTATTTATTAATTAGCGTTCTTAGAATTTTGATTTTTTTAAGAAAACTTACAATTTTTTGCCTTTATGTAAAATTAATATTCAACTTTCTATGTTAAAGTAAAAAAGACGAAATGTTCGAACACATTCTCTACCAGAAAAAAATTATTGATTCATTCAGAATTGAATCAGTTAGAAATATACACTTCTCTCTATCGAATAGTGTAGCCAGAATATAGTTTTATGTCTTTATTAATCAATTATTTAAAGTTTCAAATGAATTTTTATTAATTATTGACGTACTTCGGACTATCTACAACAGATGGGGCCAGCATATTTTTTTCTGTAGAACGTACTCTTGGTGAGGAATGCTTATTTTTGGCGAACATTTACAGTTACTTTCTGAAATGAAATTATAGCAACTTGTAAATTGTGACTAATGGTAAATAATTGAAAAAGTTTTTTTTATTTAAAATGGTAAATAATGGAGAAAGTGTAAACGAAGCTTACGAACTAACCACTAATAAACTCTGCGGTTTGAGAATATTTTGTGCGCGTTCATAAAAATTTATTTATGTGCAATGGTAAATTTGTGTTGTTGAAAAGATGTTTAAGACACAAGTTTTGATTTATTGAAGTGAAAGCAGAGAAGAGAGAATCTGAATTAAATAATAGTGAACATTTCTAAAATCAATTAAAAGTTACTTAAATTTTCTTTAACCTTTACAAAAAATTAACAAAATACAAATTATTATTTCGTGAAATATAAATATGAAATTTTAATTCAGTCACTAAGATGCACTGAATTAATTTGTTTATTCCAGCAAAAGTTATTTTTTTTTATTTAACTTAATTTCTTTTATTTATTTATTATTATATTTTCAAATTAAATTAAGCATCTCACAAAATTTAAGTCTAGAGCCACTGAAAAAAATATTAATATAATACTCTTACTTAAGCTGGATTCCATATAATTAACCTTGCGTACAATACATTGTTTTCATATTTCAATTTCTATTGTAATGTGTTGTAGAATCATAAGATAAAATATCTAACCTCTCAATAATATTCAAAATATTCGTATGAAAGAAACAAAATACAAAAATATTGCTTCAATCAACTGTGGCTTTTTTTCTTTGAGAATATTGGCATACAAAGAAGAATGAAAAACAAATAAATGAATATTGGTAGCAAAAAACTGGAAATAAATTTCAATCTTTCGAGGTCAACATCATTTGAACTTGTAAATAAAAAATTATCGTAAATATACATTATATTTATAATAAGTTATTTCTGTCATAAATGTAATTATAAGTATACATTATATATTTTTAAATTTTTAGTAAATAAATATATTATCAAAAGATTATTTAGATCAATTAATATTTTTGCATTTCATTCTCATCTTCTCATAACCTTTTCAAAATTATTATACTTTTTCCATAAGGAAAACTGAACTAAATCCTGTGGAAATAGGCTTTCCACATTCGTTAAAAATATAACCATTTTGAAGCCCAATCATTGATGTTATAAGCTGATAATCACAAAAAAATAAAATACATCTATTATCTCTGCGTGTTTTTTTTTTTTTTTTTTGTCTACTGCAACACTTGTTATATTTTGTTTTCCTTTATCGCCTCAGAAACTTGCATTTTTTAAGCAAATACAAGACACCAAGACATCCTTGTGCTCTTTTTATTTCATTTGGATTTTAACTTCTTTAATGAAGACAGGTTACGCACCCCCTGGATCCCCCAACGATCCTTCTCTATTTTTGACCCTCCTTCTTGTCAATCAATTTTTACCAAATGATTACTGTAACAAATATTGCATTGACCATAAATGATTCATTCAATCCCGGGGGGAGGGGGAGCTTCATATAACTTATATTTATGTAACTGGTGTACGGAAACAAATCAAGTAAAATTTTAACTAAATTAATCGATAATTAATCTGTGTAATATATTAATCAGTGTAGAACTTCACACTTTATAATCGGTAACATTCGCCTTTTTTTTATTATTATTATTGAAAATTAAAATCCGATATTTTCAATTTCCTAACCAAGTCCTCGAATAACTTTTTAATATAAGAAGCGCTATAGTTTGGGGGCAGTACATTTTACACATATTAGCTCAGATTTATAATTAATTCTAAGAATATCTATTGCAGTTGAATTTAACAGAATAGCTATCTAACACAAAACTCTATTACCATAACAAAATTGAACTTTTTTTTTTGGTTTATCAGAGGGTTCCCCTCCCCCTCATATTATAACTAAATGTAAGTATTTTTTATTTAAATTAGAAAAAAAAATTAAAGAAAAAATTCTGATTCATTTGAAAGATTGAAAATTAGTTTTCTAAAAATGCAAATGATGTCTTAAATTCGATAAAGTATAGATACATAATTTTCAATTGTAGAAGTCTTTCAAATATCACGATTTGTCTGAAACGCGATAGAGAAAATAAAACTGTTTTGATTCTCGCGCTTTTTTTCCCCTTCAGCTAACTTTTTGGGTTACATTTTGACGTTATTTGATTTAAGAACCACGCATTGTGTAAACTGCGTCTTATGTTATAGAGGAGTTGATGTATGTTACATCTGTAGAGGCTCCAAATTATCACGTTGGCGTGATGTGGAAGAATGGAGAGTAGAATCTCAGATCACAAGTGTGCTCCTGGTCACTTAACTGGGGTTCATAATTGTGAGGTGCGTCGCCAATATTCATCGTGTTGCTTTTAAGTGAGAAGTTAATTACACAATCTTTTATAACAGGGGTGCCAGTTGCACTATCATTAGGAGCCACATTTTAAAAAAGAAATATTTGAAAGAGCCGTTTGATCATTGTTGTCATATGGATATTGTAAAATGCATTGTAAAGCATATGTTGTGTGAATAAAAGCAAGACGTGTTTCTTTAGTTAGAATTCCAATAGTACAATTTTTTTTTTCCTTCCATGAAACTAATCAAATAAAATTTTGTATAAGAATTCACATCATTTGTTATCTGGTGATAAAGTAATTGGTTTTTGATAAATATCATCAGATGTTGTCCCTTTACAGTAGTTTTAACATTAACAATTTTCTACCATCTACAAATTAAAGAAATAAAATTTGATGTTGTTTCATAACTTATTAGCTTATGTTGCTCTCCTAATTGTTGAAGCCCTTGAATAACAAAGTTATTAAATATCTTAAGCACAAGTTTCACATTTTGTTTTTCAAGATTTGAAGGACATAAAACTTTTAAAGTTAAACCATAAGCAAACTGTACTAAATTATTATTTTCTATATCATAGCGTTACTTAAGTGTAGAGAAATTTGCTTCTATTAATGGAAACTTATTATGACCTTCAAAATCTGGAAAATAAAAACATTGTCCTGAATATTTTTGTTTAATCCAATTGTTACGGGTGTATTTGAATATGTGTACTGAATCAATAACGAAAAATAAAGGAAGTTTGGAGAGGGGGATGACAGCTCAAGAGTCATCCTCGTCACTTGACCGAGATTTAAAATTGCGAGGTCCATCGCTCAAAGCCCTCGTGTTGCTCCTACGTTCGATGTTAATAAGCACAAAATCAATCAAAGTATTTAATGAATTAAAGATTATTAATTACATCAATGATATTTGCTTATTCTTTGGAAACAGGCATCAATAAAAAAAAATGTATTTGCTTAAAATTCTAAACGAACTTTCTCTGGTACTGTGGTCTTACTCAGAAAGTGCTGTTCGTAGCATATGGAAAGAAATATTTTTATATTTTAATATAAAAAGAAATCTAAAAAGTTAAAGACAAAACAAAAGATAAAAGTTTCAAACCTGAAATAGATGCAAGCTCCCCTTTACTGTCCGGAATTTGTTTTTTAATAAATGTATCATGATAATAATATATATTTTCCAAATTTAACTATTAAGGCAATAAAACGAAAAGAAGTGAACTATAAAAATTTATATTGAACAACTTTTGTAGGGGGGGAAGAGCTTTTTTATAATTAAATATGACTGAAAAAGAGCCGCAGTTTTTCCCCAATTACTTATACTTCATTTCTGCTTGAATTTCTGAAAAAATGAGGAGTTACCCATATAGTTTAAGTAAGTTTAATTTCAAGGAACAATTATGATTAATAGAAAACATAGTTCAATCGCAATATGTCTATTTAGTAGAAATAAAATTTAAGTATACAGTTAGTTTAGATTTGATATGATAAAATAATATTCAAATTTTGTTTTAAAACATTTATACTGATTAAATGTATTTATGTAAGCTGTTAAAAATTAATCATTATACTGATTGCTTTTATAAATTAAATTTAAATATCTTCGAAAATATTATATGGCAACATTTCAGAGTGCTATCTCTGATAAATGCCTGGCAACTCTCCTCATTCTTTTTATTGTTTTACATTTTTATTCACTATAATTTTCCCTCTATTATTTATTTCTTGTTATTTTTTACTATTATTATTTTTCCTTATAAAAATAAATAAAGTTTACATATTTAATCTTAAGCGCTTTTAATACTAGGAGAAAAGAAACTTTAGATTCATACGCACACAACCTTTAAAAAAAAAAAAAAATGAGAGAAAGAAAGACATAACTCAAGTAATAGACAAAATAAGTCTTTGGCTCTTTCAACTTTACAGCTGTGAAACTTCATAATGTTCCCCCCATTACCTCAATTGACCTTAGTACTTCGAGGCAGACACATTTATTGCTCAAGCTGGATATTCCAGCCAACACAACGTGCCAAATACCTTGGAATACTCAGCGCCATCTATGGGTGTTATTCAGAATTTTTTCATTCACTGATATAGCTCTTATGATAAAATGTGTTTTCATAATTTTAATTATTATAAACTGCTTCTATTAATAAAATTGTAATTTCTTATACATAATGGAATGTAGTAAATATATCCTTTTCTGCGTGCATGACATACCTCCTCCTCTCTAAAGCATAAAATCTCTTTAATTTTTAATTTCCTTTACAGCATTTAAAATATTCATTAAGAGCGTTGTAAAAATTTTAAAAAAGAAAAACGAGCTTAAAAATGGTTGTAAAAAATGAATTTTTTTAAATTTTTTTTTATTAATATAAATTTTTTATTAAAATAAAATATATAATCGTATTTGAAACTATTTTTTTATAGCAGAATTCGAAACTGGTGTAAAGAATTAATTTTTTAAAAATGCAATTAATACAAAAATATAATTGCATTTGGAACCTTTATATATTTATATATATTCTAGAGAGATGGTACTTTTTAAAAATACTATCAATGATAAAATATACAATTGCATTTGGAACTTTTTTTTGTAAGAGAATGTAATTTTTTTAAATACTGTCAATTACAAAATGTATTTTGAATTTGGAAAATGTATTTAGAACTTTTTTACATATGAGAGAATATATTTTTTTGTAAATACGATCAATTACGAAATATATAATTGTATTTGGAAAATGTAATGTACTTGGAACTTTTTTTTATTATTAGAGAATAGATTTTTTTTTAAATATGATCAATTATAAAATATATAATTGCATTCCGAACTTTTTTTTTTACAAGAGATTGTATTTTTTTTTAAATTTGATCAGTTAAAAAATATATACTTGTATTTAGAATTTTTTTATATGAGAGAATATATTTTTTTTTTCTAAATACGATCAATTACTAAATATATAACTTTATTTGAGATTTTTTTTACTAAGGAGTGATTTTTTTTAAATCTTATCAATATAAAAAAATATATTATAACTTTTTTGTATAACGGGGCTCAAAACTGATGCAAAAAAATCATTTTTTAAAATACAGTTATTATAAAAGGTATAATTGTATATAACTTTTTTATGTAGCGGAGGAAAGACTTATTACTCCGTTTTTCTAAGAATCTTTCCTACGTCATCGTATGTGACGTAATCATAATTGGACCACTACCACATTTGAACGTTAATTGCTCATTTTGGGGATCTTGGCACGTTTCGAAAAAACCTTCAACCCCTCTAATTAAAGGTTCCCCAAAATGTGTATTAAACACACATGAATTATCATGAAATAGAAAAAAGAAGAACAGTTAATATATGAGATGTATGAGATATATACCGGATGAGATTTTTTTAATCTGTTTTTTTATTATTAATGTGTGTAGGAGCTGATTGGTCCCGCACGGGAGAAGCGCATAATAGAATTGGTCTGATTATTTGTTTGTAGAGCAGAACTTTATTGGGAGAGTGAGTTGGGAGTTTTTACCAATTGGTGGGATGCAGTTATGGATTTTAGCCCAACTTTTATCAATGATGGATTGTATGTGTTTTCTAAAAAATAATTTGGAATCCAGGATAGCTACGAGATATATATTTGACCTCAGCCTCCCATGAAATATTGGAGTTAAAGAAATTTAATTGGGTGTCAGCGGGTGGGACATGTCCTTTTCTAAAAATAATAACTTTGGTTTTGTTCGTGTTTGCAGCAATCCGCTAAAGGGTCTTCCATTTTTGAATTTTTTTAAAAATGCGATTGTAATTTTTTGATGACTTAAGTGGGTGTTTTATCTTGAGTGAGGATTGTCGCTTCGTCCGCGAAGACACAAAGGTATTGTAAGGACTCTGAGAGAAGTCAAATGTGTACAGAGAATGATAGACCCTTGAGGGGTTCTGGTCTGAATATATATGAAATTACAGATAGTTCATTTTCAAGTCTAACTTGAAAGGTTCTGTTTTTGAGGTATTTATTGACTATGATAATTATGTAGGGGGGATTAAGGTTAATGAGTTAGTAAATTAACCCATCGTGCCAGAGGCCGTCGAAGGCTTTTTGCATGTCCAGAAAAATACCCCCAGTGATTAGTTTACAATTGAAACCTTCATTTATGGTATTCACAACCCGAAGAAGCTGATGAATGGTGCTATGGTGGGATCTGAAGCCAAATTGAGAATCGGGTAGAATATTATTAGATATGGTATGATTGAGTAATATATTTAGGAGGACTCGTTCGAAGATTTTTGAGATGGAGTTAAGAAGTCTGATAGAGTGGTAATTAAAGGGCATGACATGGTTCTGGCCAGGTTTGGAGAATAGAATGACAGTAGCGTGTTTCTGTTTTAGTGGGAAGTGTGCAAATGTGAGGCAATTATTGAATATTTTAGCTAAATGGGTGAGAGCGTTGGGGGGGGGATTTTGAATGCTTGGTTGTGAATATCATCTTCTTTAGGGGCTTTCCGTTTGTTTAATTTTTTTGATGATATTAGCTATTTCAAGAGGGAAAGTGATTGTAGGATTAAAATTAATATTATAATGAGTGTCTAGGTAGTTTTGGACTATTTCTTCAGTGGATTCAATATGTTTGTCATCATTATGGAAATGTATTCTCTTGGAAAGAGGATTCAAGGTTATGGACAAGCGGATCAGTTTTTTCTTTGGCAGAAAAAACAAGGCCATTATTGCCAATTAGTTGAGGCATGTTAAAATATTTTCCTGTCAGTTTGCGATTGATGCTAAAACGTGAATTATCTTTAATGTGTAGATGTCTTCATAAATTTTTCCTTTTTTTTTTTTTTTTTTTTTTTTAAAAAAAATGCGAATTTCACTTTTGCTTTGATTTTTGAGACTATTAATGATGAGTTTGGGGAGAGGGAATATCTGGCATTTTGCCATTGTTTTCTTTGCCAATTTTTTTTCTTTGATTAAGTCTCGGATATGTAGGAGTAGTCTGAGATGGGGAGTTCTTGTTGTTTTAGTAAAACTGGCTGCATTAATAATTTTTTGGATAGAAGTAGTAAAGGAGGATTGGGTGTTGTCTAATTCATTAATGTCATTGATGGGAAAATTGCTTTTTTTAATATCATAGAAAATATTTTGATAATGGAACCACTTTATTTTGGTAAGAGTTCGGAGGGAGATGGGAAGAATTTTATTACAGGAGATGTCTATTAGAATGGGATTATGATCGCTGGGGAGTTCGTTAATACTAATTTTATGTTATAAAAGATTTTTCAGTACTGCAATATCTATAACAGAGTTGATATAATTATTATAAGGAAAGTAAATAGGAGAGTCAGGGTAGCTATTTGATAATTGTATTTATTGCAAATAGTGTGTAATAATTTACTAGATCTGTTTGCCCTTCCTCTATTCCAGTTGGGGTGTTTAGTATTGATATTTCCATTAAAATGCCAGGGGGGTATCAATGAGAATATTATGGTGATCTGTTGATGATATTGCTTGGAGGGTGGTAAATAGTGGAGAGGATGAAAAATTGTTTATCTTTTGTATTGATGGGAATAGTGGTATTTTCTGAGGTGGTGGTATTTTTGATAACCATATGAGCCATTTTGTTTGAAATAAGTGTAAGTGTATTTTATTTTTATATGGAGATATTTAAGGTTTTGCACTTGAATAACTTGAAAAATATGGATATATGTTATTACGCTAGTTTTGTATTTTTTAAATATTAAATTGATTTAAATTTATAATGTAATCATTTTTTTAAATGTGATTAACAATAATTTATACTTTTAATGATTTCAAAAGGACTTACACCACTTTCAAAGTCAGCAAAAAGTAAATATCTTACATTTACAAAATATTAACTATGGGATCTTTATTGAAACAAACCAAT
The DNA here is from genome assembly GCA_019974015.1 of Nephila pilipes. NCBI lineage: Eukaryota > Metazoa > Arthropoda > Arachnida > Araneae > Nephilidae > Nephila > Nephila pilipes. The sequence continues at coordinate 413,692 of BMAW01033804.1, read as the reverse complement.
TTCTTTTTATGAAAATTTTATTAAATACTTCAAGAATAAAAAATAATAAAAATAACAAAATAAAAAGGATTTATTTCAACATTTTCATGCAGTGACTTAATATTCTATAATAAACGGGGATATACTGAAATTCCGGGAAACTATAAAAAATGTTTATGTCATTTATAATGTTGCCACACATATGAAAATGCACTAAAGAATTATGTAGTACAATTCTGAATTAAATAGTTGTATGTCTTTGAGGAAAGTAGACTTACACCATTTTCAAAGTTATTATACTTGTAACTTCATTAACTACGAAAATTTGTAATGATAAAAACAATGAAAATTTTAGCAGATTTTTTTAGAAAAAATTTATAAATAAAAAGTTCATAGTAAATTGTATTCCTTTTTATCATTAACTAATTTTTTGTCAAAATGGACTTACACCACTTTGAAAGAAAACGGCTCATATGATGACGAATACTGTTTTTAATTAAAATGACTGTGCCCTCACGATTTGTGGTTCTGTTGGTACGATGGATAATATAATTAGGAATTTTACATATGTCAGGTTGGTTAAGATGGGTTTCCTGGACTCCTATAATATCGGGGTTGTGGGTGTCTATAAAATTTTGAAATTCACCTATTTTTCTAATTCTAATTTCTATAATACTAATTTGTGTATCGAACATCTCTGTTAATTGATAGATTTGCTCGGCATGTAGGTTATTAATTATTTGAAAATTTATCAAAGGCATTGGAGCCTTTGATTGAAATTTCGTCAGTCGAAAAATTTTGTGAACCTGGAAACCGTTGCTCTCGATTTCCTGTTTCACAGCATCTAATTCGGTAGAAGATGGTAGGCCACGAATAATTAATTTCAATGGCCTATCAGATTTTAGCATATAAGACTTGAACTCGACACCTTCTGTACGTAAGAAAGTGGCGAGTCTACGGTATTCATTTTCGTCTCCAACAGAAAGACGGAAGAAGCGGTCGCTTAATTTGCTCTGCAGCGAAGGCGCTTCAAGACGAGCAAAGGAGATGAGTTGCGTCCAATCTCCCTTGGGAGTAATGAAAAAAAAGTGATGTAGATAATAGGAACGATTTAGACCGGACGTGTAATGCCACTTTGGAATGGCAGTGTTTATTCCTACAAAGTGTAGACTATCAGATTTTTCTAGGTTACCATATCCAACTACTTATGAACTATTGGCTATTTTCTAAATAATTACAATAAAGAAACAAATAGCAAATCCCCGATTCGTCTGTCTTGTTGATATAATGCAAAAAATTTTCAATTCATCCGGTCGTAACAAAAAAAAAAAAAGATTATAATATTCTCTTAAAGAGTAACACCTTGCCATCTGAACAATACCTTATTCAATTAAGAATTGATTAAATTTTCAAAAAGTCTTAAATTTTTATATTAATATGTTTGAATGTAATATTCATCAGAAACATTATATATTTAATGAAAGCGAATTAAATAAAATACGAAATGAAATTGTAAATACGAGCATTTTAAGCTGAAAATAGGAAAGTATATTTTAAAAAAATCATGTACAATTTTGTTTGTTTGATCTTCAGTGAACTTGGAAATCTTGTTAGCTTTTTCAAATGAAATTAAGTATTCAATACTTAAGAAAATATATTTTTTTACAAATTGTCATGTGTAATAATCGTTTAATAATAATAAAAGCAAAACTTGTGTTTTTGTTAATTTATATTTAATGTTATTTTTATTTATGTTAAATATTTTTTGCATAATATGTATCACATTTTATATCTATGTTTAAATCCTAATTAAACTTTCAATTTAGTGTAAGAAACTGTAAGTTTTTATAATTCTGAATTATAAGAACCCATTATGGTAAAAGTATAGACAGAGTGTGGCAAAAGTATATAGTATTGTGAAATAGTCTCTTCTAATTATCCTAACTCATAATGATATTGATCTTTTTTTTTTTTCAACTTTAACAATCATTCGTGCATCCATTTTGACAGTATTATGTAGTTAGAATTTTAAAATAAATCTTAAATATTTAAAACATATTTACTAATAAGAGATTCAGGATGAAAATTAGCCAATTTTTTTCCTAATACATAGTTGTATATATCTTGATGTATATATTTGTGTGAAAAAAAAAAGTAAATGCAACATAAGCATAATTTCTTGGAAATGTTTTGATTGAGAAGCTAGCTAAAATTCTAAGCTTACAAAAATGAAATTTCATGACATTTTACATTCAATTAGAAAAGTTTATTTCAATTATTATTAAGATTTTCAATTTATGGAGTCAAACAAATATACAAGAAATTATTACATTATTTTATTGAGTATCTGAACACTATCTAAATTCAATTAAGAATTGATTAAATTTTCTAAAAGTTTTAAGTTAAATTAAAATGTTTGTGGGTAATATTCAATAGAAACATCGTGTTTTTAGAAAATATACATTTCAGTTATACCTAAGTTTAAATCTTATTAACATTGAATTGCAAATAGGAACACTGTAAGGTGAAAATAGGAAAGTATATCATTTTAACAAAATCATGTACAATTCTGTTTGTTTGGTCCTCAGTGAACTTGGAAATCTTGTTAGCTTTTTCAATTGAAATTAAATATTCAATACTTAAGAAAATATATTTTTTTATAAATTGTCATGTGTAATAATCATTTAATAATAATAAATGCAAAACTTGTGTTTTTGTTAATTTATATTTAATGTTATTTTTATTTATGTTAAATATTTTTTGCATAATATGTATCACATTTTATATCTATGTTTAAATCCTAATTAAACTTTCAATTTAGTGTAAGAAACTGTAAGTTTTTATAATTCTGAATTATAAGAACCCATTATGGTAAACATATAGACACAGTGTGGCAAAAGTATATAGTATTGTGTGATATTTATCCTAACTCATAATATATAGATATTTTTTTTTCAATTTTAAAAATAATTTATGATTATTAAATAGTGAGAATTTTAAAATAAGTATTAAGTATTTTAAATATGTTTACTAATAAAAGAGTCGGGAAGAAAATTAGCCAATTTTTTTTCAAATACATGATTGTGTATTTCTTGATACACATATTTGTGTAAAAAATAAAAGTAAATGCAACATACACATAACATTTCATAGGACAATATAGAGTAAGAATAATTGTAAGCATATAAAAATGAAAATTCTTTACATTTTACATCCAAACAGAAAAGTTTATTATGAAAACAGATTAAAATTGTTTTGTTGAGTTACAAAAGCGTCATCTTGATGACTACTATTTGGCCCTGAATCTGTTATATTCAGTTGTAATATTTTGTCTTAAATTAAATTTCACTCAACCTCAAACTAATGCAGACTTTTATTTTAGTTTAACTAATCTAATTCATGTAAATAGGATTTGAAAATAATTGTTTGAACATTTTTCATTCCCTTGTATTAGTGAACAAAATTGTTGAAAATATATATATTTTAATAACTTAGTCTTTCTAAAATATTACAAATACGAACTGCCGGAACCCAAAGTTCGTACAAACTGGGAACTATTTAAAAGCACTCTTCTTACAAACACAATACAAACATTCACACTACCCAAAGCACAAAGCGGAGAGGATATAGAAAACCAAGTCGCCGAATTAACACAAAACATTTTAAGTGCACATAAACTCGCCTCGAAACCCATAAAACACAACAGACAAACTTTTATCGGACAGGAGTTACGAGAATTATTCAGAAAAAGAAATAAAGCTAGAAAAATCTGGCAATTCACCCGTTACCCTGCTGATAAAGAAAACTTAAACAGACTCCAAAACGAAATTAGGCGAAAAGTGCACTTACACAAAAACAAAGATTGGGAGGATACACTTGAAAACCTGAATGCGGAAACCGGTACCCTTTGGGGTATGGCGAAAGTATTCAGAAGAAAACGAACTCCCATCTCCGCCCTTAAAGGCCCAGCTAATATCGCACTTAGTAATACTGAAAAATCAGAAACTTTGGCAGACTCACTTCAAAACCAATTTAAATTAAATGACATAAACACACCTAATCACGATGAAAATGTTACAGATGTCGTTCACAGCTACCTGCAAAATGATGGAAATTTCCGAAATCAAGTCTACCCACCACCATTAGCATCTGAAATAGCCGATTATATAAAGAAAATCAAAATCCACAAAGCTCCCGGAAAAGAAGGAATCACCAACAAAATGATCAAAAATTTACCTCAACTCTGCATATTCCAATTAAGAAACATGATCCATAATATGCTAGAACTCGGTTATTTCCCAAACACCTGGAAAACTGCCGTAGTCATCCCGATCCTGAAGCCAGGAAAAGATCCCACCCTACCAAGCAACTACAGACCGATATCCCTACTTCCAATTTTAAGCAAAATAGCAGAAAAGATCATACACAATAGACTCTCCAACTTCCTCCAAGAAAAAGATGTAATTATCCACCAACAACATGGTTTCATACCAAAACTATCCACCAGCCACCAACTACTCAGAGTCATAGAATTTATAAAAACAGGATTCTTCAAAGGGAAGAAAACTGGAGCGGTTTTCCTGGACATCCAGAAAGCTTTTGACCGAGTCTGGCATATTGGATTAATATATAAAATGATACAGTACAACACCCCACCATATCTAGTAAAAATAATCAGTTCCTACCTTCAAAATAGAAAATTCCAAGTCACAGTAAATGAAAAACTATCAAATCCAAGATCAATAGAAGCCGGAGTCCCACAAGGAGGAATCCTCTCAACAAGTTTGTTTAATTACTACGTGAACGACATCCCTACACACCCAGAAACAAAACTATGCATGTATGCAGATGACACTGCGATATTAGCACAACATAAAAAATCACCTAACATAGGCCAAGCACTAAACGAACACTTACAGATACTAGAAGCATGGTACTCTACTTGGAAAATTGCCCTGAATGTTTCCAAAACAGAGGCCGTCTTCTTTTCTCGAGGATACAGAAAAAATGAACCAGACATCTTTCTGGAAAACAAAAATATACCCTGGTCTCTAGACACCAAATATCTTGGTGTAACGTTGGATAAAAAACTCACTTTCAAACAACATGTAATACGAATTAAAAAGCAGTACAGATCTGCAGTTAATAAAATTTTTCCCCTTATCTCGCGTAAATCTGCTTTAAGCAGACGTAATAAAATGCTTATCTACACCCTGATTCTAAGACCTATTCTGACCTATGCTAGCCCGGTCTGGTCACACTGTGCTAACACAACTTTTGACTTATTAGAAAAATCGCAAAACTCCACAATTAGAACAATAGCTAAAGCCCAATGGTACATGAGAAATACAGATATTAGATTTTCACTTAAACTCCCCACACTAAAAAATTTTATCAAAAAACTTTCTGCAAACTTCTTCCAAAAAATCGATACTTCAAATAATAAAACCATACAAGAAATAGAAAAATACACCCCAATAAGAAATAACCCTCAACTTCATAGACCCAGAGAAATCTTAATCCTATAATTTAAAATTATACAATAATTTAAACTTTCTAAAATCCAATACTAAATCACCCAACTCCCGCGATCTTAAAAACCAAAACTAGCATCATTAGCATCCGCCATCCACCCCTACCCACACACACTTATATACTCAAACAGCTCACCGCGCCACCGACCAATCACAACCCACGCTCTTACTGCGACCAGACCGAGCAAGCAAGCAGGAATTCAATAGACTTCTGCTGCAATATTACAATTAATTCTCCATTCTGCAATTAAATTTGATCATCCATTATATTTTTACTTTGTGATAACTTTACTTTCTGCAATAACTTTTTAAACTTTTTAAATTCCCTATAATACTCTTTTTTCATCAAACTATTGCAATTTTAAAAAAATAACTTCCATAATAATTCATTAACTTCTGGGCAAGTGAAAAACCAAGGTTCAGTTCACCAATCATTTTTAAGCCATTTCACAGGGGATAGAAGCCCGTGAGGGTTAAGTTCCCCGAAATAATAGTTGTCGCTACTCTAAAATATTCTTTTGGAATTTTGATTAATGGTAAGATAAAACGAAAGAAGCCTTTCATTAAAATGCGAAACAATTTATATTAAATACACCCAGGATAAGTAGATGATTTTGCTTGCATCTTGTTAAAAAATAAAGCCTATAACAATTTTTAAGTTATTTTTTGAAAGGGGGGAAATGAGTTTGTTGCCACTTTCTTATTCTGTTTTTATTTTAATTAGGTTGCGGATATGTGAAGGAGTCAGAGATGCGGTGGGATATTTTGAGGTGCGGTAAGTTGAATTACATTGATGCTAGTTCATGAGTGCATTAATAACTTCATCACGATCATTGATGATATTAGTTTCAACCTTTCCGAGATTACAAAGAAATTTTGATATTTGAGATAATTAGCGTTTGTGATGTTGCAAACGGGGGGAAGAATCTTAGTGATACGCTATTTCCATCATGGTTTTATACCGCCGCTGAACGTTAATTTGCTTTAATGTTAAAGCAATTGCTATAGAATTAACCGTACATATGACGGTTTTTTAAAAGAGGTAAGATATGCTTTTTCTAATCATCATAAAAGAAATTCAATCAACTAACCATTTATAAGCGGTCTAAGTGGGTATCGTAGTGTCACTCACGTTTCATTGAGTTGAGCCCTTGATGAAACCTGAAGACGCGCATTGTGGCCGGAGCTGATCACTTAATCTGTCGGAACTCAAATGCACTCCCTGTTGGCGTGGTGGAAGTTGATTCAGTTCAGGTGTCATGTTCGTCACTGACGGAGGTTCAAAACGGGTCCGTCGCATAATAGCCTCGTGTTTGCTTCTGGTTCGACGATAAAACCACCGACCCTTTAATAACTGCATTTTAAAAAATGAATTTTTATCAGTGTTCAGTCTGCTGCTAAAATTCCTTTTTCAGTTGCATATATGATATATATTTATATTATGCCTATATGCATTAAAAATACTTCTTTCATGAAAAGTTCCAATAATACATATACATTTGTATTAAGTTTAGTGATATTTGAAAATAATTTATTATGTTATCAGTTCAAATGTCAACTGTATTAAAAGTTTCTCAAATCGATGATGTCTCTATATTGATTGTATTTTTCAATAATATATTCTTATAATCATTTTCGAGCTTGTTTTCCTTTAAAAAAATTTTTTTGAAAACAATTTTTAGATAGTTATTATGTGGCTGTTAAAGAAATTTAAAGAAATTTATGCTTTGAAAGAGGGGAGAGTCACACACGCTGCAAAGCGATCATTTACTACACATCCATTTTGTAAAAGAAATTACAAGTTTATAATATTTAAGTAGTATAATTATTAAAGTTTGAAAACATATTATTTTGTCATAATTGAAAGCCATAGAACTTCATCAATTTCCGTGATCATGACTGAAGTGTGTTCTATGTTTTTTCTCCCATGTTTTTTGTCTTTGGTAAATACGAGGACCATCTCGGGACACTGTAGCAAGATCTTTTCCTGTTTCCTGACTCTTTCGTGTCAATTTTTCCTTTTCAAAGCATCAGACATATCATTGGAGCAAAGCACACTGCATCTGGCCTCATGCGCCTAAAACTTCACTCTTCTCTATCATATGTTTTTAGAATAGTATCAAAATAGGGGCTGAATTTCTACAAGTGAGATTTTGTTTTCTCTCATTTTCTTTTGAAGTTTATTATAATTTAAATAACTATTAACTTTTATAATTTTTCAAATAGAAATTAAACGAAAAATATTGAAAAACTTGGATTGACTGAAATGTGATCAATGAAAAACCCTATAAAACTTACCTTATTTAATTTTGAGTGATATAGTATAGAAATAATGGTATAAAAATTTTTGTTGCTCTGTTTCTTCACGTTTTTTTTTTAAATTTAACAGATACAAATTTGAAGATTTTGCAAAATGTTATTTATTTTCAAAATAGTTGAGGTTATATTTTCTTCATCTAACATTCAATCAACAATATTTGATCACCGTCATTTGACTGTTAATTAATCATAATAGGTTTTCAATGATGTTATTCATGGATTATCTGTGAGAGAATTTTGAAAAGCCATTTCTTAAAATAATAAACAAAATATAGATTCGTATATTACTTTTTCTCAATTTGTATTGTTGTTGTCC
>BMAW01033804.1:380927-402461 GCA_019974015.1 Nephila pilipes | reverse complement strand
ACTGAAATGAACTGTCTTCATATATCTGTATTATGAACTTTACTTAAGCTTTTCTCAATTAACTATATTCAAGTGTCTGTACATATTAATCGCTGTAAATAAGAATAAATAACTTAGTATGAACGGAAGTATCATCATTGTGAATACCCGGACTTCACATATATATATACTTGACAATATATATTTTACCGGCTATTTGGTAATATATATTTTCAGAGACTCAGTTTCTTGTGGACACTCTATCTCTGAATAAGTTGAAAAAAGAATGGCAGAGAGAAAAAATGCCGCGGTGGTGGTGCTGCGGCTTTAAAGAGCGGTGAAAAAAATTACTCAAAACGAGTAATACCGGCTACGAACTCACGACCATGACCCCAAAGCTACCTCAGCCACTAGAGAAGTTTTCGAGAAAGCAGTATTGAATAAAAAAATGTTTAGAGCTATTTTCGCAGATAATAAAATGCTTAGATATTTATTAATCTGAGGAAAATGCGTTACAAAAAAGGAGATAATAACACTGAACAATCAATCAATCAATAGTTGATTTTGCAATATACAGCATTTGATAAATGCATCGCAAGCTTTTCGCGCTTTTTTTGTGAATTAGCGAAAGTAGAATCACAAATTAATTTTCTGATAAATAATGAGAAAATATGTATCCTTTGAATAGTAATATTATTGTTCACAAAAAATAACTTTATTTTTCTGATTTCCATGCATAATGAAAACAGTGAAAAAGGTTTTGATTAATATATTTGATAAAGAAGCTTTTGCACAATAAAATACTAAAAATTCCTCACAAATACAAAATCATCATTCAAGGAATCCAAGGTAACGGTAATAAAGCGCTAGAAAGGGCGCGTATAGATTTAGATTATACTGTTTTGAAGATTCAGAATTATAATGCTTGTCATACTAAGCAATACATTCCTCTTCAGTTGATTAGTTTTATGTATGAATTAGAAAGTCTACATTTGAGAGAGAGAACATAAATATCCTTTTCTGTCAATGTTTTAAAATTCTGATATTTATAAATTCATAGACTTCATCCTTCATTATGAAGAAAAGTTAATTCATATATGCAAATTGAAAATGTAGATAAATATAATACAGATAATGATATTATTTTAAACTATTTGCTAATGTAAAGCAAAATTTTTCTATTAATATTTTGATGATTTGGTTAAACATCTAATTTCTAAATAGGATATTATTTTAAATGATGTAGAATATTTTATTTTGTGTACTTACTATCTATTCTTAAGATCCAGGATTTGATCTTTCAGAAGAAAAATTTAAAAGAGTGCAATCCAGACATTTGTATCCTTTAAATTTTTTTGATAACATAAATGTATAAGAAAGACATTTTAAAAGATTTTTTTTACAGATTATGATACAAAATGGTGGTTTTTTTTAAACCAGTTCTCGCAAGATAAAGCAATAAGACGAACTTTTTTAAGTAATTGATATTTTCATCTTTAATGTAAAAAGTAATTAAAGAAAGAAAACTTTTTAGATAAATTAGTATTTACAGTTAATCAGCTTTATAGAGAAGTGCTGAACAGCATTATGAAAAATGAAACATAAAAAAAATATTGCAATTGAAAATGTTTATATAGCATTATAAGAAAGAATATATGATTTATCAGCTTCAGAAAAGCTTAAGAAATTTGAATCTGGATCAGTATGCAAATACAGTTTATTAATGTTTTTGTATGACCTGTTTTTTACCAATATATCCTTTCACACTCATAAATTCTGAAAGCTTTTACATATATAATGAATTGCTCATCATAAAGATAAAATTTCTTATATAAAAGTTCATACTATAGATAGTAGTATTGATTAAAGGTGGTTATTTTCTTCCATACGTCATAATTTTTCTTTAAATAAGCTTTTTACTATTTATTGAAGAAAGAGTGTATAAAATATTTTATTCTTTATACACATGCAAATCCTAATCTCTTCTTCCCCTCCCTCCCAAAAAAAGGAATATCCAAAGATTTTTAACCTATAAAATTAATGGAATAATATTCAAAAAGAAATATAAAATTTTAGAAATTGTCAATGTGTAAATAAGAATGGTCTCTATCAATTTGCTCAAGAAGAAACAGCTAGAGAAAATCTTTTTAAGTGCATAAAATCTACTTTCTTTGCAAAAAGAAAAAGGAAGACTTTTTAATGAGGGCAAAAAAGAAATAAAGTAAATTTTTGGATAAAGTAATATTTGTTGTTAAATAACCAAATGTAAAAGATTTGAATAGTGTTATTAGAAATAAGTTTAATGTTTCATATAATTATGAAGAATTACATGAAGTAGTGTTATGTTTGTCACACACATAATCTCATGAATTGAGACCCTATTGAAGGTATAATAGAAAAGCTTGTGGTAAATATGAAAAAAATATTAGATTCAATTATCTGGACATTCAAAATAAGGGTATTGATGAAGAAATTAAATTTGCTAAAAATGCAGTTTAATAATAAAGGAATGCCTGCATTTAATAAGTTTTTAGTTAAAAGGAAGAAAGAAAGTTCTCTCTCTGAAAAGAAAAGGTGTAAAACACTGATTAGTATGTCCAGTATTTTGGATAGAGCAAGATTTACTGTCATAAAAGCTTTTCAAAACTTATATAATTTTTTTATTTGAAGGAAAAGGGAATAAAACAATATTTAAATGCTCTATAAGAAATAAATCTGTATAATATGTCTAGTATTTTAAGTGAAGTATTAGCTAATGTTGCTATCTTTTTTTATAGACTGCTATGATCTTTGTTTGATGAAAAAAAAAAAGAAATAAAAATCAATATTTAAAAATCCTCGAAGAATGAGGAATAAATCTGTCTAGTGTGTTCAGTATTGTAAGTAGAACAGTCGCTAATGCTGCAAAAACTTTTATGTTTTATGAAGACTTATACAACCTCTGGTGTGTTGAAAAAGGAAATTATTTGAAAATTATTGTGGCAGTGTTACTTCTTTCAATTTATGAGTTTGAGTCCTGATGCCATTAAATATTTGCCTTGTAGCTTAGTTGTTGCAAGTTAAATCTGTCAAGGTTCCATGTCCTGTTGGCGGGGTGTGGAAGTTTGGAGAGGGCAGTACCAGCTCAAGCATTGTCTCTTGACCAAAGCTCAAAATCAAGAAGTCTGTCACTGGTATGTAATTGTTTATAAATGTCATATTCTGTAGCAACTGTAAGTCTATTGATGACTAATCTTATAATTTGAGAACCTTGATCAAGTGACAAGAAAACAAGTTTTAAGAACAAGACCTGTACTGGCAATTCCCTCTTCAAACTTTCACATCATGCCAATGGGAGGAGGATCTTGATCAGATTGAACATGCATCAGTCCCGCTACACGGTGGGTCTTAAGTGACATCAGAGCTAAAATCCATGACTTGAAAACAAAGTCATCTACAATCATGACCACTAGGCTATTGCATCCACCCGTCACCAATAACCCTTGTATTGCTTCTGAGTATGACATTAAGCAAACAATCACCTTTAGTCTCTCTCTCTTTTTCTTTTTTGTAAATTCAAGCAACTATTAAAAATTTTCTCATCATTCTAAAAAAAATAAAATAAATTATATATATAGAACATGCACAATCCATACTTCTTACTTATAATCAAAGCATTACCATGAAGGCTGTTATAACACAATTTTTTCAGAAGTTATTTGATGGAATTAGGAATAAAGATTAGAACTATTTGTTGAGTAATTTTTATATTTAGCATATTTTAAGGTAATATTGAACAGGATTGAATGTTTTTATTATTTTTCCAAATTACTATTCTGCAGCCATAATCATAAGAATTTTGTGTACATCTGTATTTTTGAATTAATTCTTATTAAAGGAGGGAATTAAATGTATAATTTTAATGTTTAAAATTCCCATTCTAAGATTAGTTAGATGCAGAAATTTTTTGGTCATTCATTTTCATCTTCTGAGAAAAGATAGTCAAATTTCAGAAAAATGTATTTGTATAGGGACAGTGAAAAACACTAGACACTTGTTCCATAATACAAAAAGAACTCACAGAATTTAGTATGTTCCATTCAAGACAGCAAATACAAAATATTAAAATTTTGCCTGAAAGTTTCAAAATAACGTTATGTATTACAGCTATTTTATGTGAAAAAAATAATCTTGTACGACTATTCATTGAAAAGGATTTGGTTGTACATTGTTTGGTCAAATGAACTTTTTCAAATATTAATCTGTTATAAATAATAACTTAATAGAAATTCTATCAACAATATCTATATTATTCTAAGAAAATGTGACTGAATAGTTGAATCTGATGATGTTATTGAAACAAACCTTTCCCCCTAAAATAAATTTTTGGATTCAATCAATTTATTGTACTTTTGTTAATTTAATGTTGAACTATTTTCCTTAAGTTAAACTTTAAAAGCTTGTATTTAGAAAATGAACTCGTCAATTAAGATAGGTCATGTAAGGATTTTTTAATATATTTAAAATTTTATTATATGGTGTTGAAATTTTATTATAAGTTTTAATATTCATATTTATGATGATAAACATAATGATTTCCTTTTCTATTGCACTTGGATACAGAGAATTGCATTATTTTTATAAGTATTGTATGTATTTCTTGTTAATATTTATGTTGACAAAAGTATTTTGTATACAAAATATTTTTCAGGAAAGTCCTAAATAAGAATATATCTAATTTATTTCATTATTACAATATTCTTGTTGCATTAATAAAGAATTTATATTGCTCTTATTCAGTGATGTTCACCAGTGTAGAGGTTACTCAACCCCTCAATAAACAGAAAATAAAGTACATACATTTTTAATTTTAACAAATATCTGTTTTCATCAACATGTTTTTTAAAATATATATCCTTCCCCCTTAAAAGAATTCTCTGTCTTAAAAAAAAATCTCTGTATGTCACTGCTTTTATTTATTGACCATATTTTTAAACCTTTTAAGGTCTTTTAATAATTTTTATATGATTAAAAATGATTGCATATTTTAAGGCTCATTGATAATGTTTTTTTATAATTTTTTATGTATTCTGATATTTTTAACTTTGTTACAATGCCTGGATGTAAATTTTTAGTGAAAAATGTGCATGTATGAATATAAATTGTATAAGAAGAATTTTAAATATTTTAGAAAAAAAAATTGTAATTTTAACTTCCCCCCCCCCCAAATTTGGATTTGATTTGTTCCCCCCCTTTAAATTTTAGTTTTTACTGGGGAACACTTAAAGTAAATTTTAAACATATGAAAATGATCTTTTGGTGTATGTAATATTTTTTCTTTTTTAAAGTGATCATTTTTGGTCAGTTATTTATCTAAAAAAATAATTCAAGTTTTGTAAAACCTAAAATCTTTTGATGTGAATAAATATAACATCATAAAACCTTTTTGATACATATTGCCGAATACAGCGAGTAGTAATTTGGTGAAATTGTTATAACAATGTCAGTGTATCATATGAGTTTATAATGAAATGCTTATTTGTATATAAGTTTATTTGGCTGTAATGGTTTATCCTGAATTATTTTTTAACATTTCTTATGAATCTGATTTCATAAATTAAAAGTGTTTTTAAAAATTTTGCTTGTCAATGTTAAATTGTACAAAATACTGTCAAGTGATATTTCTTTTGTATAATAATTTCTTTTCTTTGGTCACTTCAGCAGTTGGAATAGTTACCTATAATTGTTCATTTTGTTCATATTCATCACATCTCAGATTCCCTATGAAGAGACATTTTGTTGTTCATACTGGATTACACCAGCATATGTGTGATGTTTGCCACAAGTCTTTTAGTCAGAAAGGAAATATCAAAATTCACTTGAGGTTGCATTTAGGGTTTCAACCATAAAACTGTAATATTTGTAATGAGCAATTCAATCAAAAATCACAACTGTTGAGCCATTGTATACGTCATATACAAAAGATGTAATTTTTGTACCTTCTAGAAGGGGAGAAAAGATGCTTTATTTTTCTTTTAGATGTGTAAAGTGATCATTTGCAAGAAAAAAAATTTCTAAATAGTGGTTACCTTTGTTGTTTCTTTTTTAGTTTTTTACTACTTTATAAATATTGTCCTCTGTTATACATATTCTTATAAGAAGGAATGGTTTAACGTTTCATCAAGGCTGTATAAAGGTAATTTTTAATGATAATGCTTATATGTGTATTGCAGTAAAATATATTATCAGTATGGTAATTTATTAACATTCAAAATATTTTATTAATACTCATCTAATTGCTGTATTCTCTCTTGATATTGGACCAGAGCAATGCAGGATTACCGAAAACAATAGATTTACTAGAAAATTCTAATAATAATATCACATTTTAATGCCAAAAGCTATGTATTATTGCATAAAATTTAATACAGTATACGCCAATAAAGTGTCAGACACATGAAAGAACTGAAACAACAAAAAATATACTGTTTGTTGGTAGATAGCTTACATTATTCAATTGAAGTGAAAGGTGTAAAATAATTTTACATTTGTTAAATAACGGATTTCTATCTGGTCAGATAGTTGAAGTGCCAGATATATTTAAAAATTTATAAAGTAGATTCTCTCTCTCTCCCCCCTTAATGTTTATAATGTTTAATCAATTTCATCAAATTATAACCTTGAAAAACAAATTTAAATAATTTAATTGACAAGATCAATAAATTATCAAAATTACATACACAAATATATGTTATGTGTGTATGTTTTCTTTGTATTCATGAGATTTAATTTTTATTTAAAGATTTCTATTTATTGAAGGAAGAATTATATAATTTATTATTTCATTATTCACTTCCGTAAAAATTTACAATATGATAATAATCTAGTACATAATATAGTATATATATAAATCTAGTGCATAAAATTTCGACTTCAAAACTTATACGATATATTTTCACTTATAAATAAGATAATTGAAACTTTTTTGAATCATGCAAATATGCTTTAATTTAAAATGCCATTTAATTGGTGAATGACAAAATTTCAGTGATGATTAATATGTTAGAGTGCTCTTGCAAAATATTTTATTGCAGCAAACACTTACTGACTATTTTTTAAAAAAATATTATTTTCTAGATACATTTAAAGAGAAATGGTGAGCATTTGTTAAGGTATTAAATAGATTTTGGAATTCTTTGTACAAAATTTATTGTGGTTGTTTTATTTTTTTTTCAAATGTGTGTTATTTTTTTATATTATATTGAATATATAATTTGTATGAGTGTGGGGAGGGGAATAATACATTTTTTAGATGAAATAATTGTGTATAATATGATATCTTGAACAACAGAAATGTAATTTTCTGAAGTATGTTATTAAATATTTATTTGACACATATAAAGTGAAATATGTGTAATATGTATGTTGATTAACAAATGTGTTTTTTAACGCTCTATTTATTTTGTGTATTGCTCATTTATCTTTCTAATATTATGCGACAATCTAAATACTGAAATTTAAAAATAACTTTTTAGGAATTCAAGAAGTTGTTCAAAATTCTTTGTTTTTTGAGATTATAAATCCTGATCTATATGAAAAATGTAAAATATTTTAAACTAAACGGAAAATTTCTGTTAGATTATTAGGAAGAGAAAATTTTGATGAGATAGAATGTAATAGAAATTTTTCTGTATTGGAATTTGTTAATTTTTTTAGATGAATGTAAGTCACTTTTTTTTTCTTTTTCATTTTTAATTTTGAATTATAAAAATTTAGCCTTTGTGCTAACAAACTTTTTTACAAAAGTAGAAAACTGTACTTTTTTCTTAAAATATTATTCATGTAAGAAGTTAAAAAGTTTTCTTAGAGCGTTTCTATTGTAAAAAATTAGCTTAGTTTTTATTATATTGTTTTTTAAAAATTTTATTAGTAAATTGTAAGTAAAATGAAGTTTGTGTGTTTTTTTAAAATTGGTAGCTGATTAAAAATTACTTTTGTTGTACAGTGTAAATAACCTGTTTTATCAAAATAAACTACAAGAAATGATTTTGATGATTTTAAATCTCTAAATTTGCTTAAATTTATGAAAAATAAACTCCTTTTACTATTTTATTTTCTTCTGAATTCTAAGTTGTTTCTTTAAAATTCTTTTTCCTTTTTAAATGTAAATAGTTCTGAATATTTTATTGTTAATATTAGTTTTATTATTTTCTTTTCCCAGTATCACAAAATTTAATTTTTTGGTACACATTCAATTTACTTTTAGATTCAAGACTAACTTCATCATCCATTAGCGTAAAGCAGTGTCCACATTGTCCATATTTTTCAGAATATGCTACAAACATGAAGAATCACCTGGCTGTTCATACTGGAGAAAAGCCATATACATGTGATATTTGCCTGAAATCCTTTTCTCAAAAATCGAATCTAAAAACTCATTTTAGATTACATACGGGAGAACGTCCCTATGAGTGTAAAATTTGTCATAAAAAGTTCATTCAACTTTGTCACATGAAACAGCATGAATTAACTCACGTAGATTATTGATTATTATTGTACGTTATTATCTGTTATAGTATGTGATTCGTTTGTTTAGTTGTAACTATTCTGAACTTTTAATTAAAAAATGTTTTGCATGTTTTCTCCTATAATCCAAACTATCTTGGGTATGAAGCAAAACATTTTTTAACCAAGATGGTTTTTTTGAAGTGTATTATTCCTAATGTCCACTGGATACTAAAGAGAAATAACCCAGACATTTCTCCTTAAAAGTATTAGTATGGAGCACATATATTTCTAATAAAAAAAGCTATTTTGGTAGAAATAATATCTATACTATTGTTAATTTTTTTTTTTTTTTGTAAATGACTTTTTTTGATGGCCATTATATCCTAACTTGGCAAATGCATGTACTCATGCTTTTTTACCCAATTCAGATTTCCTTTAGTGTGTCGAAATCATTGGAAGCTGAACTATTTTGTTATTAAATTATGCTACTCAGGAAATTCTTTGTTTAATGAAAATAAAGCCATTTTTTTCAGTCTTTTTGTGAATAATTGCTCTCAAACAAAAACTACTCTTTTTACCTTCCTTAGGTTCAAGCATGCAGAACATGCTTTTACCATCCAAATCCTTTGGAATGCTTTCTGTGAAGAAATGTCCGTATTGCTCTTACACTTCTTCGTTTTCTGGCAGTATAAAGAAGCATATGGCAGTCCACACTGGAGACAGGCCATATGTATGTGACACCTGCCAGAAATCTTTCACTCAGAAAGAAAATCTCAAGAGGCATTTGAGAGTTCATTCTGGCGAACGCCCTTATCAGTGTCTAATTTGTTTGAAAAAATTTGCTCAACGTATTAACTTGAGAATGCATGAAATGAAGCATAAGAAAATAATCCTGTAGTTTCTCAGGACATTACATAAGTATTTTAAAGAAATTGATTCCTCATTTTGTGAAGAAGAAAATATTTTATTGAACTTCAAACTTTAAATTAAAGAAATCATTTCATGAAAATATGTGTAAAATTCAAGCTTTTAACTTTTATGTGTTGCAGAGCCTTGTGTAAAAATTTCATGCATTATTGAGTTTGATATTCTTGCTGTATAAATGTTACTTGTTACAATATACTTTGTAACAATGATTTTTATATTTGTCAGTTTACCCTTTATGTAACTATCTTGATTTTTTACTTTACAAAATGCTTTTCTCTAATAGAAAGATAATTTATTTACCAAATAGAAATTTTAAAGTATCCTTATTTTTTTCGTTTGACTAATTTCATTTTAAAAGTTTTCTTAGTTTTTTTTGTTGTCAAGAATGTTCAAAAATTTTGTTGAAAAATCCACATACATTCTGGTTTTTTTTTTTAAATTTTGGATACAAATTTTCTTATTAAAATTTAGTAAAAAATGTTAAGAACTAAGCATATATATTCAATTGAATATATGTGCTGTGATTGTATCTCATCAGTATGATGAAAAAATTGGCAAGGATATCACTGTTCATAAAAACCATTCAAAAGCACAACACAAACGTTAAAATTTCTAGTATTATTTTTATTGAGTTATGTTAAAATTGCAATACACATCTGCTTTTTCGAAGAATGGTTGTAAAAATAATACAAAAATAAGAAAATGATGTTAATCAAGTAAAAATTCATAAATTGTATTTCCAATCCATATTTCAACTGAATTTAGATAATTATTATTATTGTACAGTATGGAGTGTTATTTAAAGATGTCAAACTATTAAGTGAAAAATGTATTGCTTTTTTTTTTAAGTGGAATACAAATACTTTTAATGTTATGAATTCATCTCATAGTTTTATTCAGTTTGCAGTTACTGATTTTATTTATAATTATGCTTTCAGGTATTATTAGTATGTATTATGTCATAATTTTATGCACAACTTGAGTTTTTTATGATGTCATATTCTGTGGATGCATTCCAGTGAATAAAATTGTATCATTTATTTTAAAAAGGCATAAGCACTACAACTATTGTCTAATTTGTTTATTAATGTAATAACAACAGCAGAAAGATGGAAAATCATTATTGATTTTGTAAGTGGTTGAATTATGTAAAAAAAATGCTCATTTAATTATCTTCATATACATAATTAAAAGTTTTTTCTTATGTATATTTCTTCTTATATGATAAAATTGTATGCCAGAAAAATACCAATTGTTAATTATTGTTTTTTAATTATAAGCTTGAAATAATGATCAAATTATATATTATTTTTGCTAGTAAAATTATAAATCTAAAATCCTTTTTAAATGTTTTGCTTTTCTATAATTGTCAACTAAAATGTTGTTTTGTACTCTTTTTGATTAACTGGAAATTAGTTGTTCTATTACAAATCAGGATTCAATTCATAATTGCATAAATATTTCAAAAGGTTTGCATTTACAAAGTTTTAAATGTTTTATGTTATTTATTATTGTATATTAAAAAATCTCTAGGAGAACATTAACATCTTTTTTAAAATAATTTTATATGTGTATGCTGAAAACAAAACATGATGAAAAAATTAGCACCTTTTTTTTTTTTTTTTTAAAAAAAAAAATTTAGTTTTATTTTAGAAGAAAAAAGATATTTAAAAGGATTTTCTTTCCTTGTAAAAGAAAGTAATTATCGCCTTATTAACATGAATTCAATTTAATGTTAAAATGAAAATTTTTATAAAATAGTTGTGAATATTAAATATTTTTGTTAATTTTTAATGCAAAAATAATAGGAATGCTCTGTAAAAAAAATACTTTTTATATCCCTGTTACTTAAAGGTAATATTTTTTTTTTATGAATCGTAATTTTTTTGGAGAAAAATTATGTTTAAAAATATTATGTCTGTATTTTCTTCATATCAATTTATATATATACATTTTACAATAAAATTTGTTCAGTGTAAAAATTTGTTTCTGTATTTCTTTCCTTTTTTAATTAAATAGTTCTTGTGTTTTCTAGTTGTGTTTAAAATTATATCCTTTAGTTCTATATTATTATTAAATGTCTATTGTATAAACAAACTAAATTTGTTTATTTCTTATAGGTTCAAGTCTAAACATATCAGCATCTGAGTTCCTTCAAAAAAATTTAATGAAACAGTGTCCTCATTGTCCTTACACCTCAACGCATCCATGCAATCTGAAGAGACATATGATTGTTCACACTAAAGAGAAACCATATGTGTGCAACATCTGCCAGAAATCTTTTTCATTGAAAGCAAATCTCAAAACACATTTTAGGTTACATTCTGGAGAACGACCATATGAGTGTAAAATTTGCTTTAAGAAATTCATGCAACTTGGTCATTTAAGAAGGCATTCATTAACACATATAGATTTTTGAATTATTGTATACAAAGGATATGATTGCTTGAAATTCTTTGATTTAACTTTAGATTTATCTGAGATGGTACATTAATACTCCTCCTATAATTAAGCTTTTATAAGTTATATGCAGCAAAATAATTTATGCTGAGGACATTTTAAAGATTGTAAATTGATGCTGTTGAGGAATTCTACATGCTTTAGAGAGTTTTATAAGATGCGTTAAGACTTTGATATCTTTTTATTGGATTTGTGTATAAGTTAAAGGAGTAACTTGGATGTAGTTTAATTATTTGACCATGATTTCAAAGTTTCTTTTTTTATCAGTGGTTTATGTAATTGCTATATAGTATTGTAATTGCTATATAGTATTGATTTCTTTGACAAAATTAAACCATTTATTGTTCCTCTCTAAATTTATCATTTGCTTTCATTTGACAGAAATGTATTTCATGATTTTAGAATTGTTGTTCATGAAATATTTAGAATAAAAAAATTGTATGTATTTTTTTAGTTATTATTATTATATTTTTGGAATTACATGTTTTAACTAGGGATTATTCAAGGTAAGATTGTTTACCATGAAATATTATTTTGAAACAAGGAAAGTTGATATTGCTAAATCATCTTATTCTTCTCTCATTGGTGTAGAGTACAAGATTTTAGAAGATAATTTGTTGCATATGGAAGAAATTGTAATGTTTCTGTTATTTAGTAAAAGATTATCAGTTCAAACAAATGTTTTCTTTTTAACTTTTGTAGATTCAGCCGTACGGAATATGCTTTTAACGTCTGAGCCATCTAGGCAGTTTTCTATAAAGAAGTGTCCACATTGCTCATATACTTCAGAATTTTCTGGCAGCATAAAGAAACATTTAGTAATTCACTCTGGAGAAAGACCTTATGTATGTGTTATTTGTGGGAAGACTTTCACTCAAAAAGAGAATCTTAAAAGACATTTGAGACTACTACATTTTAAGAAGTAACATTTGAATGAATATTGAAGATTTCTGGGAAAAAATTGCCAATAAATTTTGTTTGAGACAATCTGAATTTAAAATACCAAAATTTCATTAATATTGTGTCTTCCTATCTTCATTTTGTCTTCTAGACATTGCAAGAGTTTTTTCTCAAATAAAGTTCTTTTTTTTTTATTACCATATTAGAAAATTACTCTTTATAAAAGAACTATCAAACATTTATAAATTCTTCAAGCTATTTTCTGAGACTATTACGTTAAGCATTGTGTTATTTATGTTCCAAAATTATTATAAATATGTCGCATAAAAAGTTTGTTTATATTGTACATTTCTGATTTAGGATTTTCAAGACACATTTCTGTGGTGTGTTTTATTAATAGAATTTTTCTTAAAGCTTTTTTTTTTTTTTTTGTACAAGAATGAAAATATTATTACAAATACAATGATACCCACCCTTATCCCAAATAGTCACTCAGACGAGAAGATTGCTCATATAACATCTCAACAGGTTCTAGTGCTTAGTGAAGTAACTTATTTAGCTTAAGAGTAAGCAGCTGTTTCTTGCAAGTAGCACATTTGATTATTTCTGCTCAATTATAATAAGTTGCATTTCACATAAATGCATTCTTTCTTTTCTCAAGAAGGGAAGCAACATCTCTCTTTGTGTATTCATATAAACTATAATACTTGAAAGAACAATATAATTTTGTTGAAACAAAAAGTTAACATTCAACACTTTTCATCTAAAGCAGAAAATGTATAACAATATTATTACTTCTGTACTTTAATCCTTTCTTCACATTCAGTTTAGTTATTGCATTTACTCTGCAAATGTACTGAGAAGCCTTTTTGTCGAATTACTTTTCCTATTTTATAATGGTGTTAAAATAATTCTTGCTTTTAATTTTCTTAAAATCACATTCACATTAAAATTATTGATTTTTTGGTTATCACTTTATTTTTTATTTGAAATTGTTATTTTTCAAGCAGGTTGACTTTTGTATGGAAAATTAAGCCCTTAATTAAATTCAAGCTGCAAAGTTTGTGAAAATATTAAATACAGAAAACTTGTTAATCTCTTGGTTATTGATAAGCACTTTCTTTCAACTTTTTTTTGACAGAATTGAAATTTTTATGGAAAAGAACACATGATAGTGTTATAGGAGAATATAGGGGAGGGGGATCAAACTTGACAAAAAACCTTTTTGAAATGAATTTTGAAACCTGTGCTACATTGCTTTGGCAGTTTTTAGGCATAACATGAATACAAATACTTTATTGGTGGTTAAGTTGATCAATTATTGCTGAATATTCTTTTCAATATTTTTAGAATAATATCAGTTTCACTTTTTTAATTTAGTATGTGTTTTTATTAAAAAGTATTTATTTTCATCATTTGGTTACTGCTATCTTATTTGGTTACTGCTATCTATTTGGTTACTGCTATGCTTATTTTGTAAAATTTCATTTTCGTCATCTTTGTATGAAAACATATCAGCTTTAAAATCTTTTAGAAAAATCAGTGAAAGGTTGTCTACTCAAATTTTTTTTGCCCTGTATGATGGAGTTATGTGGCTGTTTACACTAGATAGTTGCAACACTTTAGTTTCTCTCAAATAATTTGACAATGAGAACATAAATGCCTATAATAGGTTCATTTTCCTTTATGAATAATGCTTTTTTAAAGTTATTTACATTTGTTCATTTTGATTTCAGGGTTATTTGTTAATTTTTACCCCTTCCATATTCTGTAATATATATTTTTGGTTGTTTACTTCATTTGTTAGAAAAATATGTTTCTTGCATCAATTTTTTAAAAAAATTATTTTTCTAATAAATTCGGTTACTTAAATTTATTCTTGAAATGACATATAGTAACATAAATTAAAATGAGAATTTTTAAATTTTTCTTGCTTATGTATTGTGTAGAATACATTTTGAGAGTATCTGTTTAATATAAATATATGGTTATAGCATTCTTGTTTGCTTCTGATTTATTTATAAGCAATTAATTGCTGAAAAACTTTTTCTGTTTATCTGATAGATTCAAATATGCCGAATATTCTTTTATCACCTAATTCCTATGGAATGATTTCTTTGAAGCAGTGTCCACATTGCCCTTACTCTACAGACCGTTCCAGTAATTTTAAGAACCACATGACAGTTCATACTGGTGAAAGGCCATATGTATGTGATGTTTGTATGAAATCTTTCACTCGAAAAGGAAATCTCAAAACACATTTGAGATTGCATTCAGGTGAACGCCCGTATGCTTGCAAGGTCTGCTGCAAAAGATTTACCCAGCGTATTCATCTAACAGCACATGAATTTAAACACAAAAGATTTGTGTGATTTTCTTCAGTGCTTTTATATATATATATATTGTTTTATTGGTATCTGAAATGTGTTCTGAAACAGAATTTTTTTTAAATCCCATAATGCTAAATTTTCTCGATGATATTATTTACAGTAATTTATCTGTGAAGATTATATTTATTATGAATTTTTAATATACCTTCCTTTTGTTACTCATGTTTTTCATTTGTCTCATTGACTTATTTTTTGTAATAACTTTTAATGTACTAAAAGCTTACTCTACATTAAAATATAAGATTATTGATATACAAATAGTTAAAAAGGTGTTTTTGGCTTATAACACCACATGGCATTTTTCTGAATTGGTAAAAATGGTCGATTTGATTTTGCCAATTACGGAAATTATTTCTGGACATTTGATTTTAAACTTAGGTAACAGCATGTTGTGTTTGAAGCATCTTATTACAAAATAAACAAATCATTTTTATTTTGAGTTCTGTTTTATAAAAATGAAAATACTTATATTTTTATGTAGTTGAAAATATTTAGGACTTATTGATTATGTAAAATTTTGGAAAGTTTTAAATGCCTTTATTTAATGGAAGAAATGTATTGATAATTTGTAACAATTTATTACTTTCAATATGTATATCATCTCTTGCCAAGTAAGGATATTACATTTGTTAAAAAGAAATGTTCATTCTAGAATGAAGCAGTTTTAAATACTTTCTTTGCATGATTTTTTATTATTTTTTTTTTGAATTTCGACTGTGTATATTCAATATGAAACAAGTTGTATGTTTCAGATTTGTTCCTTTTCATAATTCATAAACTTTATTCTATATTACTACTCTATTCTATATCAGCATTAAATTAGTCATTTTGCAGTTATGTGTAGGTGCGAAAATGCATAATTTTCAAAGAGAAACTTTCTTTGCATCTTTTTCCTACTTTCTCATTTTGATGTAAATATCTATTAGTGTTCTTTATTGTTTTTATATTTTCAAGCTTTTATTTAAAAAATCCTTCTTAAATTTTCTTATTGTTTAACATTCAACTTGTTTGAAGATAAACATATTCTCTTACCTTCAAAGTAATAAAATAATTTTAGTTAATAAATTTATGTATTGAATTTACATGTGCATGCTTTTATTCTATACAACATGTTTTGTTGTTTTTAAGTACATTATATAATTTTTTCCATATAGAGTAATTTTTATTGTATAGAATTGTATATACAGTAGCACCTCCCAATGAAGGACATTCACCGTACTAGATAGTTTATTCCTTAAATAGAGGTAGCCCTTCTTCAAAGGGTACTTGTTGAAAAAATATAATTTAATTAGAATTTCAGATTGTACGAAACTTTACATGAAAGGATATATAAACAACTAACATAGTCACAGGTATTTATTTGAATTTGAAGTTAATGAAAACTTAAAATTTCTTAGTTAAAAAAGGTTGATTATTTCAAAAATGTATGAAATGTATTTGGTAATTACATGTAATTTAATTATTACCAAATTAGATGTAATGAAAATATTACACCAATAACAAGTCTTTCGATATCTTGCAGGTTAACATCCATCTCTTAAGTCGCTTGGAAATTTATAAGATTTTAACTTTAATCTGGTCGCGCTGTTTACCTTCGCACCGCACTCGGAGACGACTGAAGACAGGATGACGATTCCGCTTACTTCACTTCACGTCTCCTCCGTTTCTCTTCGCTTCTTCGTTCGGGGCTCTATTGGTAGCACACCACAACCGCCACATGTACAATAAAGTTTTGTACTGAAATTTATTGAAAGTAATCTATTATACAGTTATATTTGAAAGTCTGCATTGCAAGCATCTTTTTCCATGTAGATATTAAAGTCACTGATGATCTCAGGTCCTTTATTATCACCAACAATTATCATGATTTTTTTTTAATTGGGAGGAGTATTTTAAGGCATTTATATAGTTTTATACATCACACTTTTGCCTGATTCTTCTTTCTCTTCCTTGCTGCTTTCTAAGCTATTTTTGTTGAAACTCGCATCAACTACATTTGAAATAAAGGATTTTATGTTGTCATTGGTATTTTCAGTACACAAGTTTTCATTTATTTCTAAATATTCTTGCATTTGAGCATTGCTACTAAATTTGACAAGTTCAGTTAATTCATTTTCATCAGTAGTATTTTCATTGAGGGCATTTGAAACTGGAATTTCAAAGCCTACTTTTTTTAAAAAGCATGAATCTCATTTGGTTCCTGTCTTGGATTACTTAGAACTTGCTTCTTCCTAATAAGAACTGTAGCAAGAATAATTTATTTTGAATTCTATGAATAGGAAACAT
Organism: Nephila pilipes; assembly: GCA_019974015.1. Lineage (NCBI taxonomy): Eukaryota > Metazoa > Arthropoda > Arachnida > Araneae > Nephilidae > Nephila > Nephila pilipes. Next base: position 385,032 of record BMAW01033804.1, on the reverse strand, counting down.
AATTTTGGTTGCAGCACCACTTGCTTTTCCCTAGTGTATTGTTTCCCTTTTCTCGACTGCATAACAGTTTTCAAAAGAGAGGGATTAACTTTTTATTTTGTTGTTTCCTCATCTTAAAATTATCTTTTACTGAGCACAAACTTGCCTTTGAAACCTCAAAAAATTATTAACAAAGAATATTTGTATTTTTATTTATTTCTCTACTTCTATCTTACTTTTGGATTTTTTTTCAGTATCTATTTAATAGGTGTCCCTTAGTGAAAGATAAATACATTAAGGTTCCTATTCAAAGGGACTGGGGCCAATATAATTGTCCTTTAAATAGAGTGTTCCTTACTGGAGGTACAATTGTCTATGTATTGAAAGGAATTTTCTGAAAGTAAATTTCGTCATTTTTTTGAAAGAGCACATGGTACACCAGATGAAGCAAACAATCACCATAAAAATCCACACCCATTGCTAATCCTTTGATGGAAGTAGCATCAGTGGAGGAGGAATGATGCTTGTGTAGAGTGACGAAGAAAAGAGAGTAGCAGCTCACCAACATGGCCTAGACTTGACTGACAATGTAATTGGCAGTTGACAATAGTGCTGTTATCCTGCATGAATAGGCACATGGGACTAGTGTGCCTGTCGTCCATGAATACCTTCATATCATGTATAGTGAACTGGTCATGTCTTATCAAATGGTTGGCTTCGGGTATCTCATATTCATTGAAGGAAGCAGAGTTTAGAGGATAAAATTCAACTAGATTTCTAGAGTACAGGACGTGGTGTTAATGGACAGGTGCATAACAGTGTCAGACTTGGCATTCACACTGTGTATTGGTTGTGCTTAGGTGCATATAAAACAATGCTGAGGTGGAGCAGGCTGTACGACAATTCCTTGCATCATAAGGCACCTAGTTTTACCAGAGGGGTTTCTTTAAACTAATTGCACAGAACGAAAAAAGTCTCAGTGTCTGTTGCAATTATGTTTCAAAATAGTGTAAGGTGTATAGTCCATGATGTTTTTTTTTTTTTTTTTTTGTCAATAAAGTTTCTGTGAAAATAAATGAACATCTTCAAACTTACTTTCGGAACATCCTGCATATTTATATTCACTATTCATTTACATTTTAGGTAAATTTCTTTGGAAATGTTAATGAAAAATTCTTTTTCTGTTACATTTATTTTGAAAAATTTAATTTTTCAGATGAATTATATATTAAAAGATATATTTCACTTCCATTCTTTACACTTACTGGATAAGTTGTTAGTTTGTCTAATAATGTAAATTAACAAATTTTGCTTGCCCTGAAACTACAGAACAATAATTTAAAACACAGTATATCACCATTGAGGCAGAAATGTTTTTGAATATTTAATATGTGTGGAATTGAGTAAAATCCAAGATTCAGCAGATGTTTTTTAATCACTGTTATATTTTGTGTGCTGGATTTGGATCGTAAAGAGAAAAATCAAATGAACTTGTCACATGTACATGCTAAAACTTAACTTCCAACAAACTAAATGAATTGTTCTTGAGTCAATGATTGGACATCAAAAAGAATAAAATACAGGGAAAAAAAAATTTATATCAACAAAACATACAAATGACTTGAAGGAGGCAACTAAATAAGACTTTTTGTGCTTAGAATTTGGATGCAGTCATTTAAGCAAAAAGAAAAGGGGGTGGGGGAGGAGACATTATGTTAAATGTTTTTTAAGGCTTTAAAATGGGGGAAAAAAAATGAAATTAATGCATCTTTTATAGTTTAATAAGCATAAACCAGTAAAGAATTATGTGATTCGAAATTTTATGTAGAATAAAAAAAAATTCAACAAGCCTATTTATTATGAATTACAAATTTGAGAGAGAAAATAGATATCTTTTAAGGTCATTTGGAAATATACCAGAACAATTTGAATGATATATCATTTTATATTTCTTTAAATTTTTCATAAAGTCATATATATTCAGTTTTCAGTATTGAATTTACAGTAATTGTTCATAATTGTATTTAGCTAGTGAAATTTTTTTATGACTAAGAAAAAAAAAATCACTTTTAATATAATACATTTTTCACATTAGAGTGTACTATTTGCATATTTTAATAGTGTTATTTTATGTTAGTGTGATTAAAATTTCCATTTTCTGCTTTATATTCTATTCTAATATTTTCAATATTGCATTTCAAACGAGTAAACATAATTTATTAAATTAAAATTAATATTTCATTGTTAAATTTAAAAATTAAACCTGTAGCTTATAATTAGCTCTATTTGGATAGTTCAATACTGTTACTTTAAGTTTGTGTGATTAAAATTTCCGTTTTCTGCTTTATATTTTATTCTAATATTTTCAATATTCTACTTCAAATGAGTAAGCAGAATTTATTAAATTAATATTTCATTGTTAAATTTATATATGTGCTTGCTGCTGTTTTGCTCATGAATCCTAACCTACTCATTTATTTTCTTTCAAATTTATCTTACAGGCTCAAATAATCGGAAAAAATGTCCATTTTGTTCATATACCTCTCCTTCTAATAGTGGCATGAAAATCCATATGGTAAAGCACACAGGAGAAAGGCCATTTGTATGTGATTTCTGCCAGAAATCTTTTACTCAGAAAGGAAATCTCAAAACTCATTTGAAATTACATACTGGAGAGCGTCCTTATGAATGCAAAATTTGTAATCAGAAATTTGTACAATACTTTCATCTGAGATGCCATGTTGTGAAGCATAAACATTTGTAAATAGTAAAATAAATGTACCTTCTTATTTTTGTATAACAATTAATACATTTCTTAGATGAACTTCTTGATATAGTAGTTTTTTGATGAAATCTTTTATTTCAGTTATTATTATTTTTTTGGTGTGGAGGATTTTTTTTTAAAATTTTAATTTTATATAGGTGTAGGAAGTTAAAAATTTCATCATTTCCACATGAGATCTACAACTTGCATTATTAATAAATAAATTTTCTTTTTGTAATGGTGTTTGGGACTTAATAAATTCTGATCTATATTGTGCTGAAAAAAAGGATGACATTTTTTTTTTTTATAAATAAGTATCTTAAAAACTGGATATTCTCTTCCTATAAAATATTAGGTGACTGATCACATACCATCAAAAGATTCAAAATGTTAACTTTTACATATTGTTTTGAATAATAAGGCTTAAGATTTTTCATACAATTTAAATATATGATCCTACTTTATTTTTTAAATTAGTAACATTAATAAAAATAAATTTATGAATGTCACTCTCAGATTAATTTTTTTTTGTATACTCCATATTTACATTGTAATAGTTTTAAATATATTCTTTGTTCATATCATAGTGAGACTAGATTTTTTTTCATGGTCAAATATAACATTTGTTGCATTTTCTCTCGCTGATTTTATCAATGTTATCAAATTAATTCGCACCTTTTTCTTAAAATTCTATTTGCTTTCCGATTCTTTCTTGGAATTCGAAATTAAGTCATATTGAACCTGTTTCTAGTTCTCATATTTATTTTAATAATATGAACAGAGTAATCCTTTTCTGGATTTTATAAACTTGAATTTTCAAATTTATTTTAATTGTAAATACTTCACATTTTTAATCTAAGTGGCTTTTATGAAAACTTCTATTTTTAATACTAGATTTTATCTTCCCCTTCTCGATTTTTATTGAAAATCAGATCAAGTAATATGCATGTATTCACTGTGTTTTATTAGAAATTAATCCTGTATTCTGAACTGATAAATTTTTTCTTCTCACAGATTCAATTGCTCAAACAAGGTTTATGTTATCTAAACCATAATGAAGTTTGAATTTAGTTCTGTTATTATTGATTATATTAGTGAAAATAAGAATTGTTTTAGTAGATTCTTGCTAACTTGTAGATGCATGTAATTGGGATATTTGCCGAAAATCTTTCAGTATGAAAATAAATGTGATTTGTAATTTTAATTTTGTGACGTACAAAAGTTTGTGTGTGAAGATTATGATCAAAAATTTGTGCTTGAGACATACATGGCATTAATTGGTGTTCAAAAGTGAATAATTTTGAATTTTGTTCTTTTTTTCATAGATATATTTAGACTGCTTTACATAGAGAATTATTTTTT